>JARHVA010006923.1:652500-662500 GCA_037957365.1 Torreya grandis | reverse complement strand
AGCCCCATCACCTCCACTATAAATTCCTTAGTTAGATTCACCATGATGCCATGCAGGGTAACCCTATTATCAATCCAATTTTTAAAAAAAGCTGTTGTAATGTGGGGTTTTGAGCCATGAAGCCGTTCCATGTAACTCATAACCTTTCTTCTCTGAAGGATCTTCCAAACATCTTCTTTAGCTTTCCACTCTTCACAGTATTTGGGTTCCTGCTTCCTTGGTTCTCCTTTCCTTTTGCGAGCCATACGAATATCCTTTAATGCCCAAACCCTATCAGCTAAACAATGAACTCGGCTATTACCAATTTGGAATAGAACTCGCCTATTTTTTGGCACATTTTGGATCCTCCTCATGTACTCTAAAACATTTCTATTTGATGAGTGTAAACCTTTCTCTGTGGATCCACTCCCCCAAATCATTAGTTTTCTATTCCAATCTGATCTCTCCCTCCTTAGCATGAATTGCATCATGATGAATGAGCACTCTAAGATCCACGTTCTTGTTTAATGTCTCCTGCAAAGTCACCTTGTGTCCTGTTCGAATCACATAATTTGCTATCCAATCAGTGACTCCGTTTGCTTCACGGTAAGTATGGGTAATAGTAACTTTCTCAAACTTTTTAATTAAATTTTTCATTTCCATCACCATAGCCTCTATTGACCATGAAACAGAGTTTTTATTGTTTAAGATATTTATGATGTTCAAGGAGTCCCCTTCCAACCATGATTTAGAATATCCCGATTCAACAGCTAGCTTAATGGTTTGGAGGGCAGCAGAAGCTTCAGCAATATGGTAGTTCGACTTACCAATGGGGATAGCAATAGCATTGATTACATTTCCCATATGGTTTCTCAAGACTCCTCCACATTCTGCATTCCCCAGGTTCCCTTTAGCGGCTCCATCAAAGTTCCCTTTGATCCACCCATGAGGGGGGACTTTCCAAGTTACACCAAGTCTAGGATTTTCATTTTTTACATTATACTTTTCTAATCTTAAAGGATTATCAATTTGAAAGGTAGGATTAGGATCCCTTTGCAATGAGAAATTATCCTTAATAGCTCTAATGATGTTCTACCCCACCACCCATCCTGGAAGTTCTTTACTTCTAAAAATTCGGTTATTTCTTTCTTTCCATATTCCCCACCACATATGGGGAAGAGTTAGTTTCCATAAAAAAAGAACATCAGGATTCTTAGAGGGACAATACCAACTTTTAAAAGATAGTTCCACACTTTTGTGTTGAATCCAAGCAATACCCTAAAGATTGAGGATTTCTTTCCAAACTTGCTACGTAAAGGAACAATTCACAAACAAGTGATCTCTATCTTCAAAACCTCTTTTATAAAGAATACACATGTTCACTATATTTATTCCTCTTTTCTGTAAGTTATCAAGAGTCAAGATTTTATTTTGGAGAAGGGTCTAGAAGAAGATTTTGATTTTAGGGATGAGTCCCTTGATCTAGGCATGCATCCACAATGGTTGGTTGCCATTTCCCTTTGAAGTAAAAATGGTAGAAACTTTAAATTGTCTGCTAGGCTCATCATGCCAAACAATCTTATCTTTAAGATTAGGATAGAGAGAAATAGCATTGAGGGACAGTTCAATATTATTGAAATCTTGATCAATATCATTAAGGTTCACCCATGAATTGTTCTGCCAGTATTGGTTAACCATTAATCCATATCTTTGCTTACATCGGTCAATTACTTCTTTGTCTTGGAATTCTTCTATCAAAGGGATTCCTTTTAACCAAACATCCTCCCAGAATTTCACCTTTTTTCCATTACCTACTTTCCAAGAGCTTCCTTTTTCTAAAATTTGTTTAGTACCCTGAACTGCCCCCATTTGGAAGATGGACGGGTTACATCAGGGTAAGAAAAGAAATCAGAGAGAGATTTTTCATTAAATAAATACTTATTCTTCCATATTTTGCTCCATTCTTTGTTTTCTTGATACACCCTCCATCCCTGTTTTGCTAAAAGAGTTGTGTTCATGCTTCTGATTTTCCTTATTCCCAGTCTTCCTTCCCTGAAAGGTTTACAAATGTTGTCCCAGGCAGTTAACAACATTCTCCTTTTTTCCTCAGTACCTATCCATAGAAAATTTCTTTGGATTTTTTCAATAGCTTCAGCAAATTTGTTAGGAATTCTGAAGAGACTTAAAGCATAAGTAGGTATGCTTTGAAGACTTGCTTTGAGGAGGGTTAAATTTCCTACCTGGCTTAGAAGATTTCCTTTCCATCCCACAAGTTTCTTGATGAATTTATTTATGAGTTCATCCCAAAAGGATTCAGGGACTTTTATCCCAAGGGGGAGACCCAGGTAGATAGAGGGGAGAGAACCTATTGAGCATTCAAGGATTTTGGCTATTTTGTTCTATCTCTGAATTGGGGTGTTGGTGAAAAACACAGCACTTTTGTTCTAATTTATCAGCTGTCTAAAGGTAGATGAATATAAATTTACAGCTTGCTTTAAAGTTCTTGCTTCCTTAACTTCAGATTGCCCCATGAAGATAGTATCATCAACGAATTGTCCATGGGAGCATATAAGCGGATGAGAAGAGGGTTTAAGACCCTTAAATAAACCTTTACAAATTAAGTCCCCTATATATCTTCCCATACAGTCAGCCATAATTACAAACCGAATGGGGGATATGGGGTCCCCTTGTCTCAATCCCCTTGACGGGTGAAAGAAATGCGATGAGCTCCCATTTACCATAACAGTAATTGAGGTAGTAGATATTGACTGATAAATAATATCAACCACTTTTTGTTCAAATCCAAAAGCTATAAGACTATTCGATAGGAATAACCAATCCACCCTGTCATATGCTTTCGCAATATCAACTTTCATTATGAAACCCTCATTATTAGAACTAAACAATGAATGAATATTCTCATGGATAGTAATTATAGAATTGAGGATTTGTCTACCTGGGATAAACCCATTTTGCTAATCAGCAATGATCAAAGGGATCACTTGAATAAGTCTAGAAGTAAGCACTTTGGATATGATCATATAGAAAGAGTTACACAAGCTTATCGGCCTAAACTGATCAAGTGAGTCAGCTCCAATCTTTTTAGGAATCAGACACAAAAAAGTAGAATTAACTTCCTTTAGCATCTGTTTGGCTCTGAAGAATTCCTTCACCACATTACTTATGTCTTTACCAACATATTTCCAAAGTTTTTGAAAAAATAACATGGGAAATCCATCTGGTCCAAGTGCTTTATCTCCTCCTAAAGAACAGACTACTTTGAAGATTTCCTCATCCTTTGGTATAGAACATAAAAATTTGTTCTATTCTTTCGAGACCAAAGGTGGAACCACACGTAGGATATCAGCCTAGCTTTCCAAATTGATGTTTAAATCAGCCTTCATTAGGGAAGAGAAAAAGGATAACATTTCTTCCTTAATTTCTTGTTCCTCTAAAATCTTTTGATCTCCTTTTTTTAGGTATTGAATATGAGTTTTAGCTCTATGCTTCAGAGTGGAGAGATGGAAAAACTTTGTGTTTTTATCTCATTCTTTCAATAATAACAACCTAGATCTTTGTCTCAAATAGATTTCTTCCTTAGTTATTATGTCTTGATATTGAATCAACTATTCACTTTCTTCTGACAGGAGGTCTGAAGTGTATCCGTCTTGCTGAATTTTTTCCTAGATTCTACTAATTTCCTCCTTAATGGTGTTCTTTTTCTCAAAGATATTTCCAAAACAATACTTATTCCATTTCTTCACTTCCTTTTTAATGTTTTTGAGCTTGGATCAACAATGATCGAAGGGATCACTTGAATAAGTCTGGAAGTAAGCACTTTGGATATGATCTTATAAAAAGAGTTACACAAGCTTATCAGCCTAAACTGATCAAGTGAGTTAGCTCCAATCTTTTTAGGAATTAGACACAAAAAAGTAGAATTAACTTCCTTTAGCATCTGTTTGGCTCCAAAGAATTCCTTCACCGCATTACTTACATCTTTACCAACATATTTCCAAAGTTTTTGAAAAAAAACATGGGAAATCCATCTGGTCCAGGTGCTTTATCTCCTCCTAAAGAATAGACTATTTTACTATGTTATCTTTCATATGATTGAAAACATATCCTAGTAAATAAATGCTTAATATTGTAGTGATTGTTAAGGTGTGGAGCCTAAAAGCTTCACCAAAGGAGCACTTTGCAACAGTTACAGGTTTACACAGTCACCGGTGTTAGTCAGGAGCGATCAACATTGGTCAGGAGTAGTTTAAAAGATGCCAGCATCGGTAGGGATCAGCTGATGTCGGTCACAAGCAAGCAGGCAGGAACCGATGTCAGTTACCTGTGCATCCAGAGACCTATTTTTGTGGACAGAATCGAGTGTTTGCATGTTAGGATTAAGTGATAGTCTTAAGTCCACATCTCTATTATTAGTAAGACTATTTTAGAGCCCTTGTTTAAGAGGCATAACTGTTGGTTGTAAATGCATGCTCATGTTTCCTAATTCTATATATAATATTAGATCTTCTTAGCTTATTGTAATGGAATGTTGAAAGAATAGTACAGAATTGTATAGGTGAATCATTCCAAGTTGTTGGAGTTGATTGTACTTGAGAGAGAAAGCTCTTGAGGGAAAGAGATCTAGAGAGAGATCTGTACATCTGAGAGAGGTGTGGAAGAAAGAATTTTCTTCAATTGTATTCCTTCTGTAAAGAGTTTAATACAAGTTTTTAGGGTGGTTTCTTGTATCTCTTGTTCTTTGCTATTTATCATTCTAGTTACTTATCATTTTGATTTAATTCTGTGTTTAATTACATTCATAAGTGTAATCAAATTATTGGTTGATCCCCAACAAGTGGTATCAGAGCCTTAGTTGTAGGTTCAGAGCTTGATATCTAACAAGTGGTATCAGAGCTCAGGTTCACTAACAGGTGGTTCAGATCTATGTAGTGTGTATTGATTACAGGTTACTCATAGGGGTTTCTATAGGGATTTCTATTTGAGTGGGAGAAGCAATGGTAGAAGAAAGTAAACTAAGAATAGAGAAGTTTAATGGAAAGAATTATCAACATTGGAGAATGCAGATAGAGGATTATCTGTATCAAAAAGATATATACTTACCATTAGGTGGGATTGTAAAGAAGCCCACAGACATGGATGATGAAGAATGGGAAGTTTTTGATAGAAAGGCTCTGGGGTCTATAAGACTGAGTCTAGCATCTACTGTGATATCTAATTTATCACAGGCGAAGACAACGGTAGAGTTAATGACCACTTTAGTAAATTTGTATGAAAAACCCTTAGCTTCTAATAAGGTATATCTTATGAAGCAGTTATTTAATTTGCATATGTAGGAAGGTGGATCTATATCTAATCATCTGAATGATTTCCATGGAATTGTAAATCAATTAAGTTCAGTCAATATTGTGTTTGATGATGAAATTAAAGCTCTTTTAATATTATGTTCTTTGCCTAAAAGTTGGCATAGCTTAGTAATGGCAGTTAGTAATACTGCATCTGCTTCAAATATTTTAAAAGTAGAGGATGTTGTTAGTGTTATCTTGAATGAAGAAATTTGCAGGAAAAGCATAGAGGAAACATTAGGGAACACTTTAAGTTTTGAGAGCAGGGGAAGGCAAAAAGAGAAGAGCAAGAAAGGGAGATCAAGATCTAAGTCTAAGGTGAGAGGTAGATCCAAATCCAGAAATGGTAGGAAGCCACAATGTTGGAATTGTAGAAAGATGGGGCACATAAGCAGAGATTGTTGGTCAAAGCCTAAGGAGGACAATCAGCACGAAGGAAAAGAAGAAGCAAAGGTTGTAGGTATTGCACAAGATGCTTTAATATTCTCTTTGCATAATAATATAGAATCTTGGGTTTTAGATTCTGGTGCATCTTTTCATGTTACCCCTAATAGAGAATATTTCAGTGACTATGTCCATGGAGATTTTGGAATAGTGTATTTAGGGGATGATGAGCCTTGTAAAATTATTGGCAAAGGAAAAGTGCAGCTGAAAATGTAGAATGGCAACACATGGGTGTTGAGAGATGTTATGCATGTTCCTAGCTTGAAGAGGAATTTGATTTCTATAAGAAAGTTAGGGGATGAGGGTTGTACAGTAACTCTCACAGCTAAATCTTGGAAGGTGACCAAGTGTGCACTTGTAATGGCTAGAGGTAAGAGAGTAGGTACTCTTTATTTATGTAATTGTGTTACTAACAATTCTCTTTCTGCATTATCTACTTCAGATGTGGATGCAAAATTGTGGCACTCAAGGCTTGGCCACATGAGTGAAAAGGGAATGTCAATTCTTAAGTCTAAAGGTAAGCTTTCAGATTTGAAAAGCATAAATCTAGATTTTTGTGAGCACTATGTTTTTGGAAAAAAGAAGAGAGTGAGTTTTCTCAAGACTGGGTCAACAAAGAAGAAGCATAAGTTGTAGCTTGTTCACACAGACATGTGGGAACTGGCTCAGGTTGATTTTATTGGAGGATCACAGTACTATGTCTCGTTCATAGATGATGCTACAAAAAAGGTATGGATCTATTGTATTAAGAAGAAATCTGATGTATTTGAGACTTTTAAGATTTGGAAAACTATGGTTGAGAATGAAACAGGTAGAAGATTGAAGTGCCTGAGATCTGACAATGGTGGTGAGTTCTGCATCTATAAGTTCAACTGGTATTGTTATATGCATGGGTTCTGCAGGCAAAGGATGGTTCCAAAGACACCTCGGCAAAATGGTGTTGCTGAAAGGATGAACAGAACAATTATGGAACGTGCAAGGTGTATGAGATTGCATGCTAGTTTGCCTTTAGAGTTTTGGGCAGAAGCTATTGATACTACAGTATACCTAATTAACAGAGGACCCTCTATAGCACTGGATGGTGGAATTCCAAAAGAGGCATGGATAGGTAAAAAGGTAGATCTCTCATTTCTCAAAGTTTTTGGTTGTGAAGCCTTTGTGCATGTTGATAAGGAAAATAGAAAGAAGCTAGATGCTAAGTCTATGAGGTGCACATTTATTGGCTATGGCTTTGAGGATTTCAGATTCAGGTTTTGGAATCTAGGAATTAACAAAATAATTAGGAGTTGTGACATTGTTTTCAATGAAAAAGTGATGTATAGTGATCAGCTGAAGAAGTTGAATCAATCTGAGCAGAGAAATGGAGAATTGGATGAGGTGACAGTCCAAAATGAGCTCGAAGGAAAATTTAATCACAGAAAGGAAAACACAGAGACTGACATCAACCAAGCAAGAATCGACATCGGCAGAACAGAAATAGATGTTGGTCATAAAGAGACTAACGTCGATAGGACAGGAACTGACGTCGATCAGGCAGAACCAACATCGGCTAGTTACAGGCTTGGAAGTGACCGAGGTCGGTCACTGTTAGAGAATTTGGGTGGACAGTGTGTTTTGAATGACTCTCAAATGCCCATCAAGAGGTCAAAAAGGGTAAGTAAACCTCCAATTCAATATTCCCCTTCATTATTCTATTTATTGCTAACTGATGGTGGAGAACCAGAGAGTTTTGAAGAAGCAATATAGGTGGAGTCCAAGAATCAGTGGGAGCATGGCATGGTTGACGAAATGGAGTCCTTGAAAGAGAACCAAACATGGGATTTGGTTGAGTTGCCAGCTAGTAAGGGGACACTAAAGAATAGATGGACCTATAGGTTGAAGGAAGGTGAGAACAGATAGATGAGATATAAGGCCAGATTGGTAGTGAAAGGATTTGCACAAAAGCCAGGTATTGATTTTGGTGAGATTTTTTCTCCTGTTGTTAAAATGACTTCTATACGGACTGTACTGTCTTTGGTTGCTATTGAGGATTTGCATCTTGAGCAGCTTGATGTTAATACAGTGTTTTTTCATGGAGATTTGGATGAAGAAATATATATGGAATAGCCAAAAGGATTTGAGGTTAAAGGTAAGGAGAAGTTAGTGTGCAGATTGAAGAAAAGTTTGTATGGCCTCAAGCAAGCTCCTAGATAGTGGTATTTGAGATTTGATAGGTTTATGACTGAGCATGGCTATAGTAGGTGTCAATCTGACCATTGTGTGTATTTTAAGAGATTGAATAATGGTAGATATATTATTCTATTGTTGTATCTAGATGATATGCTAGTTGTAGGATCACACATGCAGGATATCTCTAAGCTTAAGGTGAAATTAGCTCAATCATTTGCCATGAAGGATTTGGGAGCAGCAAAGAAAATCCTTGGCATGACCATTAAGAGAGACAGGAAAAATCACAGGTCGATCTTGTCTCAAGAGGATTATGTGAACAAGGTGTTGAAACAGTTCAATATACAGGATGCAAAACTAGTAAGCACACCTTTGGCTAGACATTTTAAGTTGAGTAAAGAACAATGTCCTAATTCATATGATGAGGTAGAGTACATGAGTAGAGTTCCATATTCTTTCTCAGTAGGGAGTTTAATGTATGAAATGGTGTGTACTAGACTAGATATTTCCCAAGCAATGGGAGTTGTAAGTATATGGCCAATCCAGAAAAGGAGCACTGGAAAGCAGTTCAGTGGATCCTTAGATATCTGAGAGGAACTAGTAGTAGGCATTTGTGTTATGGAGGTTCAGATACTTCTCTACATGGTTATGTAGATTCAGATATGGCAGGTGATTTGGATGGCAGGAGAAGCACCATAAGATATGTTTTCACTGTTGGTGGAATGGCAGTTAGTTGGATATCAAAGTTGCAGAAGGTTGTTGCCTTGTCAACTACAGAAGCATAGTATATTGCAGTCACAGAGGCTAGTAAAGAGATGATATGGATGACACGATTCATGGAAGAGCTTGGAAAGGAGAAAGAGAGTTGCAGATTAGACAGTGATAGTCAGAGTGCAATTCATTTGGCTAAGAATTCAGCCTTTCATTCAAGAACAAAGCACATATAGCTTAGGTACCACTTCATAAGACAGGTATTGGAAGATGGTGAGTTGAAGCTGGAGAAGATCCATACAGATAAGAATCTTGCTGATATGTTAACTAAGCCAGTTATAAAGGAGAAGTTGAATCTTCATTCAACTTCTATTGGTCTTCATGATTGAGTTAAAGATGGAGGAGCTAGAATATGTTGTTGTACAGGTACTGGTGTAGCTGTTTATCTCCAAGTGGGAGACTTTTAAGGTGTGGAGCCTAAAAGCTTCACCAAAGGAGTGCTTTGCAGTATTTACAGGTTTACATAGTCATCGGTGTCGGTCAGGAGTGACCGACATCAGTCAGGAGCAGTTTAGAAGACGCCGACATCGATAGGGATCGGTCGACGTCGATCACAGGCAAGCAGGCAGGAACCGATGTCGGTTACCTGTGTGTCCACAGACCTATTTCCATGGACAAAACTGAGTGTTTGCATGTTAGGATTAAGTGATAGTCTTAAGTCTGCGTCTCTATTATTAGTAAGACTTTTTTAGAGCCCTTGTTTAAGAGGCATAACTATTGGTTGTGAATGCATGCTCATGTTTCCTAATTCTATATATAGGATTAGATCTTCTTAGCTTATTGTAATGGAATGTTGAAAGAATAGTACAAAATTGTATAGGTGAATCATTCCAGGTTGTTGGAGTTGATTGTACTTGAGAGAGAGAGCTCTTGAGGGAAAGAGATCTAGAGAGAGATCTATACATCTGAGAGAGGTGTGGAAGAAAGAAGTTTCTTCAATTGTATTCCTTCTGTAAAGAGTTTAATACAAGTTTTCAGGGTGGTTTCTTGTATCTCTTGTTCTTTGCTATTTATCATTCTAGTTACTTATCATTCTGATTTAATTCTGTGTTTAATTGCTTTCATAAGTGTAATCAAGTTATTGGTTGATCCCCAACAGTGATAAACTATTGGTGATTTATCAAGTTTATTTGTGCATGAATGAGTGAACAATTGTTAGTCAAGATTATGAATATAAGGCTCTTTTATAAATAGCAATTAATATTCATTTAGTGGATTTATTGTGAAAAATGAAAACATGATAGGAAAGTGTTAGGGTTTAATAGGGTATAATATGC
>JARHVA010006922.1:292500-799911 GCA_037957365.1 Torreya grandis | reverse complement strand
AATTTTGATGACAAAATCTCACTAAAACAAATTACTATTTTCAGACTACATTCCCTATTAGAATGTGATCTACAATATTTTTGATTTTTTATAATAAACTAGTGCCTTATCTATTAAAACCTACTTACCATGACACAACCATAATTTTTAGACTACTATAATCTGAGAAAAAATAGTTTGGTGAGAAATCCATGAGCCTATTTTTTTCATAATAAATGAGAAAATTATTAAGATCCAAATGTATAGCTTGAGTATCCCATACCTACACTTTACACTCCTTATTCTTAAGCTTCTATGTTTATTAAAAAAGTATTTAAGTACTAGCATTTTGAAAATTATGGATTTACAAAAGGTAATGTGGATGTATCAATTTCACCTAAAAGATAAGATCCATGAGCATCAACATAGACACAACCTATTGCATGAACCAACCTCAAAACCTATTCAAGTTACATAGCTCAAAACCTTGAAAATATTCAATCTACACAGTCTTGCTGAGATTTTATATGTTTGTAACACATTTTGAGATCATTGTTGACTGGTTTCTATTCATTATTCAACATGCCAACAATCGTCTTCACTATATCCTTTGACTTGACTACCCACCTTCTTTGTTTTGCTTGTTTGTAACTCAAAGCCAATAGCTTGGTCTCCACTCATCTCCAAGTTTAATCATTATGACTGTCATTCAAGTTTAATAGTTTCAACTTGAAATTTTGTCAGTTTCTCTTCTACTCATCAATACACTATTCCAATTCTTTCTAAAATGTATCTTGAACTGGTTTTGGCCTCAACTTTCCACTTTTTGGTTCATTGTTAGTGACATTACACCGATAAGTGTTCCCATTATGACATCTAAGGGAGCAAGTTGGGAGTTATAATGGTGTGCAAATGTTAGCATTTAATTATTTGAAAGCCAATAAAAAATAAAACAATTTAATTATATCAAAGCCATCATGATTAAATGAATAAATAAAACAACAAACATGATGGTTTAAAAAAATAAAGAAACATATAAATAAAAATAAATTCAAACCAAAAAACATACAAAAAAATAAAGTAAAGTGAGAGAAATAAAAATTAAAGAAAATTAAAAAAAATAGTAAATTGAACTGTCATTCCATATTGTGTAGATAAAATAAAAACTTTTTACATTTAATGTTTTAAATATTATTTCTTTTCTCATTATTTTTCTTGTAAAAGTTCCCTCAATGATTTTAGTGTGAAATTGATTTCTACTTGATCGGTTACATTATATTATAACATCATAATGAATAAATAAATAATTATATTACCACATCATATTTAATAAATAGCATACATATCTTAGATAAATCTATGTAAAATACACTGAGATATATCATTCTCGAGGCACCTATATCATATTAAATTATGAGTTCGTCGAGAATGATATGTATTGATGTATTTTACATAGATTTATCTAAGATATGTATGCTATGATAGCTCATTATCATACAATATCTACTTCAACTATGTATTTTCACTATGCTATCCATGGCTAGTATGTTTCTGATTTTATTTGTTTTAGTGATTTAAAAGTGTTTTCATTATCCTCATTAAAACATAAAATCATAACTGGCATTTCTTGTTTCTATCTTAGCCATTCATTCAAAAAGCTTGTTTATAGCAAATTAGAGAAGTTGAAAGCTAGTCTAATTTGTTTGTGAATAAAGAAAATAAAAAGAAAGTGTTGTATTGTTTTTATTTTAGATTAGATTTCTTCTTGCATTGCTTACATATCTAAACTCAAATTTCATACTTAATCCATATCATACACAAAATTAAAAAAATATCATCATCTAGTTTGCATACAAACAAAGTTATTAAAAATCAGCATTTTGCACAATAGTATAGGTTTCTTCCTCTCTTCTTGCATGCATTATAAACCTTGAAAAAAGTTAAAAAATAAGTTTCGATTTCATCTACTTTCAGCTTTGTCATTTCTTTACTTTCAACATTTCATTTTCAGCAAACAATAATTTATTCCCATAAAACCAATAAAAGCTAAAAACAATTAAAAATTTAACAAAAACATTGTCAAATAGCTCTGCTAACACACACAATTTATAGATCTTACCAAAATATTTACCAACATGTGTGAACAATCAAAAACCATCTAAGCCTTGCCCATTTGTTTAAGAATATTATACAAAGCCTTTCTTTAACATCCCAGTAAACACACATAGCAAGCCATTGCTTGAACAAACTCATACGTTTTTCTCTTGGTTTTAGCCTAGCCTTTTTTAGATGACCCTTTCTGAGACACCTGAACTTATCTAACATGGTTTATTCCCTAGACTTAGAGCACTCGATACCACAATTTTTGCATAGTCTGACATCAGCACTGAGCTAAGATGTGAGGTCTTCCACTCCCCTTCAATCCCCCATCTCATAGTAAACTCTTTATCTACATTAGATGAACAAGAGATAATTCCTAATCCACATATCATCATCCTTACCCAAAATAAAGGATGTTAGTACAATATCATTTAGGCCTAGCTTCCCATTCATACCTCCTCCTTAGGTTTAGCTTCATCTTATATCATTCACATGTAGTGGATGGCATTGATAGAGTAGAGTTAACCCAATAGATATACTTTTTCCCATGAGTCATTCAACCTAATCTCCCTCATTTTCCTAGTCCTAGTATTGACTAGGAGCTTCACCTTCTTATGATATCAGAGACCGAAGGACCTTGAAGCTCTTTTTTGACATAGCTTGACGTTCTTAACAAGCATCGAGACACTATTGAGGTATTTGGGTTCCATCATGAAAACTCATTTCCATCACCTGTCCTGAATCTCATTCCACGTAATAACCAACCAAACCCATATCCCATCCATTATTTTAGCTGCCTCAGTTAGACCTCCAAAAGTCAAGTACATAATTTAGCATGTGTTATTCATGTGCTTATAATCACCAATGCCACATGGTGGGTTGCACGACCCCTAAAAATAAGACCATTTAAATAGGATTTCCCAATAAGAAATGGAATCGTGCGAGGTCAAATAACTTACAAAACATGGCTTTGTGAGATCATTGACAGATTATGAGCCTCAGGGGGAGGATTGACTTTGCACACCTCAGTAAAGGGTTTTGGCATAGAAGTTGTAGTGACATAGACACTTTTGTTACTGACTGGTGACTTTTTTATTGATAATCATTATTTAGTCTTTATTATTCTCTACCACCTTAGGCTTCTCAGAGTGTAGTTGTTCAAAAGAGGGTTTTGATCATCCCATTAGAGGGCAGTCTTTAATTTAGTGGTCTAGAGACTAGTAACAAAAATAAGTGTTTGAAATATTAAAATAAACAACTTTTTGCACACAATGCTCATTGTTGACTTGAAATCAATAGATTCTTTCAAATATTTAGTCAAGTTAACCTCAATGTAGACACTCTTATTTGGATGTGCTTAATAAAGCTTGAATTTTTGTGACATAAAACATGTCCTATGGGTTTGATAATTTCCTCGAGAAAGGTCCATAGATGAAGCGGAAGGTAGAAGAGCTCAATCCAAACTAGCGCTGGAAGGGATGCCTGGTCAATAACTTTAAAGTCACAAGTCCATGATGACAAGTGTAATAAAGTGTTCCTTAAGAACCAACTTATCAATTTAGTTAGAAGATCTTGGATTTGGGATGACTCCTTAAAAGAGAAATGAAAGAACCCCTTTGTGAGGTTTCGAATGCCAATGACATGGACACCTAAGAGTTCTCACTGCTGTCAAAACTAGGCAATGAGGAACTCCTTTGAGGTGGCCAACAAAGTAAATATATAACAAAATAATTTTCATACCACTTGCATACATTATATACAACATCACATTGAGAGGGAGAGTCATAAGTTATGCATTGTCATAAACTTTGTAGAGTAAATTTTTTACTCTACATTGCTTTCAAATTTTTAGTCGCACACTGCAGTTTTCGTTCCCGCATGCTTTGATCGTGGCAGCAGAGTTTTGGAGTAGGCGCAAGTTTGTTTCTTTCGATTCATTTTGTATAAGTGTCAAAGTGCAGTGGAAGCTACCAAGTGGTGTAGTCTGAGCATGGGTTCTCTTTCCCCCTTTTTATTTCCTTCATTTCATTTTTGCCTAAGTGTTGAAATCGAGCAGAAGCTGCCAAGTGTCACTTTTTGAAACATAGAGCCAGCCAACTGGCATTGTCCAAGACACTTTTCATAACCTTCAAGAGGGCTATAGAATGTGCCACGTATCCAATAATAGCTAAGCAGAATGCACCACGTGTCAGCATCTGCGTCTCATATCAGCCCCTGTATTTCATCTATTTTTTGGCGAAAGGGTTTCAATAAGCTATGCAGTAGGATTAAGCGAAAAGTGCCAGGTAGTAGTCGCGGAAGGCCCTGGACTAATTTTCAAAGGAAAGTAGAAGTCACCATGTGTCAGCATATGAAGGACAGTCAGTTCAATGCCTGGGTTCAATGCCTTGGTTCAACATTTTTGGTTCAATACCTCGATTAATGTGTAAATGGCGCACAGTGTTGAACCGTTGAACCATTGAACCATTTTGGTTCATCGAGCAGTTCAAGGGAGTGTCCCAAAGACCAAAGGGGTCAAGTACCTTTTTTAAAGGCAAAAAAGTGTCATTTCAATCTGTTTAAGTGTCGAAGAGCAGCGAAGGCTGCCAAATGTCACTCTCTGAGCCCCTTTCTACTCCATTCCCAAAAGCAGTGGAAGACGCCACATACCCCTAGTAGGAGAAGCAAAAAATGCCACGTATCTTCGATAAATTAGGTGGAAAGCACCAAGTGTCATTCTCCAGTGCCTTCTAAGCAATAATGAGAATTTTAGAAAATTGACTAAGTGTCCTCTCCCATTTCAACAGAACAGAGTGTTTTGTGTATCTGTTACAGCAAAGCGAGATGGAGGGAAACTCGGCAGGAGTTATTTCTGGTAGATGGAACAGTTCACGGGGTAGATTTTTGGAGCTTGCAAGCATTAAAAGGGCCGTCTATTTATCCCTTGTAATCAGAGGCAGAATGGATAGTTGAGCGGCTAAGCAGGTGATTGAATGAAGGAATTTAGGCGTGAAAGGAGGTACTATTCATGAATTGCCATGCCACAGTCAGAGTAACCGCCCCGTTCTAGCATGGTCCTTCCTAATAAGACCAAGATACATCCAAGGCATTGAATGCGCCGAATGCCACACTTTTATCTCTAAATTTGAGGCTATAAAGAGGAGTGGGGATTAGAGAAAAGGAGAGGGGATTCTATAGAAGGGACTTTTCTAGATTTTTTGACTAAGTAATATCATTTGCTTTTGTATCATTTTCTTGAGTTGTAGAGTTGATGTAACTGTGCATGTTTCTATGCCTTTTATGTGGCTTAAAGAATTAAGAAGATTGAACTCTATGCCTTTATTGATATTATCTGTGTCATTTGCAAAAGTAGTCTAGATTGTAGATTTTCTAGAGTTGTGATTAGGAATGTCATTTGCTTTTGTCTCATTTTCTTGAATCATAAGTTCTACATAACTATACATGTTTTTGCGCCTCTTATGTGATTGGAAGATTCTTATAAGGAAATTGAACCCTATGCCTTTGTTGACATTTTCTGTATCTTAGCAAAAGAAGCCTCTGTTATGAGCCTCTGTTTCTATTATTTCAATCTTTTACAATGATCATGCACTTGTTTGCTCTTAAATGTAAATGAATCCTACATATAGTCTCACTGTGCTCAGGATTAGGATCAAATTACACTCAGGTGCATCACCATAGTTAGGTTTCATTTCCTACATTTGTGCTTCTATTTAATTTTCTACCCTTTTCCCCACACTCGATACAAAAGAAGAGACCAGCTTCTCTAAAATCTGGAGGTTGTTTCAAGCCGCAACATCCCACAGCTTGAAACTTCCCATTATTGATTGATTAGAATCAAGCACAAATTTTAAGCATCAACAATTTTTGGCACGCCCGATGGGATGAATTTTTCAAGGAGTTGAAAAATTTTGGTGTGTTCTTCAGCCAACCAGCCTTTGAAGGTTTCTATTTTATCAACACCCACGGTGACTCTGAGTTGAATCAACCGGTTAAGCAGTCCTGGTATCATCAAGAAATCACCGTTTGGTATGTATAATTTTGTTACTCATAGCTATGAGTCTTATTATCCTTCATATATTTTTAATCAAGATCAAGTTTCTCATGGAATCAAGTCAAGCAACAAGGATGCATATGGTCATGAGTTTCGCCCTTCACAGGTCTGATATGACCAGCCTCAACCCTGTCATGAGCTTTACCAGTCTTATGCCTAGTCTCCCCAATATGTCACATCCCATGCCCAACCTAATATCATTTCCACCTTCAAAAAAGCATTACTAGGATATAAAAAATATGTATTGGAGCTTGACAACAGAAGGGGATGTGGCCAAGAAATCCCTAATCATGTCATCCACCAAGTAAGAAATGCAGTAGATCTGATTAAAAGTGAATGGGATCCCATTGAAAGAGCAAATTGGAAAAGGCTTACATATGAGATGTTGGATGTGTGTGGCTTGATTACATTTTTAGAAGAGAAGCTAAGCATTCATGAGAGACAACCTTACCAAGTCTATCAACCTGCACATCACTGCCACAAGTTTCATATCAGATATACGCAACCCCTGCTCATGAGCCAAATCAAACCTATCAAGGTTATTTCCCCAATAATGTCGAGTCTATATTGGCAGCGAAGGAAGTGGACTCCAAACCCTCACTTTCCCCTCAAGTCCCTCCCACCCTTCCTCAAGAAGCTTCTTGTTTTTCATCACAGTCCTCATGCACTCCCCACTTCTATGATGATTCCTATGAGCTCCAGGAAAGACTCTTTCAAGAAAATCTAGCTAAGCAAGTTGAGGAATTAGAGGCAAAGATGAGATTGCTTAGAGAAAGAGAGATAGAGCTTTCAGACCTTAGAGAAGAGCCTATGCTAAAAAATACCTCCTCTACCAATCCTCAGATCTCTCAACATGATGTCCAAATTCTGAGTTGGAAGAAGGAAAATCATGAACCAACTAGGGATCTTGAAGAAGATAAAATTGATACCTCTTCCTAAGGGAAAAGTTTTGGTCACAAGGTCATGAGTTGGAATCAAACAATGGAATCATGGAGTAGAAAGGAGGAGGAATATGCTCAGTTCGTGGCTAGTCAAGAAGATTTCATGAGTGCATATGAGGAGGAAATCACCATAGGTACCCCCTTTGATGAACAAGAGGACAAGTCACAAGATTTTGCCTTAACCTCTGATGAGGAAGAGATCATTTCTGACTTTTTTCTCACTTTGCAAGAAGATATGGAGGAGCATGGACCCTTCCTTGATCAAGTCATTGGGACAGGTTACACTATCCTTCAAGGAGGCCATAAACTGGCCAAATGTGGAGAAGACAACATCAAGACTCAGCTAAGTATGCAGAGGGGATGCCAGCTTTCAGATTTATCCTTTCAAGAGGTTGAAGTCATCAAGGAGCATGATGATGCAATGGAACCCAAAAAATAAGGCAGAAGGAGATAAGCCAAAAGATGATGGATATCAAAAGACACAGAGTGGAGAACCAACAGCCATCGATTTCTTGATGAGACACGACAGCATGAGGAGCTGATATTTGGTGGGCTTCCAAGAACAAGAGGAGCTTATGGATGTCGAAGGCATGTTTGACTCAGACTCACTCGAATACAGGCAAATCTATGTGGCCTACACAGAGGGCATTTCACCAAAGATATAACCGTTTCAATCACTTGTATGGCAACATAAGTTGGCTTGTCATGAAGAAGACGTTAGAAATTTTGTTTTTTATCTCGAAGGGAGATAAAGATGCTTAATTAATGTAGTTAGGTAGTTTCCCATTCTCGCATTATTTTTGTTTTTTGTTGTTGTTTTCCCGCTTTCCTTTTAAATAAGTGTTTTAAACACAGAGTTGACGGCTTAGAAAGTTTTTTTTTTAATTCTTCAAATTTTTCCGCATTGAATGCTTCCCAAATCTTTCAAAATATCTAAGGTACCTTGCACCGCAACTTGCATAGCGTGTCCACCTCACTGTTCCCTGAAGATTGAGTAGGATATGCTAACGGTCATCCAAATTTAATGCTATTTGAGACTTGATAGGGCCATAAATATCCCTTAGCAAGATTTAAGGTTTACAAATTCTCAAGTATTCCTGTACCTACAAAAAATATCCTGCTCTTGCAATTTGTTAGCGCCTAGTAAAATTTGCTTCAGCAAGAGTGTTTCTATCTTGCACAAGGTTCATACCAGGTATTACATAAAAGATATAGATAGCGGGAGCATCATCTTCACAACAAGGAGCTGGGACGTTTGGATCTCTTGATAGGTTGCTTGCAAATAAATCATATGCTTCAGATCCTGTGCAACCGTCGAGAACCTATCCAAGAACCAGAATCCTAGGAGTTGGTCAAGCCAATGGCCCATCAAAAGTATAGGATTACGCAGATGGAATCATGGACATAATCTTGCAAAAGACCAGTAGCAAGAGTCTTAGAGAAGGGGCACACCAGAGGTGTCTTCAAAGGGCTAGAGCAGGGCAATACAAGACATGTGGCATGAGGATGTGGACCTCACAACTGGCTCAGTTCATTGTCCCAGCTGTGCATCCATGCCCTGACTTGATTGAATTATGCACGGACTTGCTCCATGCACCATCTTGCACCATTCAACAGGGGGGACCCATGGTGCAAATCACACCACAAGCTATCAGGGACATGCTAGCCATACATTATGACGAGACTGATTCATTCCCCACTATTGCTAAGATGCAAAGAATGTGGGCAAATGTCAACACTCAGACAAGGTTTTTGAGGACTGAGTTACAAATGGCCGATAGTGATACTACGGTACCCAAGCTCCCTACACCAAGAGATCAATTCACGCCAGATAGCCAAGATGCGCTATCAATGATAGCTATCATCTTTGGCATGAAGGATGACATGGCGGTGTATGCAGAATAAATGGCCATCCTTTTTAGGCTGAAAATAGTCGACAAGATGCAGGAGTATCGACTTGACTTCTCAGAGCACATCGCCTTTTCAATAGTGAAACAGCTAACCCAGTTCAGATCAAAAGGGGTGTTCAGGTATTCCTCTTATTTGTTCCATCTCATACTCTATCAGAACCCTGACCTTTTCACCCAACATATGAATCTGAACTTGTACGACCCAGGTTTTGACCCCCAAAGGACCATTCCTGTGTCTGCATGGACACATGTTTTATCAAAAACTAGCGACTTGTATGATTTTTGGGAACTATTTGTTACCCCCATTTTGTGTTGTCTTAGCCCTGAACTTGTCATAAATAGGTTATTTCCAAGTGTTTCAAACCTCCTGGTTAGTTTTCTAATCCCATGTGACTTCTATTTTGGGTCCCACCACACGATCATAAGGGTTCATGGGTTTTGTGGGGAACTAGTGTTGCTAACAAAGACTTTAACCCTTAGGCTAGCATTCCTAGAGGTCACCAGGTAGGTGTCGGTAGTCGATAATGAGTATGGCTCTGGGAAGAAGAAGAGGAAAATGTACAATCTCTCGTGGATGATAGGCAACATGAGTTTGGAAGCTAGAGATGCTGAGATTGTGCTGCTGAGAAAGTTGGCCTTCCTAGGTTTCCTACTAGTCGAAGACAAATGGGTTTACGACCCAAATGGTTTCATAGCTTCTTGGGTAAGGACCAATAGGATTGGGGCCAGGATTGCACACGAAGGTCACCCTTTTTGGGAGACCAAAAAAAACCCCACCGAAGATGCTCTTAATCTTTATGTTGAATTGACAGATTTGCCCCTGCCACAAAATAGGCCATGGGAAACCTTCTATGATAAGCAGAGGGATTATGATCCCAAAGTCAGGATGACTTCTGGTTTGAGAAGGACATTTAAGAACAAAGATTGGGATGCAGAGAAGATTGAAGCCTATTGGAAATATAGGCAGGAAATCTCTCAAACCACCCATACTTTCATAAGCATGGATTCAAATGAAATATGGGAGGAACTCTAGGATGAGTGCCATCCCTCCCCTGCATCTAGCCCAAAAATAAGCAAATTGCCGACACCCGGTACAAGGCAGGAAGCTAGAGCGGGACCAAGCCAACAACCACAGGCTTCAGAGCAAACTACAGCTGCAGTCACTACATCAACCTGGCCCCAGCCTCTTAGCACCGTAGAACAACAAAGGAGCATGGTGCCTTCACCACCAAAAGCTTCCCCATCATTGGAAGTGATTGAAATCCCCGGTTTTCCACAAGAACCACTAGCAACAGTAAATGTGGAAGGGAAGCAGATGCAGCCAAAGTTAAAGACACCCAAGAAGAGAAAGAGGGTGCAGTTCCAAACAAAATTAGAGGAGGAAGAGGAACCTTCACAGCGCCAATTACAGAGCACTGTAATTCCCCCCAAGTAAGTATTACTCCTCCTCCTCCCTCTCAGTCTGTTCCTTCCTCGATCGGTGTGATGCCTCCACCTAGTCAAATGACACCTCCTGCCACCGTTGCCATCCCCATTTTGTCCTTCACCCCATCCTTGGCACCTCAAGCCCTAATGTTACCTCATTTCTCCCCCTTTATTCCCAAAAATATGCCCCTTCAGCTCGCCCATAGCCAACCACTGGCTATTCAATATGGCCTGCCACAGGGATATCCTTTTGCGGGAGGACACATTGCATCCCCTTCCACCTTCCAAATGCAAGCTGATGTTGCCAGGAAGGCAAGAGAAGCCCAGATGGAGAAGAAGAAAACTAAGGATAATAAAGCATTGGTTGTCCCACACCTATAGTCACAATTCAACCCTATTCAGCAGCAACTGACGGTGACCCATTTGTCACCCAACGTTGCCAAGCCAAATGAGCAGATGTAATCGAAAGATTATACAATGAATGCAGTGGCCATTGATATGTCCCTATTCAAGTCCTAGGACAGAGTTGAGCTATTGACAGAATCCACTTCTGCAATCACGGAAGATTATTTGAAAATATCAAAAAGACTATAGAAGATGGAGGTTGATTTGGCCAAAGAAAAGGCAAACTATAGCAGTTTGGCTGAAGAAGTAAATAAGAAAGATAATGAAATAGCAAGCTTGAATAAACAGTTGCAAGATATTATTTCCCTTCAGACTCATCGGGTAGTCCAGGACTAGAATGATTCATTAAAAGTAGAGCTCACACATGCAAAGGATGCGGCGATGGCCCTTAGGTGGGAGAAAGCAGCATTGAAGGGAAGAGTCAAAGGACATCAGCTGCAAGTTACCCAATTGCAGTAGAAGTTATTGGATGAACAAAACAAGGCTATGGCTTTTTAATCCCAGTTCCAAGCGGAGCAACAAAAAGTGGTGCAAATGACGATAGAGCTGGCTAATAGGCCAAAAGGTGTCAGAGTCATAACACTGGTAAAGGAGATCTATGAATCAATGTGGAAAATAATCTCCTCAGATATTATTCAGCTGAGGTCATCTCTCACCTTCCTACTCAACACACAACAATTATGCAAAAAGGTGGAAGATTCAGTGGAGAACACTCTAGCAACGGTCACCGACAGACTCACGAACTCCCAAACCTTGTTGTAGAAGCTCTACGATGTGACGGATGTGACATTGGCAATCACAGGAATCACTGACATAATGGTCACCATGAAATGAGTTAATGAGGTGCTCAGTTGTAATGTCGCGGCCAACAGTTGTAAAGAGCTTCTCGAAGTCATGAAAGAAGGCATCGGGGAGATGAGGCAGCATATTGAAGATTTAGTGCAACTAGGTCTTCCTTCTCCATTTTTGGATGCCAACATGGTGCTCATGGTTGATCAAATTGAACCATTGCTGTTGGCCAAACAAAAGGATCAAATAGTTTTCCAGGACCTGCAGGATGATTCCTCAGTATCAGAAGTCGAAGCTGTTTTGATTCCTGTTTCCTAGCTGGAATTCAAACTGAAAGCTAAAATTCAAATTCTAATAAATTTTTCACACAAGGATATCATCAACCTTGATCTAGCTTTCGTTGAATTGCAGAACAAGCAAGGGTTATCTGACCATGAATGGCCATCTACCAAACATCACTTTTGAAGCTATAAAATTTTGAAATTTTGATAGAGCAGGAGTGGTGTTTCTTTTTTAGCAGGCTCAAATGTCTTGGGGGTCGCCAGTAACTGTAGATTAAATTTTTTACTCTACGTTGCTTTCAAATTTTTAGTCGCACACTGCAGTTTTGGTTCCCACATACCTTGATCGTGGCAGCAGAGTTTTAGAGTAAGCACAAGTTTGTTTCTTTCGATTCATTTTGTCTAAGTGTCAAAGTGCAATGGAAGCTGCCAAGTGGCATAGTCTGAGCACGGGTTCTCTTTCCCCCTTTTTATTTTCTTCATTTCATTTTTGCCTAAGTGTTGAATTCGAGCAGAAGCTGCTAAGTGTCACTTTCTGAAACACGGAGCCGGCCAACTGGCGTCGTCCGAGACACTTTTCATAACCTTCAGAAGGGCCGTGAAATGTGCCACATATCCAATAGCAGCTAAGTGGAATGCACCACGTGTCAGCATCTGCGTCTCATATCGGCACCCACGTTTCATCTATTTTTCAATGAAAGGGTTTCAATAAGCTATGCAGTATGATTAAGCGAAAAGTGCCAAGTGGCAATCGCGAAAGGCCCTGGACTACTTTTCAGAGGAAAGTGGAAGTCACCACATGTCAGCATTCGAAGGACAGTCGGTTCAATGCCTGGATTCAATGACTTGGTTCAACATTTTTGGTTCAATACCTCGATTAACGTGTAAATGGTGCACAATGTTGAACCATTGAACCATTAGACCATTTTGGTTCATCGAGCAGTTCAAGGAAGTGTCCCAAAGACCAAAGGGGTCAAGTACCTTTTTGAAAGGCAGAAAAGCATCATTTCAATTTGTTTATGTGCCGAAGAGCAGCGGAGGCTGCCAAATGTCACTCTCTGAGCCCCTTTCTACTCCATTTCCAAAAGCAGTGGAAGACACCACATACCCCTAGTAGGAGAAGCAGAAAATGTTGCATGTCTTCGATAAATCAGGCAGAAAGTGCCAAGTGTCATTCTCTACTGCCTTCTAAGCAATAAGGAGAATTTCAAAAAATCAACTAAGTGTCCTCTCCCATTTCAATAGAACAGAGTATTCCGTGTATTTGTTACAGCAAAGTGAGATGGAGGGAAACTCGGTGGGAGTTATTTCTGGTAGATGGAACAATTCACCGGGTAGATTTTTGGAGCTTGCAAGCATTAAAAGGGCCATCTGTTTGTCCCTTGTAAGCGGAGGTAGAATGGACAGTTGAGCGGCTAAGTAGGTGATTGAATGAGGGAATTCAGGCGTGAAAGGAGGTACTAGTCATGAATCACCATGCCGCAGTCAGAGCAGCCATCTCGTTCCAGCATGGCCCTTCCTGATAAGACCAGGATACATCCAAGGCATTGAATGCACTGAACGCCACACTTTTATCTCTAAATTTGAGGCTATAAACATGAGTGGGGATTAGAGAAAAGGAGAGGGGATTCTATAGAAGGGACTTTTCTAGAGTTTTTGACTAAGTAATATCATTTGCTTTTGTATCATTTTCTTGAGTTGTAGAGTTGATGTAACTGTGCATGTTTTTGTGCCTTTTATGTGGCTTAAAGAATTAAGAAGATTGAACTCTATGCCTTTGTTGATATTATCTGTGTCATTTGCAAAAGTAGTCTAGACTGTAGATTCTCTAGAGTTGTGATTAGGAATGTCATTTGCTTTTGTCTCGTTTTCTTGAATTGAAAGTTATACATAACTGTACGTGTTTATGCGCCTCTTATGTGATTGGAAGATTCTTATAAGGAAATTGAACCCTATGCCTTTGTTGACATTTTCTGTATCTCAGCAAAAGAAGCCTCTGTTATGAGCCTCTGTTTCTATTATTTCAATCTTTTACATTGATCATGCACTTGTTTGCTGTTAAATGTAAATGAATCCTACATATAGTCTCACTATGCTTAGGATTAGGATCAAATTACACTCAGGCGCATCGCCATAGTTAGGTTTCATTTCTTGCATTTGCGCTTTTGTTTAATTTTCTACCCTTTTCCCCACACCCGATACAAAAGAAGAGACCAGCTTCTCTAAAATCTGGAGGTTGTTTCAAGCCGCAACATCCCACAGCTTGAAACTTCGCATTGTTGATTGATTAGAATCAAGTGCAAATTTTAAGCATCAACAAACTTTTAGGCACAAATTACCTGGCTCACTTCAATGCCATCCTTCTTGCTATCTACAACAATAGTTACAACATAAAGGGCAAAGGCAATAATATATCAAAAAACCACCCAAAGGGTGGTGAGCCAAGTGCAATAAATGTGCAACTAGCTTTGAAACTCCTATAGATGCGGTGTGAGGAGTAGAAAAGGCAAAAATTCCAAACAAAGCAAAGTCGGCATAAAACTCTAGTAAAGCATGTTAATGCAAGCTTCTCTTCATCTTATATTGTAAAGTTTTTAATGATTAGGAGTGGAAGTTTTTTACTAATTTAATTTAATTAATATATAATTAGTTTAACCATAGTTATTGGTTAAGTTGTGGTCTTTATTGGACTTTTATTTCTCTCGAAGCTTTCTTAGTTCGATGTAACTTTTGAGGTGTGACTTGTCTACCCATTTTTTTGTATGATTAACCTTGTACTATAATTTTTTTTTACATTAATAAAAATGCACTTTTCAATCAAAAAATTTAACAATTTGAAGAGCCTTCTTTGTATTTTATAATTTATAATAATAATAAACAACTTAAATAATTAAAAATATAAATTTTTGAAAAAAAAATAATTATAAATAATTAATCCAATTTTTTTTTTTAAACTTTGGCTTTAAAAATGTTACCATAAATCAATACCTTGCCAAACAGCCCCGGTTTAAGGTTTTGGTGTAGATTTACATTTAATTATCACCTCGAATACCATGAAATGGATGGGTTGTAAGAAAGAGCTTTGAAAGTGGAGAAACAGCTTGAAGGGAAAACTAGTAAGCACTCAACGCCTCTATTCTCTGTGCAACTATGATATTAAATTTGCATCCAATGGAAAATAGCAAGCACACTAAAAGATTTCATTTGGGTTTTTCCAAGAGTGCTGAAAGATACACTTCCTTGAATTCAACCCCTCTATCTAACTTACGCCCCACATGCCACTTCAGTTTGTGGTAACCCAAGCTTTCAATCATTGGAACATACATCTCTGTCAGCTGCGACTCCACACAGAAGAAATGGTCGAGCCAGAAAACTCCGCCCGGGCGCAGGACCCTGTAGATGTCATACAGTATGAATTCCAAGAGAGTGGTAGGAATCCAGTTGCTGAGGACGTGCATGGAATGAACCAGATCCAGCGTGCCGTCGAAGAAGGGCAGACGCTGCGAGATTGTCATGAAGAGCGGCACCACCCCTCTGGAGGCGATGAAATTGTTGAAGGGCCCGTCGAAATTCATGGACGTCGTCACGATCGTCACGTTGCGCTCGCGCATTCTCACGGCGAAAGTTGCGGTGCCTCCGCCGATGTCGAGGCCGATCCGGATGGTGCCCTTCTTTAATTCCAGCACTTGGTCGATGCTGAAGAGCAAGGGCCCTGACGACGAGGAGTTGAGCCACCTCGACTTCTCCCGGAAGGCGAGGTCGAAGCAGTCCTTGCAGTCCGCCCACACGTCCTTGCGATTCTTGCGCTCGATGAGGCAGCCGTAGCTCTTGCAGGTGTAGGGCGTCCATACGACGCTGGAGTCGGCAGGGGTTGCCCACATGCTCTGCGGGAAGGGAAACGGCTCCGTGTAGTTGTCTGGCGTGGGAGGGAAGCAGCGCCTGCGAGGAAGAGGCTCGCACCCCTGCAGCATCAGCGTCTGCGCCACACGATCGTCATAGGGGCATTGCCTTCCTACTTCGTATTCCATGTATTTGGCCACTTCCTCTTTCATCATCATACAGGGATGTCCCATTGGGGCGTAAATGGTGTCGCTGTTGAACAAGCGGCTGTGACCCAACGGAAGCTTGTGCCCCGCACTGATTTCCTTCATTTCCTGCGGCAATTCCAGATCCGGATCCACTACTCTCTTCGTGTCACTTTTGTCGAGCTGGGCTTTCAGTTTTTCCAGCTCCGCTTGAGTTGCAAGGAGGTTGCTTTGGGTGACATTGAACTTCCACAGCAGCTCTTCAAACTTGGCTATGGTCGAGAAGGCGGCGTTGTATTGAGGGGTGATTGTAATTGGGCCTCGGAAGAGCGTGAGTGTAAGGAGATTGGTGGCCAGCAACGGTAGCAGGAGGAGGAAGATCCTGCAGCAGTGGATACGCCTGCCTTTCATGCTCTCTGTTTCCTTCTTCGATTCATACGAACCCATACTTGAGGTAGAAATTGCGACACAAATTGTAAGAGCCATGGGGATATATAACATTATTTTATACGCTCCACTGGACCTGACCTCGTTTAGACCTCGGGAAATCCATCTCTACATTTATTTATATTATACTATTATTTTCAAAGATTCACGATTAAACAATTTTAAATGGGGGAGTGCGGTACGTCGTGCATTCGAGGTTTTAATAAAAGTCAATGCCAATTTTAAATGCAAACGCTTTTTTGAAGTTATTTTATTTAAAGTTATATTTAATTTTGGATCGAAAGCGAGTAATATATTTAATAAAATTAAACAATTACATATTTAAATTAAAAAGGTGGGGGGAAGGGATCACATCCCAAGCAAGAGTATAATCAAGTTATTTAGATAAATTTTACTGGTTAAAATATCAAATTTATAAATAATCATTGTTTTTTTATGAATACGTGATTCGTTTGGACCAATCTTTATTTTTTGTAGTAATCTTTGACAATAAGAGCTCTTTTACAAGATGGTCTCAAATGATATCTTAATTTGGAATTTTAAAGTTAATGACAACAAGATCTTTTTAGGAATCTCTACTCAAAAGCTCAAAACCACTATTTATTCACAAGATCCTTTTTGGTTACAAACCTTTCCTCCATCTTTTGAGGATTTATTTTTTTATTTTTTTCACTTGTTTGTTGTCTTACCTCCCTTTGCACCTCTCTCAAACCAAATTCCAATTGCTTTTTTTGCATTTCATTTTCTTCAAAAGGGCTCTACTATCTACTATCCTACCTCCCCTTGCACCTCTATTGAACCAACTTCATCTTGATTTTTTGCATTCCCCTTCTTCCAAAAGGCTACGAATACCTTCTCCAGGTATTTCAATTTTTTTAAAGCACTAATTGCTTGACCCTATTTGATACCTAGATTATGTTGACCATTTCTTTTGTGGTCATGGCTGCTTGCTTTGACTATGATGAAAGCATGTTGTTAGGTGTTTTGGAGTGCCCAAGGCACATTTATTCTTTTTTTACATTGCTTAGAAAAGTTCCTATAATCATATCATTTATTACATTTGAATGGTAATTGCTCATAATCAAGCTCATGTAGATATGACCATCCATCTAGATTTAACTAAATGAATTCAAGAAAACCATTGTCCAAGTCCACTTTAATGCAATCATGATTAGGGGGCTTAATGAATGATAACATTAGATTACACACTCCATAGATTTAACACAACAAATGACTCTTTCATAATATTATGCACAAAAAAATTATGCTTAGATGCAATAATAACATTGTGTATTAATTTAGATGAGAACTTATAGCTTGCATGCACAGTACAGTTTCATTACAAACTTTTAGAATTATCGTAGTCTCGAAATGAGATGCATTACAACCTTTCACCCTCTCATATCTATGACTTGTACAAATCTTTACTTAAACTGATCTAAGATCATTCTTTCTCTATAAGATTTGTTAACTCTAATTCTCTAAAAGGACTCATCTCATAGGTGTACGGATGTGTTAATATAGATATATGGTCCACTTACTTACATTAATGCTCTGAACTACCGATTAATGCCACAATAATCAAATACTGATAGCAAACCACTATGAGCCATAATCATTAAATGATTTTAACACATCACTATGTACCATAATTACTAAATGCACAATATATTCACAATGTACATGTAACACATCACAAGTTTCATAACACATTGCCATGGTTCACAATGAATTCTAGAATTAAACTAAAAAGGTCACACCCTATCATAAATCAGTGGTGATGATGTGTTAAGAAAATAGCTTATACAGAGACAAACCATAACCTGATTTTATAGATGAGTGTAAAATAATGTCATTATGCTTCTTACAGAACCACAAGTCAGCACATAGCTTAATCATATTTTTAATTTTATAGGAAGACCATGATAATGAGGTAAGTTTTATTTGGCAGATGGCTTTAGAATGATGATAATAAGGTCCCTATCAATCTGCATGTTACTACAAGGTTTGTAGATTTTATTTCAATTATCATGCAAAACCATAACAGTGTGGTAAGATCTAAGTTGACATATGAGTTCCTTAGGTTATTTCCATGTTTCCTATAAATCCTCAATTTATCATAATCTTTGTACCTCTAATTATTATTTTTTGTTATTTTACAACATTAGATTAGGTTTTCAAGTTTCATGCCACTTGTTGAGACCTTTTAGATGTTATATGCATGCCATGAGATGGTGTATTGCACTATATATCATTTTAAAGCTCCAAAACGTATGCATGTCTATAATTCATATTTTCAGGTGTTGCACCACTAAAGAGGAGCATGAAAAAAATTATAACAATGGCCTGAGGAATTGAGATGTAATGCAAACTTATTAAAGTTATTCTAGAATATTGTAAACCTTCTAATATAAAATACATATAACCCCACTTATTTATATTTATATTCTAATCATATATTTTGTTGATGCAAGATTTATTGAGGATATGGATACTTCCACATAATATAATCGAGGTAAGAGTTTTGTGAGCACGGGGCTAACAATGTAGACTAGATGGTAAGACCATCTTTTTAAATTGAAGCATAAATCCATGGTGCTCCCTTCCACCATGTGAGATACCTCATAAATATTTTCATTCAATTCTATTTTTATTTTCTATCCAATTGTTGAACCATAAACCATCCTTTTTGGCTTAGCTTTGATCAACCTTCTCCATCCCTTGCCCATTTTTTGGGCATAATCTGTCCTCCTCTTCCAATACGATTTATTTTTATTTCTTCATTTCCATCCCATGTGGGATTTAACCCACCTCTATCTAACCACCTCCACTAAGTGTCTTCCACACTACATACTCCTTTCATTTAAAATTATATCTCATCCACTACTTCTTCATTCACAATGCTATTACTAAAATTTTCATCATATCCTTAGGTATCAGCTTGATTACCCATAATTTCCACTACTATTTCTAGCATAGTCTTCATGTCATCTTCTTATGTTTTCCTCATTACAATATCAAAAAAATCTAATATCTTTATCATAATAATATCTTCCTCTATTGTTTATACCTTTAGGATGTCTTTAAATAATGCATCCACCTCTCTTTGAAATACTACTTCCAACATTTCTCCACCTTTTTCTTCATTGGCTGAAAATTTTGGATGATCTTTCTCCAATGAGATCTTTGTTGTAATCTCATTCTCATCTACGCATTCTTAAGCTTATAATAACATCAATTGTTTTATTTCATTAATTTTTTCTATGTCACGTGTGTGACAATATTTACTTTTCCTAGTCCAAATGCTCCTTGGATCAAACTCTTAATCCAAAAAATGAAATGCAACATGACCTGTAATGCATATTCATTCTCTTTCTTTGCTATAACTTCTTTTATTCCATTTAAAAATACCAAATGACTTTGGTGCTTTGTGACTCCAATTTATTTCTCCTTATCCACCTATAATATAGCTACACACAACTAATCCAACTCTATTAATAGGTGGTCTTTACTATTAGCTTCACTTTGCTAATTGATTAGTTTTTCTAATTATTTTATACTAAAAATATATCCAAAACATGGTAAGCTCTACCAGCATGGGATACTAATCTCGTAGAGTGACCTATAGAGATAGTTGGTCATGTACCTATTCTAATGCAAAAAAAAAAAAAAATTTTGAAAAATGGAGGAATAAAATAAACCATAAGAATGTGATACACAAAAATTGGGATTAATTCCCTATCTTATGAAATAACAAACTAAATCATTATTGAAGGAATAGGATTTGAACATAATTTAATTCAATGAGATTAAAGGGTCAGGTCTGACCTAAACATGAAAATGAAGTTAGAAAATAAAAATAGAATTGAAGAGTAGAAAAATGAGAACCAAAATAATATCTATCAATTTCAAGAGTATACACACTTTAATTTTGATTGTCATTAAAAGGATTCAAGGTGATTCATACATGAATAATATCTAAGGCTTGGATATTGTGCCATGAGAATACATGGATTTCAATATCTAAGGAATCAACATTTTCTCTAAGAGTGTATGATAATTTATTGAAGAACAAAGCCTAGAGAATAATTAAATTTATTAGCTACTAGTTTTCCTTGACTTCTCATCACATCTCTTTATCTTCTCATCACATCTCTATATCTCACACACTTTATTTGAGGAATTACAATCATTCCCCTATAGCCATGGTGGTACTTAGATTGTAGCTCTGGGTATATGCACTTAATTAAATTCTCAACATGGTCTAAAGTACATTTTGAAGTGCATCTACTTATATAATTGATTTTATTGTGCAAGTCTGCCCATGCCACCTTACAGATTTTCAAATCTAAGGTCTCAACAACTTCCTTGAAATTTGCATTTGATTGCAATCATGCAATAAATTTCAACTTTAGTATTTTCAAAAGTGGGTGAAGCTTGACATAGGCTTCATGAAGGGATTTTGTTCAACAGGTAAGCATGTTTGTATTTATCTATAGCTTCCTTGGTTATGTCATTTATTTAGCTACCACCAATTGCTACACATTTTTATTGTCGTATACGCCTGAGTGAATGGGTAAATGAATATCATCATTAGGAAATGTTGGTTTGACAATTTGAGGAAATTATTTAAGCTTACATCAACATCTTTGAAAAAACTTAAGATGGCCATTAAAGGACTAGTGGGTAAGTGCAAGAAGTTAGGGGCCAAAATGTGGACATTTTTCATGAAAACACATTATGAATTCAAGCTTAACTAAAAAAAATGTGTATATGTAATAGTGCATACAATTTTTTATGATTTAAGGTTAGATATAAATTAACCCAAAACACATACAAATAAAAGTGCATACATGTTACTAGAAGTATGTAATGTGCAAGGGTTATAAGGCAAAGAATTTGAAGAATCGAAAGGTAGGGGGTTATGGGTTGTTTATCAAAATAAATGTTACATATAATTTGACATTTACATTGTTAAGTATAAATCTCAACTTATATTCTAAAATTATTTTAATAAATATAAGAAATCAAGGTCATTCTTCATTTTCTATAATTGGTCTCACATCTCCATGAGTTATGATTTATAAGATAGTTTTTCAAAATCTAATGTAGTTAGTACTTAGTCATGTTCAAGATTTAAATATTGAATCTAAGTATTTTAAAGCATAAATTTTGAAAATGATGTCCATTTTGGGAAACATATAGACATTATTAAGGTTTTGGGGCCTTTTGGATTGCTTCATGATATTTCTAAGAGTCTTAAGTTTGTCAAAATTAAAGTTTGTAAACCAACACAAACCCAACCACTCTTTTGTGTCGATTTTAATTATGCTTAGGTCCCTTATAGGCCAAAAGTGACAAAACAACACCATAACCATCTACAACCATGGTAAATGGGGAAAATTTGGAGCACATTTATGAGTGGTTATCCCAATTTTATTTGAATTCATGCCAAAGTGGTGTGCATGTAGAAATGTAGGTCACATTAGTGACCCACACACACCCAACCACTCCTTTATGCCAATTTTACTTATGATTAGATCCCTTATAGGCAAAAATTGATATAAATTCACCATATCCACTTACGACCTTGAGGCAAATGCAAATAATTTTACACACATTTATTCATAATCACCTCATTTCTCTTCAAATTTATGAAAAAGAGGTCTAACAGAGTAAGTTACATTGTGATCGTTACACATCCAACCACCAATTTATGCTACTTTTACTTGTGATTATTTCACTTATATGCCAAAAATGACATAACAACCCTATATCCAATTACGACTAGGGAAATGCAAATAATTTTGGGCACATTTATGCATGATCACCCCAATTAACTTCAAATTCAAGCCAAAGTGGTGTGATTAGGGAAACATAAAATAATGGACACAACACACACACAAACACACACACACACACACACACACACACACACACACACACACACACACACACACACACACACACACACCTAACCACCCATTTATGTTGATTTTAATTGTGATTAAGACCCTCATATGCCAAAATCCACACAACAACACCAATATCCACATGCACAACCAAGACAAAGGCACACATATGTGTGATCACCCAAATTTATTTTGAAAACAAGCTAAATGGTATTATTGGGGCAACATGGGTCACATTTGTTACCCACACATATTCAACCACCCCTTTATGTCATTTTTACTTGATATTATGAGGGATATAAGCTAAACGCAACACAATAACACTTTATCCATGCTAGGGAAAATGTAGACAAATTGGGGTACATTCATGCACAATCATCCCATTTCATTTAGAATTCATGCCAAAGTGGTGTGATTGGAGAAAATCAATTCACACTGGTGACCTAGGCACCCCCAACCACCCATTTCTCCTGATTTTACTTGTGATTATGTCCATTATAGGAAAAAAGTGATAAACAAACACTATATCCATTTGTAACCAGGTCAACAATGGATAATTTTTTGCACATTTGTGTAAGATTACCTCAATTTACTTTGAATCAGGAAAAATGGTGTGATTGGGAAAAAAATAAATCATATTAGTGATCAATACACAGCCAACCACCCTTTTATGCTAATGTCACTCATAATTTGGTCTATTTTATGCCAAAAATGAGACAAGAACACCATATATACATGTGACAAGGGAAAATATGAATAATTTGGGGCACATTTATGCACAATCACCCTAATTCACTTTGGATTTAGTCCAAAGTGGTATGATTGGGGTAACATATGTCACATTGGTGACACACACACACATAAAACCAAAACCTATGTTACCATATTCACACCACTTTGGCCTAAATTTGAGGTGAATTAAGGTGATCATGTACAAGTGTATCCCATGTTTTCCCCATTTTCCTTAATAACAAGTGGATATAGTTTTGTAATGTCACTTTTGGCATATAAGGGACCTAATCAAAATTAAAATGGCATAAAAGGGTGATTAGATGTACGTAAGTAACCAATGAATCCTATGTTACCATAATTACACCACTTTGGCTTGGATTAAAAGTGAGTATAGGTGATCATACATAAATGTGCACAAAATTATTTGCATTTGCCATGCCCACATGGATATGGTGTTAATATGTCACTTTTAGCTTATAGGGGACCTAATCGTAAGTAAAATCAACATAAAGGAGTGGTTGGGTGTGTGTCACTTACCAATGGGACCTACATTGTCCCAATCACACCGATTCAGCCTCAATTTTGAGTGAATTGGGTTTATCACACATGAATGTGGTCTAATGTATCTACATTTTCCCTCATCACAAGTGGATACGGTGGTGTTGTGTTAATTTTGGACTATAAACCATCATGGTGCTTTGGTGTGTGCAAGTTATTAATGTAGCCTATGTTTCCCCAATCACACCACTTTGGCTTGAATGTTAAGTGAATTAGGGTGATCGAATATACATGTACTTGAAAATATTCACATTTTCATGGTCACAAGTGGATATGGTGTTATTGTGCTGCTTTTGGTCTATAAGGGAACTAATCATAAGTAACATTAGCAGAAATTGGTGGTTGGATGTGCAAGGATCACAATGCAACTTACATTTCCATAATGACATATTTTTTACTAAATTTGAAGAGAAATGGGGTGATCGTGCACATATTTGCCTTAAAAAGTTTGCATTTACCTTGGTCTTAAGTGGATATGGTTTTGTTATTATGTTGAATGTAATAAATTATATTTTTGATATCATTTATGAAAATGGTTCAAAACTACAATTAATAGGCACTCCCAAATATAATCCTTACAAAATTTCATGGTTAAAGAAATAAAAGAGTGTGATAGTTTACAAATCATATGCAATTATATTTAACATTGGAACATATGAGGATAAGGTGATAGGTAATGTAGTCCCTATGAATGATTTCCATTTGTTGTTTGGTAGGCCTTGGCAATATGATAGGAATGTCATCCATGATGGTAAGGAAAATACATATACCATGCATCATAGTGGAAGGAGACATATTTTGAAGCCTTTGAAGGAAGAAGGATGGCGTGAGATAGATCCCCCATCCCACCTCACTATGGGATATACAATTTTATTAAAAGATGGTAAAGGTGAAGTTTACTTTCTTTTATGCCCATTGAAGGATAAATTGTTGGAAAATAAATAATTCCAAACCAAAATTCAAGAGTTGTTAGTGAAGTAATCAAATGTGACACCAAAAAAATTACAAATAGATTTACCTCCTTCAAGATACATTATTCATATGATTCAATTGGTTTTAGGTTAAATCCTACGTAACAAATTTATTATGATTTAAATCCTTTTGAGAAAGAGGAAATGAGAAGACAAATTTCAAGGTTATTACCAAAAAATTCATTAGGGAAAATATGATTCCATGTGCAGTACTAAAATTTATTTCACCTAAGAAATATGGAAAATGTAGGTTGTATGTGGATTCCAATGCTATTAACAAAATTACAATGAACTACAATTACCCACTACCCAAGATGGATGACAAATTAGACTATTTGGTAGGTCCAACATTTGAAGTGGATACTATCAAATATACATGCATGAAGGGGATGAGTGGAATGAAAATGTTAAGACCAAATATGGAATGTATGAGTGGTTTGGGATGTCATTTGGGTTATCAAATTCTCCAGCTACCTTCATGTGAACTATGAACTAGGTATTCAGGAAATACATTGAAAATTTATAATTATATATTTTGATGATATTTTGGTAGTTAGTAATAATGTAGAAGAGCATCTAAAGCATTTGAGAGGGGTGTTTGGCATAATTAGAAAGGAAATATCACTTGTTAATATTGAGAAAAGTGAGTTTTGTTAAAACAAACTTATGTTCCTTAGCAATGCAATTTCAATTGAAGCTTTAACCATGAATTCAAATAAGATAAAATTCATAATTGATTGATATAATCCATAAATCATAACATAAGTGATAAGTTTCCATGGACTAGTGAACTTTATAATAGGTTTATTATAAATTTCAGCAGTGTAAGTGCACCCATGACATATTGTATATGGGAAAAAGTATTTACTTGGATAAAAGAAACCAATAAGAGATTTTAATTACTCAAAAAGAAGGAACATTAAGCCCCAATCCTCATTTCAATATAATTTGAAATTATATTTACAATAGAGTGTGATGCATCAACAATAGACATTTGGGGGAGTACTAAGTCAAGAAAGCAAGTTGATTTGCCTTTTTAGTGAGAAATTGAATGATGCAAAGAGAAAATATAGAACATATGATAATGAATTTCACACTATAGTAAAATATTTAAGGTATTGAAGGCATTATATCTTGCATATATAGATTTTTTTTTATGACTGATAATCAAGAATTAAAGTACATAAACTCACAATCAAAGTTATTCCATAAACCTATAAAGTGGGTATCACTTCTATAAATATATACATTTGTGGTGTAGCATTGGATCATTAAATCTAATGTTGTGGTTGATGCATTGAGTAGGGGATGTTATTTTATTATTACCATGAGCAATGATACTATTAGATTTGAAGGAGTGAAGGATTAATATGTTACATGCCCTTACTTCAACAACATTTATGATGGCTTCAAAACTCAAGTTGGTACAAGTAAAGGGTATTTTGATGATTATCTCCTAGTTGATAGATTTTTATTTAAGGGGTAGCAAATATTTATTCCAATATGATATAGGAGATAAAAATTTATTTGGGAATTGCATGCTAGTGGCTTAGGGGGACACTATGGAAGAGATAAAACCTTTATCATGATAAGTGAAAAACATTTTGTCCACATTTGAGGCAAGATGTGAATAAATGTGTCTCATCTTTTAGAATTTTCCAAGTGGCTTAGGGAGGACATCATTTAATGTAGGCTTATACAAGACTTTATGAGTGCCGATGGGCCTTGGATTGACATTTCAATGCACTTTTTTGAGTGGATTCCACACACCCAAACAGGTAGTGACTCTTTCTTTATGATTTTAGATTGATTTTCTAAGATGGCCTACTTCATTATGTGTAATAAGACTAATGATGTAATTATAATGATTGATTTTTACTTTAAGAAAATAGTAAATTTGCATTGAGTACCCAAGATGATTGTAAGTGACTAAAATATAAAATTTCTCAACTATTTTTTGAGAACATTTTAGAAGAAGCTTGATATAAGAGTGAAATATAGTTCAAACTATCACCCACAAATAGATGGGAAAATCGAGGTAGTAAATAGGAGCTTGGAAATTTTTATAAGATGCCTCATCGAAGACCACCCAAAATAATTGGATTTAGTCTTAACCCATGCAAAATTTGCTTACATGTCTAGTACTAATAAGTCTACTGGTAAGTCTCCTTTTCAAATTACTTATGGTAGAAATTCTAAGGGTGTAGTAGATTTCATTGACCTATCTAAAGAAGCACATGTTAGTTATGATGTAGAGGGTTGTATGGAGATGATTAGAAACATACAATGGAAGCTGAAGTAGAAATTAGGAAACCATGAATGAAGAATATAAATAAATTAAATATTTGCATAAGAGGGAAGATGTATTTCAAGAGGGATAATAGGTTATGGTACACTTTCAAGCAAAGAGATGTATCTTAAAGAATCCTATCACAAATTGAAACCTATAAAGTTTGGCCCTTGTAAAATCTCAAAAAGGATAAATGAGAATGCTTACTTGATTGATTTACATGAAAATTTACATATCAACCCCATTTTTAATGTGGTTGACCTTTACCCACATGAACCAGGTTTAAATGATGACCAAAATGCTCGAGGAGTGGGCTAAACATTTTTCAAAGAAAAAGAGGGAGCAAATTGAAAGAGTTATAGGCATTGAAATTAATTCCACAAAATCTAAAACATACAAGTCATATTTGGTTAAATGGGTGTGCCTACCAGATTCATACAATTTATAGATTACTGAAGTTGATCTATTATTATTTATAAAACTAGGGTTTTCTAGTAATTCTAAACTAGGAGGTTCATAATACTTTGAGCCAAGGGAAGATGATGTAATCAACTTACAATAGCTAGTCAAAATTGGATTAATTATTCTACCTTATTTGGCACTTTCTTGTTCATTAATGGGGGATTTAGGTGTTAGGCCTTAAAATATAGATGACATAGTTAATTTTAGGAATTCTAAAATAAATAAAAGGTAGTAGTTGTAATCAATATTAGAATTTTGGTAGGATTGTATGTGTTTTGATATAGTTTATGTGTGAAAAAAATTTAGTGTTAGGCATGCATTATTGTTGACATTGTTAATGTTAGGAATTCTAAAATAAACAAAAGGTAACACTCTCAATTACTATTAGCCTTTTGATACAAATGAATGTGTTTTCATATAGTTTATGTGTGAAAAGAAGAAAGGCAGTAGTCTAGAAGGGAGGTGTAAAAGTAGAAAACATAACTCGAATTATTTCTTATTTGTTGGTAATCAGTGTAAGATAGGCAGGGAAGAGTAGACTAGTAGAGGAGAATTGGAGAGAGGAAATGAGTGAGTTGTAAATCTGTAAAAGCTGAGTATAACCAACATGTTGTTTTATGTTTTTTTGTTGTCGTCAATGAGAAAGAAAGTTTGTGATTGGTGTGTCCAAATGCTTCCTCTCTATTCTAAATTCTAATTTTTATTTCTTCCACATGTTGTATTTGGTGTATTTATGTGAAAGTTGCAAGTTGCACCAACTTATGAAAGATGTTGCACAAAAGGTTACCTAGAATTCTATTATATGAAGGATAGTTTGAGATAACTCTAATACATCAAGGATATTATAAGATTTGACCAATGATTTCCTCTGAAAGTGACAGTACACTATTGTTTGTGTTTTTTAATGAAGTGTAGTTTGGGAGGCAACTATGTACAACATAACTTAGAGCAATCTCATAAAAATTGTAAAGGAGAAAGCTACTAAATTCATTGCATCATTAAAGGTAGAGATCCCCTGAGGGTGAAACTCACTAAGAAAACAATAGATACTATAAAGAAAAGCCAAATCTCGTGAGTTTCAAGATAATGGGGCATCTGACCTCATTTAGTGACAACAAAAAATCAATGACAGTGTGTATTAAAACTTAGCAAAGTAAATCCTCCTCTCAAATCAACTTTAAGAAAAAAATCAAAATCAAATACTAAAAAAACAGCGAAATCTTGCAAGTTTGAAGATCAATAGAGCATCCAACTTTCTCTAATGATTAAAAAAAATCAATAACTATGTGAATTAAAACTTATCGGAGCAAACCCTCCTCTCAACTCAGCTTTTTTTTTTTTTTTTTTTCCAATTTCAAAAAAACCCTCTTAGAATACAATGATTTGAGTTGTAATGGTTAGTGAAAATATAAAAGCTATACATCGACCTAGTCGACAAATTGGTTGATTGTGTGCTCAAGGTTGGCTAATTGAAGCAACATATGCTCTAAAAAAAATCAGAAAACACTAATGTACGGTGTTCAATTATCATACATTCATTGTTAATCGTTGAACAAGGAAAGGCGCTGCTTCCGTCCGATTAAATGGACAAAATTTGTTTGTATTCCTTGGCATGCGGCCTCCCTCTTTTGCCCAATTTCACACAGTTGCCAATTTTCAATACTAATAATGGAATTGCCTTTCAACATTAACAAAGCGTCGACAAATACGCCCAATCCAGCATGTTTTTCACGAGCTGAGAGCTGCTTCCTCAGGTGTCGTTTGTGTTAGCAGTCAAAAACAGTATAACAACACGATATCGCAATACATCCGCTTTCAAATTGAACAGCATGGGTTCCTACGAGTCGAGCAAGAAGGAGACGGAAATGATGAGAGCCAAACTGCACCGCTGCAAAATACGAACGCCGCTTGTGTTGCTGCTGCTGGTCGTGGGTAGCAATGTGCTCACCCTCTATGTCTTCAGTGGCCCACTTACAATTACTCCTGGATACTACCCTACCTTACGCCGCTTCACAATCTTCCCCACATCTGAGCTCCTGTGGAAACTTAACCTCACCCGCCACAACCTCCTTGCAACTCAATCCGAGCTGCACGATGTCAGAGCCCAACTCCACACCTCCACGAGAGTTACCCAAAATCTCATTGACCACATGGCTTTATATGAGGATCTACCGAAGGAATTGAAGGTAGTGATTGCGGGGCACAAGCTCCCGTTGGGTCACAGCCGCTTGTTCAACAGCGACACCATTTACGCCCCAATGGGACATCCCTGTATGATGATGAAAGAGGAAGTGGCCAAATACATGGACTATGAAGTCGGAAGGCAATGTCCAGACGACGACCATTTAGCGCAGACGCTGATGCTCCGAGGATGCGAGCCTCTTCCTCGCAGGCGCTGTTTCCCTCCCACGCCTGCCAACTACACGGAGCCCTTCCCCTTCCCGCAGAGTATGTGGGCAACCCCTGCCGACTCCAGCGTAGTATGGACGCCCTACACCTGCAAGAGCTACGGCTGCCTCGTCGACCGCAAGAATCGCAAGGATGTGTGGGCGGACTGCAAGGACTGCTTCGACCTCGCCTTCCGGGAGAAGTCGAGGTGGCTCGTTCCCCCGGGGGATTTACATTTCAGCATCGACCAAGTGGTGGAGTTAAAGAAAGGCACCATCCGCATCGGGCTCGACATCGGCGGAGGCACGGCGACCTTCGCCGTGAGAATGCGCGAGAGAAACGTGACGATCGTGACGACGTCCATGAATTTCGACGGGCCTTTCAACAACTTCATCGCGTCCAGAGGGATGGTGGCGTCTGCCCTTCTTCGAGAATACGCTGGACTTGGTTCATTCCATGCACGTCCTCAGCAACTGGATCCCCACCACCTTGCTGGAGTTTGAACTGTATGACATCTACAGGGTCCTGCGCCCTGGCGGCGTCTTCTGGCTCGACCATTTCTTCTGCCTCGACTCCCAGCTTAGGGAAGTGTATGTGCCCATGATTGAAAGGTTTGGATATAACAAACTTAAGTGGCATGTGGGGCGTAAGTTGGACAGAGGGGTTGAACTCAACGAAGTGTATCTTTCAGCGCTCTTGGAAAAACCCTTGTCCAAGCACTCATATTTATCAATGTAGATTACCAGGGAGTGCGGCTCAGGGAGGAGGGAGCAGATATAATTATATTTATATGTTGCCTGCTATATTCTGTAATTAAGACTTTCATCTTCAAGTTACAGATAAATGATCAGCTCTTTGTTTCAAACAGCAAATTTCAGGAACAGTAAAAGAACCAGATTCAGATTTGTAAGATAATATGTATCTTGTTTTATTAATTTTGAGATTTGTTATTTTTAAATATTAATATTTTTTATTTAAAAAAAATCATTTCCCCCTCCCCTTGAAAATTCATTTAACACTAGATTTATGTAGCATTTTTTTCAGTTGTGTGTTGTGTATGATAAAAAACCAACCAGGTAGGTATGAAGATTGTGAACTTCAATGCACAACTCGTATATCACCAACCTGCTAAAATATGTTTCACCCCTCATCTCTAATTGCATATCATTCATTAATACATCCGTAATTACATCGCATCGCCCAAGTCCTTGTGATTTTTGCTAGCTTATATATGTTATTTCAGAACTCATACTTATAGTTTGCTAGAGCTAATAATATTGTGTCCCTCATAGAATAAGCACTCTAGAGAACAAACATGCGTAACCCCATTCATAATGTTCACATCCAGAGTGCCAGGGACAAATCCAACACCAATTCTTTGACTTGTATGAGGGTCTGTAACGACATTGAAAAGAGCTTACACGTCTATGTAAATGAACAAATGGAGCTAAGCTTATTGAATTTAGAGGTTCGATGTGAAGGGCTGTTCTGATTTGTTACACCTTGCCATTGTTAAAAATATTTAATCTTATCTTGTTTCACTTATCACCTGACAGTTTCGGAGATCTCCTGTAAAAAAAAATTTAATGCACAAAATTTAAAATTTGAATTTTGCAGTAGTTGAAATACGCAGGAATGCTTGTGGTAGGTGAAGAACTAGTTTAGATAACATGTAGACAAATAGGAAGAGATATAACAGAAAAGGAAGAGATAGATACAAGCAACAATAGTCTGTGGAAACTGAGAGAAGGTAGAATAGAAACAGTAAAACAAAGGAATGTTTGTGAGACAACAATCTTGGAAAGAGCATGAGCATCTCAGAATAAAAGGTGTAATAAGGGCATAAGTCAACAACAATATATAGAACAAGAACAAAAGAGAACAACAACATACATAGCAGCCAATGGTAAACAAAGGAGGACATAATAGAAGTTTAGTACATCAGTTTTGTAACAGTTGTAGTTGTAGCGAATCAAGTGTGTAATCAGTTTGTAAAAGCTTTTAGAATCAATATAATACATGCATATTTTAGTGGGTTCTGTTTTAAACTATGCCTCCCTATTTTAGTGTTTTAAGTTTGTTAGTCTTTGTATTTTTTGCATTATACTCTTGCTCCGAAATTTGTCAGTAGCCAACCGATAAGGTGCTTGAGCTTCACCTTTCTCACAGCTAGTTTTTAATGCAAATGATCTTTGTTAGGAACCCCTTATCCAACGGAAGCACAATTGATTACTTTTATTATAAGCAATTAAACACGGAATTATACCAGAATGATTAAATAACTAGAAACTTGAGACAGCAAAGAATTTGAGAGACAATACACACTCTTGTATTAAATACTACTAGAAGAAAATACAATAAGGAAGATGCCACTTCTTCCTCCACCTCAAAGGCTTGCCACACCTCAAGACCTTCTTCCCTCTCTCTCTTGCTCAACCAAAACCAACTCAACAACCTAAGTTGTTATCCCCTCCTTGAATGCTTCAGCCGATCTCCTTGACCTTACGTGCTTGTAGATCTCCTTGACCTTGCTTCCTTGCTTCAATGATTTACTTGCCTTCTTGTTCATTACAATACATGCCTCATGGGTCTTTAAATAGGATCCCATGCATACAAAAATAGAACTCTAATTACAATAATTAGACACACAGCTCGAGACTATAATTAGCCCCTTAACATGCAAACACTCAGTTCAACTAACTAACTGTTCATGCAACGAACAGTTCTGGAACACATAGGCGACGGACGTCGGTCCCTGTCTGACTGGTTCTGACCGACGTCGGCCGACTCCTTGCCGATGCCGGTTGCCTTCTGCACTGTCTGTGACCGACGTCGGTTATACTGCCGACGCCAGCACTTCTGGAACTCAGCAAACCTCCTTTTCTTTATCTGCAACAAGTTGAAGCTTTTAGCTCCACAACCTAACAATCTCCCACTTAGAGATAAAAAGTTGCAACTGTACATGTAGTTGTACACCATCTACTTTGTTCCCTTGACTCTGTATCCCTCTTCAAGCTCACTCCTGAAGACCAACCACCACAAAACCTGTGATGATATACCTGTCACTTATGCTAAAAGAATTTTGTTGCTCCCAAATTCTTCATGACATACTTCTGAACCGACTTTACCCTTAGCTCAGAAAACTCCCTGTATATGAAACCCTGCAACAAGCAACACAATACAGTAACAGGATAATGTAGCTAATATTATCCAACCTGGTAAAGATAAATACAATGGTCAAACCTCCATTGTTCTGCAGCCTAATCAAGACCATATACCATAGCCTTCTGTCTCACGTGTCCATCCACTCTCTTCTCTAACTTGGGAACCCATCCCTCTATCCAGTACTTTTTTCCAGCTGACAACTCTACCAACAAATACCTGTTTGGTTCTTCTCCAAGGACTCACACTCCTCATCCATGCCAAGCTCCCACTGTTTTTGGATTCTACCTGCATTGCTTCTTCACATCTTCCTAGTTCTTAACTATCAGTAAGCAATATAAAGAAGGTGAACAACGAATATGAGGTTCACTTACCCTTTTTGACCTCCATATAAGCGTTTGAGACTCCTTGACAGCTTGTTGTCCACCCAACATCCGTTCCAGTGACCGATCTCGGCCATCTCCCAGTCTGCTCCCGACCGATGTCGGTTCCCTGCACTGACCCTGACTGTCGACGTCATTACCCCTGGCCGACGCCGGTGTCCCCTTTGCCGATGTCAGTTCCTGCCTGGCCGACGTCGGTCTTCTCCTGCCGACTCTACCGACCCTGCTGGTCTGCACATGACCGATGTCAGTACCTGTCTGGCCGACGTCGGTGCCATGTGACCGACGTCGGTACCTGTGTTTTCCTGTAAGTGATGATTTCTTTATCCGCGAGCTCATCTTGGATCAAACCCCTGTCCATACTGCCCTGCTCAGAATTATTCAGCCCCTGTGACTGATCTCTGTCCCTCATCTCCTCCATAAACACCAAGGCTTTTTTGTCCCTGTCAAAAGAATCAAATTTCCTTTTCCTTCAATGAACTCTATCTATGCCTTTCAAATCTGAACACATACCTTTTGATTCAAGAACGCCCATTCCCTTCTTATTCATGTGACCAAGTCTATTAAGCCACATCTTCGAATCTACAGCTGAAGTAGATAAACCAGAAGTAGAATCAGTAATACAAGTAGATAGATAAAGAGTACCTACTTTCTTACCTCTTGCTAGAACAAGTGCATCCTTGGTAACCTTCCAAGAATCTACTATGAGGGTTATTGTGCATCCCTCATCACCCAACCTTCCTACAGAAACCAAACTCTGCTTCAGAACTGGGACATGCATGACCTCCTTCAACACCCATGTGTTGTCTATCTGCAATTTCAGCTACACTTTCCCTTTGCCAACTATTTGACAAGGCATACCATCCCCTAAATAAAGCACTCCAAATTCTCCCTGTTCATACTCATGGAACAAATCTCTATTTGGGGATGCATGAAAAGATGAACCAGAATCTAAAACCCATGATCCTACCTGACTATCCAAAGAAAGTATGAGAGCATCCTGTACCATAATATTTGCATCCTTTGCTTCTTCTTTACCTTCAGGTTGATTCTCTTTATCTCTCAACCAACACTCCTTCTTTGTGTGTCCTTTCTTTCCACAAAACCAGTAGGTAATACCTTTGGATTTGGATCTCCTTCCCGACCTTGATTTCCCTTGCTCTACTTTCTCTCTTTGCCTTCCCTTGCTTTCTGCACTTAGAGCATTCCCTGATGATTCACCTGTGTTTTTCCTGCGTATTTCTTCATTCAAGATCACACTCACAACATCATCAACTTTTAAGATTTTAGAAGCAGATGCAGAATTACTTACTGCCATAACCAAACTATCCCAACTTTCAGGTAAATAGCATAATATCAAGAGAGCCTTTACTTCATCATCAAAAACAATATTGACTGAAGCTAACTGGTTTACCAAACCATGGAAATCACTAAGATGAGTATATACCGATCCACCTTCTTGCATTTGCAAAGTAAATAAATGTTTCATAAGAAATACCTTATTTGACGCTGAGGGCTTTTCATATAAATTTGCCAAGGACTTTATCAACTCTTTCATTGTCTTACACTGTGACAAGTTGGAAATCACAGACGATGCAAGGCTCAACCTTATGGAACCTAGAGCCTTTCGATCAAGAACATTCCATTCTTCATCCTTCATATCTGTGGGCTTGCATGCAACTCCACCCAACGGTAAGTACAAATCTTTTTGATACAGATAATCCTCTATCTGCATCCTCCAATGTTGATAATTCTTGTCGTTAAACTTCTCCATTCGTAGCTTACTTTCTTCTACCATTGCTAAACTCCCACTCAATCAGAAACCCTGTGAATGACCTATAATCAACAAACAATAACCTACTCCCTGCAAACCGTAGCTCTGATACCAACTGTTAGGAACCCCTTATCCAACGAAAGCACAATTGATTACTTTTCTTATAAGCAATTAAACACGGAATTATACCAGAATGATTAAGTAACTAGAAACTTGAGACAGCAAAGAATTTGAGAGACAATACACACTCTTGCATTAAATACTACTAGAAGAAAATACAATAAGGAAGATGCCACTTCTTCCTCGACCTCAAAGGCTTGCCACACCTCAAGACCTTCTTCCCTCTCTCTCTTACTCAACCAAAACCAACTCAACAACCTGAGTTGTTATCCCCTCCTTGAATGCTTCAGCCGATCTCCTTGACCTTACTTGCTTGTAGATCTCTTTGACCTTGCTTCCTTGCTTCAATGCTTTACTTGCCTTCTTGTTCATTACAATACTATGCCTCATGGGTCTTTAAATAGGATCCCATCCATACAAAAATAAAACTCTAATTACAATAATTAGACACGCAACTCGAGACTATAATTAGCCCCTTAACATGCAAACACTCAGTTCAAATAACTAACTGTTCGTGCAACGAATAGTTCTGGAACACACAGGCGACTGACATCGGTCCCTGTCTGACTAGTTCTGACTGACGTCGGCCGACTCCCTGTCAATGTCGGTTGCCTCTGCACTATCTGTGACCAACGTCGGTTATACTGCCGACGCTGACACTTCTGAAACTCAGCAACCTCCTTTTCTTTGTCTGCAACAAGTTGAAGCTTTTAGCTCCACAACCTAACAATCTTACTATTTTTTTTCCAACAATTGGTATCAGAGCTCAATAGGGTTTGCACATGGTCTACACTACAAACCTATTGTTTGCCTCTTTATTTCAGAGGTGTCCCTCAAGAAACCTACTCTAATATCAAATGAAGTTTCTACTCCATTTTGGTGAAGATTCAAAGCTCTAATGTACATAGCATAAATTGGGGTCCAACACAATTCCATTTATTATTCAAATAACTGAGAGCTATTTATACTAGTACTTTATTCTACAAAGTAAGAGTTAAGTCTTATCTTCCATATCCTCATAAATCTCTCAACTTCTCCCTTGAATCTCTCTAATCCCTATTCTAATGTGATTGTTCCTCTCGTAAAAAACACTTACATTATTTGCTCCACATATTATTTTAACACACACTAATTAACAAATATTATAACATGGAACATCTAAGTCCTAAGCACCCATGTCAAGACTAATTCCTAACAATGACTAATACTAGTCTTCCCTTAGTGAAAATGCCATGTATAAAATCTTTGCATCTATTTAAAAAAGGAATAAATATTGTTAAGTATTTGACTTCTTCACGTGATTGGATTCCATAACATTTACTAAAACACAAAAATAAGTTTATCATTATGGACTTACCATATATTTTGTGTATCCAAGAGTTGGTATCTGATATCAAGATTCATAAGATGGGTCTACAATCCTCATCTGCTTGGTGGAAGGACTAGAGGTGGAACTATTACACTTAGTTTCAAAACTACTCTCCCGATCTCATTTATCAAAAATTGAGTCCATTCTCATTAGCATTGGACAAGTTAAATAGGCATTAGAATTTAGATTCCTCGCCCAAGCCCTGGCTCACCAGACTTAATAGGATTTAGAATTCTAATCTTGAGCCCTAGCTTTCTCACTTTCTTTGGTGTCTGGTTTACCAAGACCTTCATCTTGGGGACTGTCTTTTACATATTGGAAATCATCAACCCAAGTGTCTAGCTTGCTCAAGACCTAAGTCATTCAATCACCTCTTATGGACTTGCTTAAAATCTCAATCTACTTAACATTAGATTCATAACCTTTTCTAACCTTTCCACCCTGAGCCATTCTTCTAGCGTATTATCTTCTTGGGGATACTGCTCAATGGTCAGCGTGTATTAATTTAGTTGTTATTTTATTTTAGCTATCTAGAACTAGAAATGCAATTATGTTTAACAATTAAGAGCCATCATCTTTGTTTTTTGATAATGACAAGGTAATTGTTATCTCTTGCACTCTTATGCATATTCAAGCTCAAGTTGAGAAATTGGTGCTCAAATTTTAACACTTATAGGAGTTGCTCAACCATAGGAGGAATGCTCTTTGCACTATGAGTTGTGTTCCCCCATCCCCCCCAGACCGCCCAACTTATGGCTCTCTACCTTCGATGCCCATACATTGATAAAGTTACTCTCACAGTTGTAGCTACCTATACACACCCCTAGATGCTCTCACAGTTGTAGTTACCTATACACACCTTTAGATGCTCTCACAATTGCAGTCACCTCTCTGATCCTCCTCGTCATCTTAAGAGTTGGATTATGCCACCACCTTGTGAAAAGTTTGTTATTGGGCAGTCATTGTGGAGCTCACCTATTTGTGGAGGTGGCCTAGTTGGTAGCGTTGTTTAGCCACCCACTGGTTGGGGCATCATTATTTTTTTGGTCCCCCGAAATCCACTCAAGATGGATGGGTGGCTCTTGATCCTCTTTCAACTAAGCCTTATTCTTGGAGCACTCAAGCTCCCAAGGATGATCCATGAACTCTTCATTCTAGAGCTCTATCTTATGCCTAAAACATAAGTTCTATACGTTTATTTTAGTGACTCTAGGTTGTCTTACTTTGCCAATGTTTATTTATTTAGCCAATTTTTTCCTCCATTATAGAGTTTGGGTTTTGCATTCCAATTGACTACCTTATTAATCTTGAATGGATAATCTAGGTATCATTTAACTTTAACCTCTAATTGAACCATGAGTCTTCAACCAATCAAATATTATTGTTTTATATGCATTGAAATATGTAAACATTTTCAATATGTAAGTTATAAGTTTTTTAACTGATAAAATATAATAATATTATTTTTTATGCATTAATTAACTTTAAAATTCACATGTTATTATTGCCTTCACATGAATCGAGGCAATCAAACCTAAATAAAAATAAAAAATGATGCGTATCCATGGAGTTGTGCAAAATCATGCATGTATTCAAATTATAATATTGAGATTTGATAGTATCAATTTCACAGATTGTGTTGGCTTGGTTATTTCACATCACAGTGTTGGGTGGCACATTCATGTCTTAGAGTAGAATAATTACTTAGAAAAGCTTTGACTTAAATGGGCTACACAAGATTAAAATATTGAAGGGAAGATTATTTAATTTTTTATTTAATTTTATTTTTGGCATTGAAACGATAAAAATTGGTTGCATTACACTTAAACAAAGTAGAGATGCAACTTATTTTCCTTGGATTCTATGACCCAGGTGAGCATTTTTATGTAATATTGTAGTTACTGATGAAAATTATTTGTAAAATGATTCACAGTGTTTTTCCCTATCATTATTTCCAATCTTTCTATGTTAGATTATGTTTGTTCTTTTCTTATTTTATCAAAATAATTGAATCATTGTCTCAAAGTCTATCAAATATTGAGATCTATATGAGTCTCGATTGTGTGATACATACTCTATTTTACTTCATGCCTTCAGTTGCATGGGATTAGGCATTTGTATTATCAGAATCATTTGAAGAATTAAAAAAGTGCCCTTATATAGTGTCAAATTTTTAAAGGAGATATTAACATTAATATGTTTATCATGTCATCAAGATGGGACTTACAAGATTACATGAAATTATTTCATTTTAAAGATTGTGTTAATGATTTTTGGAAAGTGGTTAATTACTAAGTTTAATCTCAATAACAATTAGTGTCGTTTTACAATGGTAATCAATTATTTTTCATAAAAATTCCTCTGAGACTAGTATTTGAGTCCTTGCTAATAGGTCTATGTTATAAGTAATAATTATATCTCATGTTTATGTTAATTTATTTGTAAGAAAGATTCAATGATGTATATCTTGTTGGCCATTAAATGCCTCCTAAATTAATCTATGTCAAGCCTGCCACAGTAATAGTTGGTGAAGAAACCAAATTTATTCTCAAAGACCATGATTTGACAAATCCTTTTACAAATTAAGCTTATGTAATCCGTTTATACTAGTACATAAAAAATAAATGCTTAAAAAAATCTTTGTGCTTATTGGGGGAACATATTTCATGTTCTTTTCATGTTATTGAAAATATATCATGGTCCTTATATTGATATTCTAACACTAAAGTGGTATGCATATTGAATGAGATTTAAAGGGAAGGACAAATTTCTAATCATTATAATAGATAGTGCAATTTGTATAAAAGAGTTTCTAAGCTAATTACATGGGTTGGTGCTAGGATATAATAATATGTTTAATAAATTTTTCAGTACATTGTGGGAATGCCAATATGGAAGATAAGTGGGTAGGATGGTTTCTTAAATGGATGCACACCATGTATCTACTTTCTTTGGAAATTAAAGTTGTTATTTCTTTGTAGAATCTACATTACAATTTGATTATAAAAAAAAAGTTATTGATCTCACCATTTTTTATGGTTTGTTAGACTTTTTATTTGATTTTCATTAAATTAGTTTTTTGGATTTAGATTATACTTCTATTGAGCCTGAAAAATAGTGGTTCAAAGCTTCATCCATCCATCAACCTTTGGTTTTAACATGAGTGGGTATGTTAACCTCAATAATGTATACTTTCATTATTGTATTATAGAGGTAATTCTTGATATGGGCATTTTTTTTGTTTTATAATATTTTAGGTTACATCTACTCACCAATCTGCAAAGCACTAAGTATTGCCTTAGTGGCCCTATTATCACTTGAAGAACCTTGTTGGATTAGCACTCTTATCTTTACTTCGAATTACGAATACCATCCCTCATAAATACATCCAACAGTTGTACCTAACCCTCACCTTCCCTCTCTTTAGGTACCTACTATACTTTCTACTCTTCATCGTGCCAATGCCCATCATCTAAATTTGGCTACCAATATTCATTAGCAACAACATTCCATCCATCTTTATCCACAGCCTGCAAAAGTGATTGTCCATTCTTGGTCCAATCTATCATGGAGGGAGTTGAGGAAACCTATCTGTGTCAACAATGTATATTCTAGATCAAACTTCATGATTATATGGCTTAGCTTCATGTACTCTAAGCTTGATATCGATGTACAAATACCCACACAAGTTATGACTTCACTGATGGAATTTTGGAACAAGTTAGAATTTTTATTCTTCTAAAAAAACCAGAAATTTAATGTTGATGAAATAAGTTAACATTTTCTTAAGAAGTTTGAATTGTTTTACATTCTTTGAAGAGCTAATAGAGTTTTAACACACTTGTTCAAATTTATTCTAAAAATTAGATTAGATAGACAAACCATTTAAGATATGTTTCCAATTTATGTTGATGAATAAACTGACATTTTCTTAAGAAGTTTGAATTGTTTTACATTCTTTGAAGAGCTAATAGAGTTAACACTCTTGTCCAAATTTATTCTAAAAATTAGATTAGATAGACAAACCATTTAAGATATGTTTCAAAGCGTATCAAGGAAATGAACAATAAAATAAAAGATAATGAATACTTGCACTTTTCTCACAAATATTGCATAAACTAGAATCAATGATAATTTTGACCATCACATTATTTATAGCAAGTTTTTGGTGCATCAAGAACCCCTTGAAACAAGCCTTTCTAGGCTCTAAATAAGAGAACCAAATCACAAAGAATTTATTCTTCCATTTTTTAAGGGAAAAGCAAAAAAGCCTAACATGTTAATCACACTTACATCAGGGGCACAATGTCGATTTGCTATTGACAATGATCAATAAAAATTAATAATGCAAAGATAACGATACATTTTGTCTTCCAAACACACATCTACGATACATTTTGTCCTCCAAACACACATTTTGGCCATGTCGAGTCCACTATTGTTGATGAAGTAGTATGCATTATATCCTCCAAACCATACATGCATTTTGGCCATGCCAAATCAACCATTACAACACACAAATTTTTAGCATTGCTAACAATCATAATTATTTTAAAGTAATTTCGCTAAATAAAAATATTCTTTTTATGATAAATACTTAAAATAAATTTCAATACTATTTTAATCTCCTATAAAAAACTTGACATATGACACCCTCATTTATTTATTTATTATTATTATTAGTTATACTAATGCGTTCTAATACTAACTTTGTACCACGCTTGTTAAGACCTGATATACCTTTGTATTCGGAACGACATTCCTTTCAAACTACATTTTTGTGCGACGAGCCATGTAAATTATTATTATGCTGCATCACTACAATAAAATTATACTTTTCAATTGATGAAAAAAAACCATGACACTTTAACCCAGTTAAGAATGAAAGAAATATGTTTACAGTAAAGATAAATTGGGATCATCCATAAATTAGATCTAGATTACAGACATACGACATAGAGAATAATCTGATTTCTTTTCAGAACAGAATAAAATGGATTACGCGCAGTGTTAATTTCTGTTTTCTTCTCTTTCAATAAGCCATTGCAGATATTCGAAGTCTGAAACTTGACAAGGAATCGTAAAGACGCCTTTCTGATCGAAGCCATAGACCTGCTCGGCTTCCTTGAGCAAATGTAAGAAGAGCGGATGATTTAAATAAAAAACAGGAATTACAAACCGCGTCTGCTCTTCTTGCACGTCGCCCACGTAAACGGCAATAAATCCTTTGGGAACATCCTTCGGAGGGCAACCATTGTTATTATTATCATCAACCTTACCCTCCTTTCTCGGAATAAAATTGAGATGACCAGACAACCGACGGCGTATCTGCCATTTGCGGGAAGGCATAAGATTTAAGCAATTGCTGGAAACAATGCTGCTAGGATCGCTCTGAGGGCCGTTCAATTCACTGGTGGGAAGAGAAGAGGTGCGGAGAGGTCGGCGGTTCGAATCGCTGCAACTGCAAGACGGATCTGCGGGCGTATTCAGGCGAGAATAACGAGATCTGCGGTCGGATCGCGCGATTCTCTTCCACAGATTGGTAATTTTGTGGACCAGTTTCGAACCCTTGACGTCCATGTCGACCTCCTCCATGTCTTGGAAAGACGATCAGTATTTGCGCAGAGAGAGTAGTACGGGCTGTACATGTTCGATCCTCCTCAATTACAAATTATTACAATTTAGGGAGAAATGACACCTTTTCTTTCCTTTCCTTTCCTGTACATCTTCTTCTTTGCCCTGGCTTGCAAATACGGCCGCACCAGAGCAGCGTATCGAAAGCCATTGCAGAAATTAGGAAGTGGGAAAGATGAAATCGGAGGGGATCATTTTATAATACACCTGGTTCTGTTACCGTCAAATGATGTGAATAGCAGGAGAGGTGCACATGCAGCGGCGGACAAACTGTGGAAAAAAGTAAATGGTCCTCCGGCTTTCCAGTCAATCACAGAAAAAGCGGGGCGCTTGTAGGACCACCTGTTGCTTAGTTATGATGGAAATCTTTACGCGTCATAATGTAATTCGTGAAAGTTTGAAATGGGAGCGGCGTGATCCATGTGATTCCATCATTATGGCGTATTTCTTGACGTGAACTGCAAGTTCTTCTTTCTTCTTTCTTCTTTCTCCACTCTCCGCTCTCCGCTCTCCGCTCTCCGCTCTCCACTTACCTACTACGGAGGTTGTATCTCAACAGCTTAAGTGGACCGTCACACAATAATATTTACCAAATCTCCCCCGCTCCGCTCCTCTAATACACAATTCCAATTAAACGTATACATTCAAATATAAGGAATTGAATTATTTTGACCTTTTCTATTTTCAAACGTTACCCGTCCATCACCTCTTCATTATTATAATGAAAATTAAGTTTTATATATGGGGTCATTAGAGCTTACATAAGACATTAGCAGTTCAAGTAATAGGTTTTATATCTATGTACCAATTTGTTCAATCTAATTTCATTTATGTTTTATTGTACAATAATTTTAGTATTATTAGTGTAGCTTTCAGATACCACTTTTTTTTGTTTATGAAGCAATTGTTACCAATTATTACAACAGTTCAATTAACACTTCATCTTCTTTCATTATATAATAATGTACACTTCTATTCTTTCTAGAAAAAACTCATATAATAATAAAGTTCGGAAATACACATACTTCCATTCATAAAACTCTTAAATCTGTTTAAGTAGGTTGTTCACCAAGGCTCCTCCTAAACCATAGATCAGTGGTATCAGACCATACACACTTCACATTATTCCTTAGCAATATCTGATTGTATCTAAACTTCATCATAGTTTTGTATGCCCACTCATACAAGGTTTGAGTACAAAAAGTTAATCATCATACCTTCCTTCACATCCTCAAATGGCAAACAAATCTTCACCGATGCCAACTTTATAAATGTTCTAAAAGATGATAGAGGATGCACTCTAAACACAATGAGAATATTTAGAACAATGTCATGCAAGTGAATAAAAAAGTATCATTGATCACTTATCACTACTTCTTAAGTAGCAAACTCCTTCTAACACCTGTCATTCTTATTGATCACTTATCCCATAGGATAGAGATTTTTCAATAAGTGGAGACTCAGATACCCATGTACTCAACTGGGTGACAGGAGAGCATGAGATGTGACCATTGTGAATGGTCCTTGCAACTGAGTGATAAATACCCTAGTATTTTGCTACAAAAGATGTTGGCAAGTTCACCCTATGATTTCAAGAGTATGTTCTAGATTTGAACTAGAGGGATAGCACCCTCGACTATGCGATGAAAGGAATTGCTACGAACTAGCAGGTCATCCATAAGGATGTGCATGTAACATGGGAAAAAGTGTATGGACTACTAGTAGCTAGATTCTAGCTGCTAAAGACTATCAGAAGAGACTAGCCTATCTATCAGGAGGGTGAATACCTAAAATTACATGTGTATTAAGGTATGGATGTCAGAGGGTATCACTCATAACTACTAACCACATAGTTTCATCTATACCTTGGGTGTTTTCCCTACAACATGGTACATCTATTAGGAGTGAAGAAGAGAAACAAAACATTGGGCACATATCCAATCCGATTCCATTCAAACATTCATATTTGAGAGTGACAATCCTTAGGTATAAGTGGCTTTACAAAAGATGAAAACCTTTCTATGCCATGGAAAAATTGAAGACTTACCAGCACCATGGGAACCAGGGTTACATGAGTCATAGAGAAAAGATCAACACAAATCCTGTAGATTCAGGAAGTTGGCCAAGGTGAGGCTCAAACATGGATTTAACCCTGCCATAGGATACAAGAGGAGGACGAGAAGTCCTTTAGGATGAACAATGAGGACTACATGGCTATAGGGGATCCTTTGAGCTAGAGAGAGTTAAAGCCTCTACCAGAACCAGTCACATAGAAAATAGAGGAAGAAAATCTACAACACATATAGTTCCTAGAACATGTTCAGGAGAATGGATACTCTATGACTTCATTATTGAAGAAGAATGAGGATGTATCAGGAGCCATTAAAATAACAAATAGAAAAATATTGGAATTGAAGATGGACATAGAATGGTGCATATCAAAGTCTATTGGACACAAGTAGATATATGAGAGGTTTTATAGGTTGCTCAGAGACTATCAAGATGTATTTTATATAACCTACATGGAAGTCAAAGGTGTTGGTCCTTATTTAGGGGAGATGCACATAGAATTAAAGGAATGTGTATGACCAATCAATAAGAAACCATATAGGTTGAACCCAAACATGAAGATGAAAGTGAAAGATGAAATCAATTGCATGTTAGAAGCAAGCATTATCTTCCCAGTCAAGAAAGCCAGTTGGGTTAGCCCCATAGTATTACAACTGAAGAAGATTGGGGAGATATGAATCTATGCAAACTATCCTCAATGATTCTTGTGTCAATGACCCATTTCCCATTCCCTTCATTGATGAAGTTTTATAGGCTGTCACAAGGAATGAAGTGTTCACATTCATAGATGGATTTAGTGGTTACCATTAGATACCCATCATAGAAAAAGACATGACCAAAACCACATTCATAACAAAATGTGGTTCATTCACTTACAAGGTCATGCCATTTAGACTCAAAAATGCACCTGTAGTGTTCTCCAAGGTTGTGTTGATTGCGCTTAAGGATTTCATCCACGACTTCTTAGAAGTGTAATTAAATGACTAGGCAGTGTTCTTTTTATTCAAAAAACATTTATCAAAACTTATATTAATATTAGAGAGATGTAGAGCACTATGAATAATGCTAAATTTGAATAAATGCTTAAATTTCACACCCTTTAGTGTTTTAATAGGTCGTGTAGTGTGTAGTAAAGGAATTTTGGTAGACCAAGCTAAGATCATAGTCATTATGGGGATGACACCACTTAAGACTTCAATAGAAGTATGACCTTTTATAGGACACATATGTTACTATCAAAAATTAATCAATGGGTATGCCATTATATCATCTCCTTTGGAGAATCTGCTATAAAAAGGAGTCCAATTTGTCTGGATAGAAGACTATCAAATCATATTTGTTGATTTAAAGTAAAGACTAGTGACTACTCTGATCCTAATTTTCCTGGAGTGGAGTAAACCTTTTCATGTGCATGTGGATGATTTAAAGCTTTCCATTGGATCATTACTCACACAACCATGAGAAGGAGGATTGGATCATCCAATCCACTTCACAAGCAAAAAGTTATCAGTTATAGCAAATAACTATATGATAACTAAGTGGGAAGCCTTGGTAATAGTGTTCACACTATAAAAGTTTAGGCACTACTTGTTTGCCACACCATTAAAATTTCTCATTGATCATCAAACTCTATGATACCTAGTAAACAATCTGATGTTGGGAGGATGAATATCACATTGGCCAATGATTTTCCAAGAATTTCAATTCTAGATTAACGTCAAACTAGGTCTAGAGAATGTCATCCCAGACCATCTCAGTCAGCTCAATAGTGGTGAAGAACTTGAGGAACTCCAAGATGAATCACCAAATGCACACCTTTTTAGGGTGAGTATTATTTTAGAGCAACTACAAGAGATCGTACAGTTTCTTGAATATAGGACATTTCTAGAACACTATACAAAAATAGATAAGAAATAGTTGATTACCAGAGCTCTTTCATAGAGTATTATTAATTGATTTTTGTATTATTTAGGCAAAGATGATGTGATCTTCAAAATGGCACTAGAGCATGAGCGTGTGCATATCATGAATGAAGTGCATCAGGGAGTCACAGGAGGTCACTTTGTAGGAGATGTAACTACGAGGAAAATCTTACAAAATGGAATTTGGTGGCCCTATCTATTTTGGGATATAAAGAGAGTTACACAATAGTGTGATGTATGCCAAAGGATGGGGAAGCCACACCAACATGATGAGATTCCTTTACATACCATGTTAGTGTAGCATCCATTTAAATAGTGGGGCATTAACTTTGTAAGATCAATCAATCCTCCAAATAAATACAACAATGCAAGGTACATCATCACTATGATAGACTATTTTACCAAATGGGTAGAATCTACTACAAATCCAAGTTACATTGTAAAGGACATAGCTAAGTTCCTATACTAGAACATAATCACCAGGTTTGGTTGCCCTCTTAAATGGGTAAGCGATAAAGGAACTCACTTTTTGAATAAGACCATCAAGACCCTCACAGATGAGTTCATGATATTGCATCATAAAATCATAGCTTATCATCCACAGATGAATGGCCAAGCTAAAGTTGTGAACAAGGTGATAGGTAAGATGCTCACTAAAATCTATGATGTGAAGTGAGATGACTGGGAGGATAGGATTTTAGTAGTCTTGTAGGTTTATTTCATGCATTATAAATGTGTGATAGGGTTTACACCATTCTATCTAGTCCATGGGTTAGAATTTGTGATGCCTATAGAATATGTGATTCCTAGTCTACGAGTCATAAATCTGATACGAATGGGAAATCAAGAGTTGATGACTAATAGGTTGATAGAATTGAATCACATTGATGAAGCGAGACGTAGATCAGTATGGGCCCAAGAGATCAATAAGAAAATTTAGAAGGCATGGCACAATAAAAATCTACGAACAAAGGAATTCTACTTAAATCAACTCATTCTTTTGTCTGATAGCAAGTTCAGAGCTTTCTATGGAAAGACTAACATTCAATGGAAGGGATCCTACATCATCCATGAACTTTTGTAGCCTATAACAGTGGTCCTATGAGATTTATAGGGGAATGTCTTACCAGGGCAAATAAATGGTTATAGGTTAAAATCTTACTGCCATTAGTCTAGTACAATATAGAATAAAGGTGATATATCGCACCAGATAGATGGTAGTTATGATTGCAAGAATTGATCTCATTATAGTTGGGGTTTGTATTTTCAATAAATATGAGGAAATATAAGTATGTGTGTATAGAGGTAAGGGATAAAATAAATCCATGAATAAGTAGAAGGTTCCATTATTACAAATACATTAAATAAGGTGGCCAAATGATTATAGCGTACAAACATCAATTAAGTCCAAGAAAGACATGTGCATCTGAATCTTGAATAAATAGTGGACTTTAATGTTCAATCCATTGTAATTAATGATTAGGTATGTGGGGAGACTCAAAAATCTCTTAAAAATTTGATGGGCCATTGTTAGAAATAGAATAGTAACATATGATCGAATCCTAGTTAAAGTGATAGGTTAAAAATCATCAACCACCATTGCAATCAAATGTCACATCAAAAAAATGAATGCCATATCAAAATGAAAGGATCCACTTCATTCCAAGATTGTGTGTGAAGGATTGAGTGACAACACAACTAATTAAGATATCAAAGCATCAAAGGCAATGTGAGAAGCTATAAATCTAGCACTTGGGTGTCTAAATTCATATTTATTAGCTAAGTATATCGAAGTGCTACAAAATTTATAGGAAATTATTACTCTCAATAAATTATAGACTTCACACATCCAAGGAAATTATTTCAGTATCAAAGTAAACGATGCACAATGGCTGGATTTGATTGATCCCAACTCATCAAGGGATTCATAGAAGCACAAAAAGAGGACATCGGCATCGACATGGCATTATGACAAATACACTTTACATACCTATTGTCACTAAATCTTGCACCCTAGAGGAGGGTGTTTAAGCCTTCTATCGATTTGGGAAACATGGGAATACTTCTAGGTATGTGGGTTTACCTATAGGAGAAGTAGACCTCTAGGTTTAAGGGCTAGCTCCCTAAATTTACCTTGAAATGCTTATCACCTACTTAAATAATTTCTTGTGGGGAAAAGAGATATAAGTTTGCATGAAATGAAACTACTCTAAGGATACACCAAAAGGATTTCCATAAGACCATCCTACTTCTATCACTAAGAAACAAGACCTACAAACTAGCTTTAAAGTCCTAATAGGTTCAAACATAAGTGTTTTAATGTAGAGGTGATATTCATGAGGCAACACAAGGTAAGTGAATTAGAGGGAATATTTCACACTTTTAGGATAATTTTACACTTGAAATGAGCCTAACACATTAGTTACACTCTACATGACCCGCTAGAATAGGAAATCTTGCATAAATATTAAAGGATAAAGAGAAGCAAGGATAGAAGACTATCACTTAACATTACCATACATCAATTTGCAAACTTAGAAAAAATGTTCATGAACTCAAAACTAGATTTCATTTATTTTTCAAAGGAAAAGTACAATGTCAAAACTAGTAGGGTTTCTCCATACATGGTGTGGTATTAGTCTACAAGAGCCAAAATGGCTACTACTTATATAATTTGAGAGAGGAGAAGATAATGAAGTCCAAGAGTCACTAGAACATGTGTCAAGCTAAGAAAAAGAGTTGCACATGTAGGAGAGAGGAATATGGATCAGACCATGAAATTTATAATTGGACAAATGTCCCTCAAAGCATGAAACTCCTAAAATGTGATGTATGACTCTTCATTAGCTTGCCTAGAAACTGTCTTCATCATTTGACCCTCCATAAGCACTCCATAGCAAACTAGGGATAGATGATATGATTGAAATAAGAATGAGGGGTAATAAACATGCTCTCACATGCATTGTATGTGTCCCTATTCATCAACATTCTCTTGGCCAAGCTTTCTCACTGCCTACCATCACAATCACTCCTCTTTCACTCACCTCTCACACTTGGCACCAAATTTATCTTCAGTTTTCCAAACCAGTCCATAAAATGGAGTGTGTGACACTTTTAAAAAGCCATCATGCCATTAGATTCATTAGGTAAACCTTAAAATTCCTCCCACTTGTATTTTTCATCTTCTTACTAAGTGATCACTGCTTGTTCATTATGCCAGTTTGGACTGGTTAAGATGGAGGTCTTATCAGAGGTACTTGTGAATTTAGCTAATGCAAGAAATGAGTAAATTGAGTTATATTAGGTCCTATTCCTCTTCCCAAAGTGAGTTACATATTTTTAAACCCCTTTATACCTGCACAACACACAAAAATGTCAAGAAAATCCATTTTCCACCATGTTCGTGTTAGATTTCACTAAAACATGTTAGAGTTCACCAAGATCTCTGAATATCGAGCATGCAGTAATGTTGAATTCTTATAGAGGTAGAATGAGAGCTCTAAAAATAATAAAATTCCACAAAATAAATGTTTGCATTGACCAACTTATAAGAATAAAAAAGTACATATAGGGTGAAATTAGGTCACCAAAAAGGTAAAACCCTAATTCATAATTAGAACCCACTTAAAGGTAAATGACCCCTAATGACTTAATTAACTAACCTAAGTAAGCTGAAAATATGTGTAGGTAAAACCACTAGGTGTTAAAATGACTACACTAACACCCCCCCTAAAGTGTAGTTTATGTGGGTCGAATAATTGAGTCTCGATAACGAGGCCTGATGAGGTACCCAAGCACAAGGAAACTCCCCTAAATAGGGGTAAAGGAGAAAACTCATAGGAATAAAACTCCTCCCCAAAAGAGATAAAATAAGAGAAGAGAGATAAAAATCCCCACTAAGGTCTATAATTGACTATAGCCACCTGGTGTCCCCTAAATGAATGTTTGGAAGTGATTGTGAATCAGAAGTAGATGCAGTGAAGAGTGGTTCATCTTGAAATAGTGATTTTGTCTGCCAAGTGCCTAATGGATCTTCAACCAAGGTGTAATTATTACAAAAGGAATGATTCTCATATTACAAGGTCGATGGGACAACTTCTCTATGCCAAGATGGTGCACTACAAGCAGAGGCAAAGAAGGTCTATGGAATCCTTTGTAACTATGGAATAGATTACCCTATGTTTGATGTATCCTGGATTAGTAGACCGTTTCCCTATAATTTTATAAGTAGACAAAAGGTAGGTGGATCAAGAAATATCTCTTGAATATCTAGAAGGTGACAAGGAGATGGTGGAGGTGTGTCCACTTCACTGTCATAGTCATCTATAAAAGAAGAGTTATCAATATCATAAAAATGCCCAGGCTCAGAAGTGTCAATAGGTACAGGTGAGTCTAAAGAGGAATCTAAAAAATATAAAGGAGAGTCAAAATCAAAGTGTGAGAAGCTATATATTAGAGTCTGATAATTGACCATTCCCACAACCATAATAGTATCACTATGCAACTCTCTGATGTACACTGAATCTAGATTGAATTCAACTAGCATGCTTAGACCAAGGTGAGTGATCTGGTAGACTGACAGAAGATTAGTTAAGATTGAGGGCACACTTAGAACATTATTTAATGTTCCACCACTCACTTCAACATACCCTCTCCTGATAAATTTTTATAAGTGTTATCACCCAATATTATAGAGGACATGTCACATAGTTCCAAAGAACTAAACTCAATATGTGAAGAGACCATGTGATGTGAAGCACTAGAGTCAATGATCCATGTAGTAGGAGTTGGAGGCATAATTGTAACTAAGAATTTTCCCTTTTGTTTCCCCTTGTTATTCTCTTTTGCCTTTTATTTACCAAAGTCATTTGCCTTAGTGGATTCATGGGTTGATGAAGATGGTTTAACAGAATCTGGAATAGTTATGTTATCCTAAATAAGAAGGCTAGTAAGGTGGTCAATTTGTTTCTTCAAACATTTACTCTCATCATGCTTACTTGATCAATGACCACATTTGATCCAATCTTTCTTAAGTTTATGATTAGAATAAGAGGTCACATTTTTTGATTTGGAGGTGGAAATATTTTCACCCTTCTCATCATTTTTATTGCTCTACTTTCTCTCTCTATTATTAGAAGACTTATCTTTCTTAGTAAGCAGTGCATGAGATTTAGATGACTTCACTGTTCCCATCTATATCAACTTATCTTTCTTATGAATTAGTTTGAAAAAAAAGGTATCTAAAGAATGCATATTCCATGCGGTATCAATAACACTCTTAGTGGCATGGAAAGTGGACACAAATATAGAATATTCAAGACCCAGTTTAGAAAGTATTGATAGAATAAGTTGTTCATCTTTCTTGTCAATTCCGCATGCCTTCAACTACAATCTCAAAAGTTTAAACTTGTTAAAGAAGTCCTGAAGAGTGTTAAAGTCATCTAGGCTCAATATAATGAGATCATTTTCTAGCTCATGTCCTCTCATCACATCTTGCACTCCAAAGAGATTGGTGAGTTGGGCCCACACCTCAGTAGGTGTTTTGGTAGATTTGATGTGAAAGAGTAGATTTGGGGAGATGGAAAGACACAATAGTCCACAAACTTTGTCACAATGGTTAAACCATTTTATTTTTGCTCCAATTTTAGTAGGTTTAGTCTCAGTGCCCATTATAATCTGATGGTAACCCTTGGATTGCAAGATGATTTCCATTCTAGGTTTCCATTCATGATAATTAAATGGTGTAAGTAGACTAATAGAGACTGAATCCATAGTGCAGAAGTAAATATTGTTTTAGTAAGTAAAGAAGAATGCAAAAAAAGAAAGAATACACAACACAACATAGTACCCCCTTAGAACTATCAGTAGTGACCCCCCCCCTAAATGTTTCAAATACAAACACACTCATATAGATGTTGGATTCAACCAAAAATACATCTTAAGCAATAGGTGCATAAGTAAAAAGTACTAGAGGGATGTCAGATTCAACCGATAATGCATCCAAGAGAGAGTACAATAGGGATGAAGTGAGATTTAAGTCATTACACCATGAAAAAAATAGATGTTAAAAAAAGGCCAAAAATAATATCACCAATATGTAGATATTAAAAAACTATATACTTTCAAAAAAAATAGTACCCAAAACAGAGCTAAGGATTGAAAGTTATGGTACTTACCAGTTCTTACTTTTACACATTCCTAGGCCCTTTCCAAAAATGGCAAAAACTTCAATATATCTCTTCATTACCTTTCACCTAAAATTTGACGCCCTCTTGAATGTCACACAGTGTTCTAGAGCTTGTTTACTTGGACTTTCAAAGGAGCATTACTTCTACTTGGACTTCAGAAAGTGCTTTACTTGTTCAAGGTTTCCATGTTGCTTTAATTACTTGGACTTTTAACTGAGCATTACTTGCTCAGGGTTCTGAAGGAGCTTTACTTGCCCAGGGTTTCGACATGCCCTTAATTACTCAAGTTTTTGACTAAGCATTACTTACTCAGGGTTTTGATTAAGCACTACTTACTCAGGGTTCCAACTAAGCACTACTTTCTTGAGGTTCTTAATATTCTTTACTTGTCTGGAGTTTTGACTAAGCACTACTTGCTCGAAGTTTTGCAAGTTCCGTATAGGTGTCAAACCAACTAGAAGAAACTTGATTTTTGGAAAATTCATGAACTTTTTAAAAAATATAAGAGAGCCCCATTTTAGATATCAAAAAAACCACAAGGAATATGCAACTATATTTTTGATCTGAGGTCATTTGACATTAGTTTTGAGGTAGAGAATAATCACACCTCTAGGGTCGAAAAAGTCACCATGAAAGAACAAAACCAGCTATGGTAAATTCAAGAGGATCATGCCAAAGGAGATAAATGCATGAGGCTATTAGGAAAGATTTGATACCATGTTATAGTTCACCAAATCATGTTAGAGTTTGCCAAGATCTATGAATAGTGAGCATGGAATAATGTCAAATTCCTGGAGAGGTAGAATGAGAGCTCCAAAAACAAGAAAATTCCACAAAGGAAATGTTTGCATTGACCAACTTCAAAAAATAAAAAAGTACATATAGGGTGAAATTAGGTCACCAAAAAGGTAAAACCCTAATTCATAATTAGAACCCACTTAAAGGTAAATGACCCCTAATGACTTAATTAACTAACCTAAGTAAGCTTAAAAGACGTGTAGATAAAACCACTAAGTGGAAAAATACCTACACTAACAGTATGTACAAGTAGGGTGAAATCCAAATGGATGATAAGGAGCCTTCGGTATTCCTCTATAAGCTCCAATCATTTTATTTCTCATTATAGTTCATTTGGGTACCTTTCCTACTTCATTTTTCTCATCGATTTATCACTAAGGGTTTTGGAGGGTTTAAAGACATTTTGGCCCTTAAGGATTGTTCATACAATCCTGATGTCCAATATTCTAAAAAATGTCACTAAATCCTTACTAGGACCCTCTTCTACTTTTCTTAACTCCTTGAGCTCCCATGTTGATTATTTGTACACATATGAGCTTTTAAACTTCTCCTCTCGAGCTCCTTTCTTCATTCTATGCAGGCCTGAGTTGATTTGAGCCAAAATATGACTTCCCTATGGTCTCCTTTTCATTATAATAGTTCAAACACTCCTTATAACTCTTCATTCAAGTGTTTCAATGTTTTGGAATGCTCTCCTAGCACTAGAAATGAAGTTGAACCCCTTTTAGGCATTAGGCCTAGATTAGACCTATTGGACTTTGACTACATCCATATGGGTTTGGAACACCCTATTGATTTTATCACATATATGCATGGTTTTTCATGTTGGTCTATGTGTAACACAACTCTCATAATCTTTCTTCAGGGTCTCACTAACTTCTAGCTCACTCTTTCATCACTTTCATGACCCACCTACAGGGTTTATTCATTTTGGAGTGTCCTCTGTCTAAGACATACTAGATGGTATATTCCATGTTACTTCACGAAAAAAAATATGTTAGGTGATTTAATATGTCATAGATACCTTCTACACAAATTCGTAGGGTTAGATCAAGTTTATAGCTCCTCTAAACAACTCAAAACCTCAAGACAAAATCCTGAGTACTCACTATGTGCAGGGTTTACATATGGACTATAGGTTGCTTGTATGAGAACTCTTCCATGTATTTTTTATACTATATGATGGTCTAAAAATAATATTATAACCATGATGAAGGTTATCCAAACCTACTTACCACGCAAACCTTTCCAAACATTTCAACATACACCTTACTCTTACCTAGACAAAATTGCAAGTTGACTATAACTGTATTGTTTGCTCAAGAGAATGATATAATTATAGGCGAATATATATCTTAGACCTTGATTTATTACCCCTCCATCTTCTATAATTATCCAATTTCATAATACTTCATTTGAATCTTTTCATACCATGCTCGTGCCAAGCTAATCACCAAGGCAGTTAACTTTAGAACACTGTTAACTACAATCAACTGTAGTTAACCCTATTGGAGCAAGAAGGGGGCCTGTAAGTGAATTACCAATCTTGGAACCCTATTTTAAGCCTCATGGGATTAATTTTATGTCCTTTAACTAACTTTAACCAGCCAATGTTCATGCTTGCAAGTCTAGTGTCACCAATGTTTACTTCATGAGTCTGTGAGTCACCTACAGTCAGGCTATAGGTGAATTTTTTAAACAGTGACACACTTTTAGGTGTTGATAGAGGTTAATACCCTACATTTAAACCTTTTTTGATTCTCTTTGAAACAAATATTTCCTTCTCACCTCCATAGAACCACTTTTCATGAATGATATGCTCCTGTTATGCCACTTTGGGATGCAAAGCTACTTGAGAGTTTAAAATTGTAGAAGATACTAAAAAATTGTAATGAATAAATATGTGACTTTGAATCCTCTCTTCATCATGTTCCTCTAGTTAAACACCTGATCTCTTTTGACAAGTTATACCCCTTCATGAAGGCTACAAGGTGGGTGCATTTGGATTCATATAGATTCCTTGCTACACTACTATATGGCATCACCAAAAGTGGCTACCACTTTATTTTGGAGCTGTTAGGGAAACTTGTTTCTAAACTTAGATCTTCAATTTTAACATGGTCTCTCAACTCTGCCTACCATTCTAGTTCTTTAAACAAGGTTATCATCACTCATCTCAACTCCTAAGACCTCAAGAAGGGTCTCAAAACACATTCACACTCCTCCATAAAACACTTTTAGATCTTTGTGGGGGGCCACCTGTAGGTGGACATCTCAGTATAGAGGCAATGACTATGAATATGGGTAGTGTGCATATGGTATGACCTCATAATTAGTTTTATACTCTCTTAAAGTGTTTAAATGAAAGTTTACAACATTTAAAGGCTTGAAACAAGTTTCAATACCCCATTTCAATGTGATATTCTCTTGAGGACACCTATAGGTGTATATTAGTGTTGTATGCATGTGCACATATGAGAAATAGTTAGTGCATTCATTCACATGTCACTTTGAGATGCTTAGTTTTATTGATCATGTTTCAAGCATATGTCCAACACATTTTGGACTCTTCATCACACTCCCATAAACATTATCAGGGCCTTCATACACCATGACTATAGATAGAAACTTATAGGGAGTTGACTATGTGTTACATATGACTATGTGTTTTATCAATGCATGATCTTGAGATATATATATTGGAAAATAAATTGATTTTTATGACATGAAAAACATGAATCATATCATATCACATTCATATGGAACCATTGTGAGAACTAGGACCTCTATACTTGGTGGAATATGCCTGCAACTTAACAATGGTAAAATCAATCTACAACTTGACCTGTTTAGCTCATCAAGTCACCTCCAAACATGAAAAAAAAGGTGGAAAACATGAGATAAGAAATTATACATCTTTTAGAATCAATTTCACCAACTGGATTATATGGACAAGCTCAAACATGAGCAAAACCTATAAGGTGTGGGGATTAGCTAGCAAAATGGAACAATCAACTTCTAAAGGATGGTTCATGAAGAATATGAAACCATTTTCCAAAATCATACTATTAATTTTAATTATAAAAAGTTTAATATCCACCTATAATATCATTTGAGATGAAACTTCTCCAACTGGCCACACTCTCCCATAGGCCGTATAACTTCCAAAACTCCTTCTTTTTCACTTGTTTTATTTATTTTAAGTTAGGAACCTATAAATTTCAGTTAGTATTGACACTATTAATAAGTAATTTGACATTTTATGAGAGTTTAAAACACTTTGACACCTTGTAAAATTTTACCACCTTCATTTGTGACCCATATATGACCCTAAATGACTCAAAATGACACAAGGACTAAATTAGACTATGACAAAGCTAAAAACATATTAAATGACATCAAATAAACCATGACATACCATATGACATTATGATAGACCCCTATATCAAGTTTTGGACTATAGGGGGTTGACCTATTTTGACTTGTGGTTAAAATAGTCAATAAGACCTAAATGGCTATGAGTTTGTTTGTAATACAAAGCTATAAATGTTTGTACTAGATGTAGTTGAAGGGGTGTAAATAGAAGAATTAGTACAACCACACATGCTTTGTAACATAGATGTGGAGTGATTGATTTGATTTCCTACTTTTGGAAAACTCGATGATGTAAGGGAGGTATTACTAGGTCAATATAATGAGGGTAAGATTTATCTTTCCCAAGACATAACCTTTCACATCAATACCATTGTGATGTCAAGGGTGATAGGAATGCCTACGAGGGAGAGATCCATAGCTCATTAAAAATACATAATGGCACCCATCCTTTTGGATATCTGAGAAAAGTACTCTTATAGCTCATAAGGAATTTCATTAGAGTACATTGATGATGTATTAGAGTGCATTATGATCAAATGTATTTCTTATTTTTTCTCGCAAACAACCAAGGATACCAAGTAGGCTACAAAAGGATTCATCAATATTGCCCATCAAATGATCCATTGGAATGAGGAATTTAACTATCCTAAATTTTTGGTCAGCGAACTTACTTTGAACATTGATAAATTCTTGCTGATGATGAATCAAACTTTTTAGTTCCAATTTTTGGTATTGTTATTAGTTTTTACATAGTGGAATTCACCTAAGGGAAAAGTTCATCCTGACTTCGACTATTGGCTAGATGTGTAGTTCTAAAATCTCACTTGGGCCTACAAGAGCACCTATTTTAGGCATCAAGCCAAGTTAACCAATTAGTGGAATGAGTTGGTAGAGGTAATCATAGCCAACCCATGTATACTACCCAATGTCATATAGTATTTGGGCCAACATGCAATCATCAAAAAGCTACCAAAGGGTGTTTCCATTAGAATTCATGAACTGTCCAAGGTACCAAGTCTACCCCTCCCATTTTTTATCAACATGAAAATGGCATAGACTAAGGTGGACAAATAAAAAGTGATCACATCCATGCAATAAACCCCATTACAGATGGTATCCCCACCTGTTATAGATATTATGACTACAACTACACAAGCTTCAACAATAACTGCACCAATTTGAGATATAAAGAAGCGTAAACTACTTGAGGGTAGAAGATATCTATTTCCTTGAAGGCATAAGACTCACAACTAGATTACCTAGTTGGATGACCTGAATGTCTCCAAAAGCATTGGGCTTTACAAATTGTTGCATATGGGCACTGATGAATATCAAGTTTATAATATGATGATGGCCAATATGGCTAGAGACCTATATGAAGAGGAAGAAAAAGATTATTTTTTCTAGAAAGTGGTGCACACCATCTAGGTAAAAAATAAAGTTTCAAATATCTCTAGATTGAGTTGCCCCTTTACCCTACTTTATCATTGTCGATGCAATGGCTGAAGAGGCCAAATTGTAGTGCATTCAGTAAACATTTAAATTAGGAGGATCCATTATGAGCCCTTCACAATCAGGAGCCATAAAATTTATCCCTCCAACATAAATATTCTATCATAGGTGGAATCCACACATCCCTTGACAATTTAGGGTAGACACCTCACCTATTCCTACACACACCATTGGAGAGCCTACGATGGAAGAAACATAGGAAGTTGACACACCAAAACCCACAAGATGCCTAGTTTGTAAGGGGTAGGTTTCTTAGGTATAAATGGAAACTACTATCCTCAACTCATCCCCATCACACTTTGAGGAGGCCAAGACTGACATAGAGGAAGTCACACTTGAAGATCAGACTACGAAATAATAACATTCACACGTGAGGAAGCATAGATATTAGTTGAGTGTTGCATGTGAAAACATAAGGCTAAGGTTGAGGCTAAATGGAAGGTAGAGGAGGATAAATAGGAATATAAGGAATCCTAATGCTAGGCCAAGGAAATAGAGGCTCAAAAAAAATATGAGGATGCCAAGGCACAAAGACAATAATAAGTGGAAAAAGAAAAGAAAAAAATATAGCAAGAAGTTGAAACTATCAAACAAGCCAAACAATAATAATAAGTACCAAAATAATAGTGTGAGGATGTTGAATTGGAAGTAGAGCACAGACAGTAGGAAACAATAGATGAACATAAGAAGATCAAGATTATGTAAGAGTAGGCATAGAATCAGGTTAAGGACCAAGAATGACAATGTGAGGTGTAGATAGATGAGGCCATTAAGAAGGCACAAGAAGATGTTGAGAAGAAAGTGTAGGAAAAGGCTGTCAAGAAGGCACAATAAACTGCTAAAAAGTAGGTACATGAGGAATATGCAAATAATAATGCTAAGGAATCCCAAGAAAGTACTATAAAATCAAAATATGCATAAATTCCATCTAATTCCAATGTAGTGCAACCCTCTCAAGAGCCACCCCAAATGCAAGTAAGAGGCATTGTGGTTGCCTCATAGGATGATAGTGCTCCATCTAGCCTATCTAACATTTGGATTTAAAGATGTGTCAACAACTTCTACATGGTGTACTATTTTCTATTTTCCCATAACCCCATTGAAGATGACATCTGAGAGTACACCAATCACACCCCTCACCTTGACTCCTACTATAACAGAAGCATCCTTGGATGTTTCCTAGCTACCATTGTCCAAGCAGATTGAAGGTGCCACTATGTTATAGGAATCTATATTTTAGAAGGTAGTTGTATTGGATCAACAAGTAAAGGAGCTTGAGGATTAAACTTTTTTAGTCAAGGAACAACTGCATATTACCAAGAATACTATCAAGGATGCTTGTCCTAACCTTTACACACAACTCATTACAGATCCTTTGCTCCTAGATAAGAACTAACTTGCTCATTTTCTAAACAAGATCACTACATATTAGCATATCTTCAATTAATTAAGTGTCATCTAGAAGGGGAAAGCCATCAAATTTGAAACTTTTGTCCTCTATGAGTTGATCACTGAGTATCATGCCACTATAGATACTTTTTAGGCTCAGACATTGCACATTACACTTCAACTATTAGATTGGAAGAAATAGCTGGATACTGTTTGGACCACTACACAGTGCAAATTTACCACAACCAATTTCACACAAGCTACAATCACAATTATCAATGTAAATCATACTATCATAGATGTTTCACTATAAACTTCACTTAGTATGATGGATACTATCATGCAGAATATGCAGACTTGGTAGAACTAAATGTTGTGCAATTCCTTCACTAATGTATAAGTGCAATGACAAATCAATAAGTGGTATCACTCCATGTAGAAATCATAGCCAAAGTTAATATGGTGAAATTTACTCTACTTAGGATGGATGACACAAATATTCACTATAGATAATCAAGCTCCACTGCATGGTCTTTTGCATAATACTCAAGAAGTTCTCCTCAACTATAAGTCTTACAAGGATGACTTGGTCCTCATCGATGCAAGTATTGCACCACTGATCGATGAATCCAAGATCATTTCACCAATCTAGCTACAATAGATCATCCACCAGAGGAAGATTCCACCACCTACCAATTGATGCTTATGTAGGTTCTTAAATTTTTAAATTTTGGTCAATTTCTTTTATAATTAGAAGCTTGTATAGTATAAAGTAGAGCTAGTCTATTGAAAAACCACAAGGGTGGTAGAATAGTATGCTACTTATTTGAAAACCTAAAAGGATGGCTAAGTAGTGTGCAAGGGGTGAAAATTGGTTTATGGGATCCTTGAGTGAATTTTGTGAATCTTATGCACTTCTATATTTTGTCACCTTTCTCAATTTTTAGATAGCTTACCTTTGCAACATTGTCTCAAGATGAGCCAACCTTTTAAGTCTAAGAAAGTGTTAGTGGTAAAAGGTAAATTTAAAACTAGTTTTATGTATGATAATGTCCTACGATAAATACAACTATATTATGTTGTGGGTTGTTAGGAAATGTTACAAAAATCTCTATATTGGTTAGGACTCAACCGAAGGCAATATGGAAAACTATTCTCAGCATGTTAAATCTGGAATTTACAACCATAGGAACTAATGCCTATATGTATGTGAAAATAATGCAATAGAAGGGTTTATGTGTATGTGAATAATAGATTATTGATTGTTAATTTTTATTATAGAGATTTTGCATAGAATATCGATAGAACTAGACCTTGATCTATGAAGGCTTCCTTGTTGTAATTCTTGGTACTAGATCGTCTAGTATGAATTCTACGTATTTTTACTCTTTTATGGTACAATTGTAAAGATTTATATGTTATTATGAATGTTTCCTTTATTATAGTTATCTGATGTATAAATTTTCTATATCTATAAGTAGTTTACATGATACATTGAGCTATTAAACAAGTGTAATTCTCTATGGTAAACCTTGCATATGTATTCAAAGTCTTGATTAAACCATATTTTAATATTTTGATGAAATTTCACACAGTCTATCCTTGTAATTAGCATGTTCTGGCAAAAACTTAAGAACTTCTTCTAACACCCAAATCATCGTAGAAAGGGTGATTAAAATTCTCCATAGTTCACTTGGTATAATTTCCATCAGAGAGAAGATTGGGCCCTCATAGTTGAGCAAGACCTTTTATTCTTTGCTCTCATCCATGGATAACCTATGTCTATCATTCCATACTCTTTCCTATCTAACCACCATCCCATCTATTTTTGCATACATTAGACTTCCCCTCAGGTTAAACCTAAGGGTTCCTAGTTCTACCTCAACACTACCCATCTCAATCATGAGCAAACTATGGAGCATATCACCAATATTTGGAATTAGACCCCCAAGCTCATAGGGGACATTGGCTAGATTAAGTGGTGGTCTGACACTATAACCTACACCCCTTCTTTCCTATGGATCTATGTAAAACATGCAGCTATTTTTAGGTAGCACATTTAGAATGATACAAACACTAAATACCTTAGTGTTTCATAAGGATTAGAAGCTACACCTTTAAACTCTCATTTGCAAACTTGGGATACCATGTGGAGGCAAAAGCTCCAAGTCATAGAGGCTTATAATTCCAGAGGAGCAAAACATTGAGCAAGGATGAATTATTGAAGGTAGGAGACAAAGTGACCAAGGAATTTTTTGCTCTTTGTTAGGTATAAGTGATTAATTATGCAATAAAATGTAAACCAAAATTCATTCCTCAAAATCACAGTATCAAAGACATATGGAAGAAAATTTAGATCTAAGCAAATACATACATAACACCGATATAACATAGTTTACCCAATGTGGGCAATGTCCACCAAGAGGCTCTCTATAATATTATAAACAAGAGTACAAAACAAATCTCAACAAAAAACCTCTTATAGAGATAAATTTCTCCAATCCGAATTCACATCAGAATTCTTGAGATGCTAAGCTACACCTCAAACCCGATCACATCGATTGAAGCGAGAATTATAGAGCTCAAAATGAGATGAAAAATGCAATGAATAATGTGTTACCCCTCACCCCTATTTATAATTTTCAAAATCCCTTGAAAAATGTACCATAACCATAGAGATAACCATATCCCCACAAATTAAGGTAAAAAATAAGGGAGGTTTCAACCACATAAGCCCCCAATTCTCTCAACACCTTAGATCACACCCACTTCTCCACAAAACATGCCAAAAATGGGGAAAGTGGTTGAAACACTCAAAAATGCATCCCACCATTTATGAAAGTAAAAAATACATGTTAAAAATGCCTCGGTAATTTTTTTTTTTACCTTACATGTGAAATGGGCTCCATATTTAACAATCTCCCACTTGGAGTTCGTTTCTCCTTGAACAAAATTTAACACTCCTCCATGATCTTCATGAAGACCAACCAAAGCTGAACATAACCTCATATTCTCCAATATGACTACCTTGGTCATCATATATGCAGGATTCTGGTTCATATGTATCTTTTCTAGATTCACCATGTTTTCCTCTAAAGCTATCTTGATGAAATGATACCACAACTGTATGTGCTTCATCCTCAAGTGGAAAGCAGAGTTATTAGCTAAATGTATAACACTCTGACTATCACTATGTAATCCCCAAATTCCTACTTATTCCCTAACTAATTAAGTAACTATTGTAACCAAATCATCTCCTTGATAGCCTCTATAACAGTAACATACTCAACCTCTGTGGTTGATAAAGCCACAACCTTCTGTATCTAAGAAATCCAACTAACCATTGTATCCCTGATAGTAAATACATAACCTATTTTACTCCTAATATCAACTTCCCCATATATATCTAAGTCCACATAACCATTTAAAGTGGTGTTTGATCCACTAAAACACAATGTTGTACCCATGGTTCCTCTCAAATATCAAATAATCCATTTCACTACTTGTCCATGCTCATAACTTGGATTATGCATGTACCTACTTACTACTCCCACTTCATGGGAAATATATGGCCTACTACAAACCATAGCATACATCAGGCTACCAATTGTCTATGAGTAAGGTACCTTGGACATCTTTAGCTTTTCTTCTTATATCTTGGGACACTGCTCCTTTGATAATCTGAAATGGCCTACCAAAGGAGTCCTAATTGGCTTAGCATCCTACATACCAAACCTCTCCAAAATTTTCTTCACATACTCTTCCTAAGATAAGATCAAGTTCCTCTCCTTCTTGTCCTAAGTTATCTTCTTACCAAGGATTTGCTTTTTTGTACCCAAATCCTTCATATAAAAGGAATCACTAAGCTACTTCTTGAGTACTTAAATCTGTTGCATGTTATTTCCTACAACCAACATGTCATCTACATGAAATCATAGGATAATATAATTATCATCCTCAAATCTCTTGACATACATGTAATGGTTAGAATGACACCTGGAGTAACCCTATTCCATCATAAAATTTTCAAACTTCTTATACCATTATTATGGAGCTTGTTTTAGGCTACACAAGCTATTCTTTAGTCTGCACACCAATTTCTCCTTTCCTTTGACCTCATAACCCTGTGGATGCTCCATATATAATTCCTCCTCCAAATCACCATGAAGAAACGTAGTCTTCACATCTGATTTTTCTAAGTGTAAATCCTATACTATAACTATACCAAGCACAATTCTAATAGAAGTCATCTTAAAAATAGGAGGAAAAAATCATCAAAATCAATACCTTTCTTATGTGCAAACTCCTTGACCACCAACCAAGCCTTATACCTTTTACTTCCTCCATCCTCTTTAATTTTGTATACCCACTTATTCTACAATGCTCTCTTGTCATTGGGTAGCTTCACCAAATCTCATGTATGGTTCTCCATGAGATAACTATCTTCCTCTTCTATGGCTTGCTCTCACTTCTTCCTAGCATTCACCTGCATTTCTTCATCAAAACATTCTGGTTATCCATTGTTAATAAGTAAAAAATAACTCAAAGATAGGGGAAAATATTTAGGATCTTTTCTTACCCTATAAGACCTTCTTACTACAGGAGTTTGGGGCTCCTGTGTAGGAGGTTCTTGAACTGTCTCCTTGGACACCTTACCATTCATAATATCATCCAACACTATGTACTCTTTTTATTCATATTCCTACAACTGATATTTATACATGACTTTCTTTTAAAGACAACATCCCTAGACTAAAATATTTTCTTATCTCTAAGACTCTAAACCCAAAAACCAAAGTCATCCTCACCATAACCAATAAAGGTGCATCTCTCGGACATAGCTTTGAAATTGGTCCTATCTTTCTTGGAAACATAAATAAATGCCACATACAAAGACCCTAAGAAAATAATAATTAACTTCCTTACCAGACCAAGCTTCCTCAAGTATGCCTCCATCCAAAGGCACTAAAGGTCCTCTATTAATCAGATATACCACTATGCTAATTTCTTCCACTCAAAACATTATGGGCAACCCTGCATGTAACCTCATGCTCCTAGCATGCTCCATAATTGTCCTATTCATCCTCTCTGACACTCCATTCTCCTGTGGTATCCCTAAAACCATCTTTTGCCTATGAATTCCATTTTTTGAACAATAATCATCAAATGTTTTACTACAATACTCACCTCCATTATTCGACCTGAGATATTGTAACTTGAGACCTATTTCATTCTCAACCAAAGCTTTCCATCTTTTGAATGTTTCAAATACATCAGATTTCTTCATAATGCAATAAACCCGAAATTCCCTAGTTGTATCAGTAATAAATGTAACATAATAATTTGAACCACTAATAAAATATACCTGAGATGGCCCCCACACATCTGAGTGAACCAACTCTAATTTATTATCCTTCTTCATAGGTCCAACCCTCAAGAACTTAACTTAATTCTACTTCTTATACACATAATCATCATATAATTCCAAATCAACCTATTTCAATCTGAGCAACTTGTCTTTCAAGATCTCCATGCCCTTCTAGCTCATATGATCGAGCATGTATTGCCACAAAGTTACATCTCCATCTAAAACAACTAAATTATAGTGATCAACACTACTAGTTAAATACAAAGTTCCAATTTTATTACCTCTCACAACCATAAGATCACCCTTGGTAACTTTCCAAGAGTCTGTTGTAAACAACACTGAACAACCTTCACTATCTAATTACCTTGCTAATAATAAATTCCACCTCAATTGTGGCACATGTCTGATATCCTTTAGTAGCCATGTGTTCCCATTCTTCATATTCACCTGAACACAACATTTCCCTACTATAATACATGGTTAATAATCACCAAGATAAACATGTCCAAAATCTCCTTAAACATAATCAGTAAAATGATATCTATGTGGGGTGGCATGAAAAGAAGCCCCTGAATCTAATACCCAATATTTAGAAACATTATCCAAGGAAAGAATTAAAGTATCCTGAATAATAGTACCTATTGTCATATTTACCTCTTTTGTCTCCTCATGTTTGGTCTTCTTGTCCTGAAGTTCCCAACATTCCTTATTTGTGTGTCCACTTTTCCCACAGTGCCAACACACCATTTTGGCTCTAGATTTAGATCTTCCTTGACCCTTTGACTTTCCTTGGTTTCCTTTTCTTTTGTCCTGTTATCTCCCTCTAGTCGCCACCATCAAAGCATTCCCTGAAGATGATTCCCTAGTGGTCTTCTTTTATATTTCCTCACTAAGAATTACACCTATAACATCCTCAAACTTTAAACTTCCCTTAGCAGGGATGGCATTACTCACAGCCATAACCAGGCTATCCCAACTATCAAGTAAGGAGCACAAAATCAATAAAGCCTTAACTTCATCTTCAAATTTAATACCAACAGAAGTTAACATACTCAAAACCGTATTAAAATCATTCAAATGATTAGCTACATAATCATTTTTAGACATTTTCATATTAAATACCTTTTCATCAAAAATATTTTATTAGAGGTAGAGGATTTTTCATATAACTCCCATAATTTCTTCATCAAATGAAATGTGGTCATCTCCTCTAAAATATTGAAGGCAATCAAAGATGCAAGACACAACTGTATGGCTCCCAATGCTTTCCTATCGATCAAATTCCAATCTATCTGATTCATACTTAAAGGTTGGCCTATTTTCCCCATCAAAGGGAGATGAATATCCTTATGAAACAAGTAATCCTCCATCTTCATCTTCCATAATTCAAAAATTTTCCCATTGAATTTTTTAACTCTAGATCTGCCATTATTTGCCATAATTCCCACTCAAGCTAATATCTTTCCTTGTGATTCACCACTCTAGAAAAACCACTAAACCTAGCTCTGATACTAGTTTTTAGTAATAGTGATTAATTATGCAATAAAACACAACATGTAATTCATTCCTCAAAATCACAACAATAAAGACATATGGAAGAAAATTCAAATCTAAGCAAATATACACATAACACTGATATAATGTGGTTTACCCAATATGGGCCATGTCCACCAAGAGGCTCTCTATAATATTATAAAAAGAGTAAAAAAACACTCTCAACAAAAACCTCTTACAGAGATAACTTTCTCTAACTTGAATTCACACCATAATTCTCAAGATACTAAGCTATACCTCAAACCTGATCACACCAATTGAAGAGAGAATTATAGAGCTTAAAATGAGATGAAAAATGCAATGAATAATGTGTTACCCCTCATCCCTATTTAAAATTTTCAAAATAACTTGAAAAATGCACCATAACCATAGAGATAACCATATGCCCATAAAATAAGGCAAAAAATAAGGGAGGTTTCAACCACATAATCCCCCGATTTTCTCAACACCTTATATTACACCCACTTCTCCATTAAACATGCCACAAATGGGGGAAGTGGTTGACACACTCAAAAATGCATCCCATCATTTGTGAAAGTGAAAAATGCATGTATAAAATGCCTTGATAATTTTATTTTTACCTTAGGGGTAAAATAGGCTCCATATTTAACACTCTCCTTTGGTCAAGACAAGTTGCTAACACAACCAAAGCCATTATAAGTGATTTAGATAGGCTTACTAGAATTTTTTATATCATCCAATACTTTTTCCATCACTATCATGGTGTATTTGTGATGCATATTTCATCCCCTGCTCATGAGGTTTCCCTATCTCAATGCCTTGATGTGGTCTCTTGCAAACTCTCTAAAGCTTAGAGAGTTCCCTGTGATCAACATCTTAGTGTCAATGACCTTAAGTAAGTTTTTATGCAAAATGATTTTGATAAATTCCCAAGCAATGATGTCTTTCCTTATGAATTCTATCAAACCTTATGGGACATGGCTAGACTTGATCTCTATAGATTTTATTCTAAAGCAGTCCTGCCCAATTCCTTAGGCCACCTCATCAATTAGGGAAACATTGAGTTCATCCCCAAGGTAGGGGATCCTGAGGTAATTACCAACTGGAGACCCATCACTTTATGAAGGTGTCCTATAAAATCATAGCCAAAGCTTTAGCTTTCAGAATTAATAACTTACTTCCCTAAATTGTGTGAAGTAAGCAAACTGGGTTCATTCAACATTGGTATATTCTAGATAATGTTATTTCCATTTGGGAGGGTATGGAATGGGCTAGAATTTCTAACCAAAAGGCCTTGTTCATCAATATTGGCTTTGAAAAAGCCTATGACCATATTAATTGTACTTTTATTTTTTCTATGCTATAGTCATTGGGGTTTGGCCCCAATTTTTTTTATACTATCAATATGCCTTTTCAAGATGTTGGGGCTTACATCACTATGAATAGCTCTCAATATCAACACTTTGAGATCTATAGGTCCATCAGATAGGGTTTCCCCTTGACCCCTTCACTTTATGTGTTGGATGTTAAACATTTTATCTATATTTTGAACAATTATGCTTCTAAGGGTTTGGTCAAAGGGATATCTCTACCTAATTTAGACCACTGGTTAATCAATGGGAACTTTGTTGATGACTTGCTTAAAGTAGATGAAAGCTCTGTTAAGCATGACATGGAATGTTTAGATATTTTTTGCCTTACCTATGGGTTTTTTATCAAATGATGTAAGACTTAGTGCTATTGCTAATCATTATCACCCAAACCTCCTTGGATGGAGGGATATATGTGGTAATGGATCCTTTCAATGGTTCCGTTTAAATTTTTATGCATTCATTTTGCTTTCATAGCCTCTCCTACAGATTTATGATCCTATGTGGTTTAAATATTGGAGAAACAAATCTCTTTTTAGATCACTAAGCCTTTGACCTTGGCCACAAAATTCCAAATTTTCTCTAAGGTGTTCATTACTAATCATGTTTATTACTCTTCCTATTAGACACATTCAAATTCCTCTTATACGAAGCTTGAAAAGCTATTGTGATATTTTTATGGGCCAATTCTAAAGGCCACCATGGATTTCATCAAGTCTCTTAGGCTATATGTTGCCATCCTAAATAATCTAGTGGGTTGGGGATTATTGACATAAAGCTTTAGGGAACTGATCTTGATCCTAAATGGATCATTCAAAGCCTATAAAATTTTACTATGGAACTTCATTTCTCAAGGTTGACCTCTCAGTAGAAAATCATAGAAAGGCATAAGCTTTCATGGTGCACTTATATCACTAGTCTATATAAAAGTAGGGGGCACATTTATCATGTAGAATATTTGGAAGGCCTGGTAAAAACTCAAAACTCACTTTAATTAGGTGGTGGAGGGGTTTAGAAGTGGTCTTTATCTAAACTCCCAGTCATTATGGTGGTCTCCTCAACTGACCTTCCATAATATCCCTTTTACCATGGTCCCCTGGATCAAAAGATTAAGGTTCTTTAAGAAGGTTATTCTCATAGTTGGTGATCTATTCTATAAGGTCTTTAGGGTCTAGCTTCCTTGGAATATGCTAAAGGCCAAATTCTAGATTAACAAGGAAGATGTAGAATCTATTAATAAATTATAGAGTTCCATACCTGATGAACACTTACACAAGATTGGAATATCCTCTCTCATATCATGGTGAAAGGACTGATCTTGGCCTACAACCATGTAATTTCATCATTATTCTCATTAGCTAGGATACAATTTATTAACCACTCGCCATATTGATACAAAGGCTCTTAATCACTGATAGTTTCTCCAATCGCTTTATTGGGTTTGGGACAAGATATTTGATAACATTTGGGTGGCTTATATTAAACCCAAAAAGGATCATTTCCTTTGGTGTATTATTTACCAGGGCTTTCCCATGGGAAATTATCTCAAGCACATGTGGGTTCTTAATCCCACTTACTCAGCATGTCAACACCTAAAAACCATCAAACACTTCTTTTGGTTTTGCCTACATGCTCAATCAACTTGGAGATGGATTCATACCCTTTTCAAACCCTTTAGGCTTGAGATGCTCACTTTAAAAATGGCTCTATTGGGGTATTTTGCCCTATTACTAGTAAGATACAACAGATTCTAGTAAATTTTTTTTATTGATATTTTATTTCAAATTTAGAAATCTAGAAATCAAGCATATTTTAATAATGAGATTATGGAATTATTTTTGTAACTAATTTCTTTTTGTGATTGCTAACATTACCCTCCAAATTTAGAGTCAAATGGATAAGTTCCAACTCGAGCTTCATCATCTATAGGTTCTTCTAAACCACTGGGGTAATACTCCTTGTGCAATCAACCATGAGCCACATGATCCCCTACCTTGCCACTCTCCTCTTGGTGGTCATGGGCACAAGGGAGGCACCACTACTCTCAAATCCAGAGGTCTCAAATTTGGAGGAGCTCCTCTCCTCACTCTCACTGGCCATCTCCTTTGAGAGGATATAATAGAGGCAAAGATAGTGGTGGTGGGGGGTGGAGGCCACCTTCACAAGATAAGTTCCTACATCTAGAGCTAGACACCTCTCCCTCCCACTTGGATGAATAGATGTAGAATGATGTTGACACTAATCAAACTGATGGTTGGTACTCCTTCCCTATGGATGAAGATCCCCCAGATCAGGATGGCTAGGGAGGGAAGCCTTAGGACCTTCCACATCTACCTCCTCCTCTAATTGCCATGTTTACAATTGTTGTTTAATGTGTTCCTTGATGTTTGTACTATTCTATTATCTTATTTTGATTGTGATGCACTTGAGTTGATTTAACTATGGTTATGGTGTTAGGTTGTGGAGCTAAAAGCTTCACCAGGATGCAAATAAAAGAAGTTATGGAGGTTGCAGAAGAGTTGCAGAGTGTCACAGACACCAGCGTTGGTTAGGACAACCGACGACCGCAGGAAGGAGACAGAAGGCAACCGACGTCGGTCATCTATCGGCCGGTGTCGGCACCCCTAGGCAGACAGGGACTGACGTTGGTCGCCTGTGTGGTTTGATTGCGAGTATATTATGGGCAGTTGGTTGACGAACCAAGTGTTTGCATGTTTAGAGCTAATTTTAGACTGAGAGCTACGGATTTAATTATTGTATTTTTGTCTAATTATTGTTTGGATGAGATCTATATATGGACTCATGATTGTATTGTAAAAGTGTGCTAGAAAGCCATAGAGCTTTTAGAGAGAGCTAGTGTAGCTCCTCCTAGTTCCAAAGGGGTGCTGAGTGTGTATGATCAGGGAGAGTTGCAAGGTCTGCAAGGTCAAGGAGTTGATCCAATGGGGTACTGGTTGAGGAATCATAAGGACTTGGTGAGGCAAAGACAAGGGTTCTTTAGGGGTGTAGAGATATCTACATGGTGAGTAAGGTCTAGTGATTTGCAGGTAGCAGCAGAGAGCAGGGGATCTACTTGGAGTACGGTTGTGTACTTGGTGAACTGGCAGCATGTTACTGACTGGTTGGAGAGGTGAACATCAATTCTATATTTGAGTTGATTGTTGGGACCGAGAGAGAGAGGGAAGAAGGTCTTGAGGCGTGGCAAACCTTTGAGGTGGAAGAAGAAGTGGCATCTTCCTTATTGTATATTCTTCTATGTATTTAATACAATTGTGTATTGTCTCTCAATTCCTATGTTGTTTCATATTTCTAGTTACTTATTGATTCTGGTATAATTCTGTGTTTAGTTGCTAATACAAGAAGTAATCACATGTGTTCTAATTGGTAGAGCAAGATCCTAACTCAGTAGGGATCAAAGCATGTTTATTGTTCATGGTTTCCCTGACACGTGGTATCAGAGCTTTTGGTTGGGTTACTAACAGGTGGTTTCAGATCTGGTAGTGTTTGTTGATTACAGGTTACTCACAGGGGTTTCTGATTGAGTGGGAGTATAGCAATGGCAGAAGGAAGTCAGCTACAAATGGAGAAACTGAATAGCACGAATGGTCTGATTGATGAAAGGAAAGAGCAGGGAAAAAGATATTGTTGGTTGGTTACAGATCAGCATGAAAGAACTGAAGATGCAGATGTTGCAGGTGTTGTTACACAGGATGCTTTGGGAGGTTTCTTGGATGAAGTTGAATCTTGGATAACAGATTATGTTGCCTCTTTCCATGCAGCCCCAAGGAGAGGAGCTGGTGAGCCTTGCCAAAGAATTGGCAAAGGGGAAGTGAAGCTGAAATTGTAGATGGACGACACACAGTGGTTGAAGGAAGTCATGCAGGTACCAGTCTTGGAGATGAGTCTAATTTCTTCAAGAAATTTGGGTGATGGGAGATGTACTGTAACTCTCACAGTAGATACACTTGAATTAGATGGTGGTAAGAAAGTAGGTATCCTTTATCTATCTAATTATATTACTGATTCACCTTCTGTTGCAGAGATGTGGCTTCATAGGCTTAGTCACATATGTAGAAGGAGAATGCAGGTTTTGAAGCAAAAGACAGATGCTTTTGACAAGCTAAAGAACTGGAAAGCCTTGGTGTTCATGGAGGAGATGACGAATAGAGATCAGGTGAGAGAACTGAATTATTCTGAGAAGAGCAGGGTTGATTTGATTAGGATTTTGATCCATGGAGAGCTCGCGGGTAAAAAGTTATCACTCACAGACGAACACAGGTACCGACATTGGTCACATAGTAATCGACGTCGACAACAAGAAGACCGACGTCGGTCATGAAGTAACCGACGTCGGTAGAAAGGATATCGATGTCGGCTAGGGAGACGACATCGGCAGTCAGGGTCAGTGCAAGGAACTGACATCGGTCAGGAGCAGACTGGGAGATGGCCGAGATCGGTCACTGAAACGGATATTGGGCAAACAGCAAGCTGTCAACAACTCTCAAATGATCATACGGAGGTCAAAAAGGGTAAGTGAACCTCATATTCGTTGTTCATCTTCTTTATATTGCTTACTGATGGTCGAGAACCAGGAAGATGTGAAGAGGCAATGTAGGTAGAGTCCAGATACAATGGGAGCTTGGCATGGATGAGGAGTGTGAGTCCTTGGAGAAAAACCAAACAGGTATTTTTTGGTAGAGTTGTCAGCTGGAAGAAAGCACTGAGAGACAGAATGGATTCCCGTGTTAAAGAAGAGAGTGGATGGATACAAGAGACAGAAGGCCAAGGCATAAGGTCTTGAGGAAGCTACAGGACAGTGGTACAGGTTTTGATAGGTGGATGACTAAGCATGGCTTCAGTCAATGTCAGTGTAACTATTGTGGTTTTATTCTTACCAAGTGGATGATGAGTCGCGACATTATCCAATTACTGTATGTGGATGGTTTGCTAGCAGGTTTTGTACATATAGGGATTTGCTGAGCTAAAAGGTAAGGTTAGTTTAGAGGTGTGTCATGGAGAATTTGGAGCAGCGAAATTCTTTGGCATAAGAGACATGGAGATTTTATCTCCAGTGGGAGCTGATGTGAAGACGGTGTTGGCGGAGTTCATGATGTTGAATCAGAAAGCACACCAATGGCTGGACAGTTCAAGCTTAGCTTGAAACAGGGTTCGAAATCAAATGAGGTCTATTGTAGACCTGAGTTTTCCCAATCAGTGGGGGTTGTCGAAAAGTATGGAGCCAATTTGGGGAAGGAGTACTGGAGGGCAGTTTAGTGGGACTAGCAGCAGGGATTCTTGTTATGCAGGGTCAAGTTCTTCACTACATGGATGTGTAGGTTCGGATGTGGCAGGTTACTTGAATGACAGGTATAGCATCACAGTTGTGTGGTGGTTGGTCTTCAGGATTCATCTTGAAGAGGGATACAAACCAGGAAATAGATTAGATGGGCTACAGATACAGGTACAGGTGTAGCTGTTTATCTCCAAGTGGGAGATTGTTAGGTTGTGGAGCTAAAAGCTTCACCAAGATGCAAACAGGAGAAGTTATGGAGGTTGTAGAAGAGTTGCAGAGTGTCACAGACACCGGTGTTAGTCAGGACAACCGATGACGATAGGAAGGAGATAAAAGGCAACCAACATCAGTCATCTATCGGCCAGCGTCGGCACCCCTAGGCAGACAGGGACCGACGTCAGTCGCCTGTGTGGTTCGACTGCGAGTATATTATGGGCAGTTGGTTGACGAACCAAGTGTTTGCATGTTTAGAGCTAATTTTAGACTGAGAGCTGTAGATTTAATTATTGTATTTTTGTCTAATTATTATTTGGATGAGATCTATATATGGACTCATGATTGTATTGTAAAAGTGTGCTAGAAAGCCATAGAGCTTTTAGAGAGAGCTAGGGTAGCTCCTCCTAGTTCCAAAGGGGTGCTGAGTGTGTATGATCAGGGAGAGTTGCAAGGTTTGCAAGGTCAAGGAGCTGATCCACCGGGGTACTGGTTGAGGAATCATAAGGACTTGGTGAGGCAAGGACAAGGGTTCTTTAGGGGTGTAGAGATATCTACATGGTGAGTAAGGTCTAGTGATTTGCAGGTAGCAACAGAGAGCAGGGGATCTACTTGGAGTACGGTTGTGTACTTGGTGAACTGGCAGCATGTTACTGACTGGTTGGAGAGGTGAACATCAATTCTATATTTGAGTTGATTGTTGGGACTGAGAGAGAGAGGGAAGAAGGTCTTGAGGCGTGGCGAACCTTTGAGGTGGAGGAAGAAGTGGCATCTTCCTTATTGTATATTCTTCTATGTATTTAATACAATTGTGTATTGTCTCTCAATTCCTGTGTTGTTTCATATTTCTAGTTACTTATTGATTCTGGTATAATTCCGTGTTTAGTTGCTAATACAAGAAGTAATCACATGTGTTCTAATTGGTAGAGCAAGATCCTGACTCAGTAGGGATCAAAGCATGTTTATTGTTCGTGGTTGTGTTCCTTGATGTTTGTACTATTCTATTATCTTATTTTGATTGTGATGCACTTGAGTTGATTTAACTATGGTTATGGCTACTTATGGCTAATTATTTTGGACTTTGGTTTCTCTCGAGGCTTTTTTAGCCTTGTTTAGTATTTGAGGTGTGATTTTTCCACCCATTTTCTTGTATGACTAGTGTTGTACTATTAGTTTTTATTTTGAATCAATATAAAGTACTTTTCAATCAAAAACATCATAGGGCATGTATAGATGAAAAACGTACAATGTGTAGTATTTTGTATAATGTATATCATATTATATGTGTTTGGCACATGATTTTCTATCTAATGTTTGTAAAATATGAAAAGACTCCTTTAAGATAGAAATGAAAGGTTTAGAATGCGAAGTGTTAGAGCCTTCTTGCTCAATAAATATTGTAAAGTTATAAATAAAAAGAGATCCAAATTATGAGAAATTAATAAACAGATCTATTGATGGTTCATTCAAATGTCTTTTATATTTCTTATAAGTGCATTATCTTATGTTTCATTTTAACATGCTTAATAATATAACAATAATGAATGTTATCTACATTTTAGTCTATGTTTCTATGAATATTCACCATATATAAACAAAATTAATAAACTAATTGTCATATCCTCATCTAAATTCTAAATCTGTAATTCAATTTTCACATATAAACCTTATCATATTCTGATGGAAATTTCTAATAACATATGTTAACAATGTTGTGGTGAGTGTGACTTTGAAATATGTTGAAATGGATATCGGGTCAAAAATATTTGGGATAATGGTTGGATGAAATAATGTATAAATTATTAGAAGAATAATCCAAATGAATTGGAATTAATGTGAAAGAAATTATAACCAAGCACATTCATGGAAAAATATATAAATTTTTCTAGTACAATTTACCTCAACTATTAGCCACCTAGTTGTCAAGTCTGAAATATTATTACTTTAAGTCAAAAGACACTGAGTATTTTATTTGGACTAAATAAAATGTATAAATGATACAAATAATAGATAGAGAGTGGACGTGTGTGATAGACCATTGGATAAAAAACACCATTGACAGGTATGTCACTGAGTTTTACATGTAAGGGTACATCGTATTTGAAGTTATACAAGATTTATTTGTAAGAGGAATCAAAGGTATATTTTTGTAGTGATTAATTATACTTCTGAAGATGTTGGTTGTGTAGGATTCCATGGTGTCAATCTCGGTCAATATAAAATAGTCATCCAGGGCACTACAAGGATGTGGATTGAAGGGAAGTGAGGAATTGAGAGATGAAACTTGAACCTGAACCTAGAAGGTGGAGAATAAAGACAAGCAGAAAGAGAAGGTAATTTTGGGACTTAAAAGATAAATATGACAATAAAAGTGATGAAATAAACATAATTATGCTCATGTAACTATGATTAGAGTCATGATAGAGAGTTTAGAGATTGTGGGATGAGATAGACCACAAAAAAAAGCTAGTGACAACAAAGAAGGGGAAATCGAAGTACCCAAAGGACTTAAGGGTGCCAAAGAGATCAAAGGGAACATGCAAGATGGGAAAAGTGATTTGGAGAAAGTGAAAGAAATAGGACTTAGAGAGGTTATAGATAAGTAATGAGAGTAGTTAGAAGGTAATTTTACGAAGTAGTTGTAGGGGAGAATATTATTTAGAGAAGAGGAAGGACAATCTCTTAAATAAGTGATAAAAAATTGTAGAGTATAATTAGGATCAAGTAAAATTCAATAAAGTACTTAAAATAAGGATCATTCATTCCAAAAGGATGCATCCCTAATGCCTAATTTGTTAACAAGATTAAATAATGCAGAAGTTGAGAGGCATACTAAGTGGTTTGATGAGTTTATAGTCAAATTTTGAAATTTATGTGTATAAATATATAAATTGGTAGAAAAGAATAATATTGGTACTCTAAAGATAGATAAATTGAATCCTAAGACACTAGGAAAATTTAATCTAAATCACTCATTTATTTCAAGTGCAATCATAAGAAACATGACTATTGCTCCAAAGGTTTTGTAACTTTGACACCATATGATGGTTCCATAAATCCTAAACAATATTTTTTGACTGATAAAATTAAATAGTGGGCTAAAGGTGTCATCACTGATGATGCAAATAAGTGTGAACTCTAGGAGCCTTGACAGGTAGAGCTCTAGAATTCATATATAAAAGTACTTATACCGTAATAGATTTATATGATGTCAAGAATAAATTGATTAGGGAATTCAAGATGTAGAAATTACAAAGCCAAATTATTTAGGACCTAAAGTAAAATTTATATAAAATAGGAGAATTAGTCTGGGATTATGACTATAGATTCTCAAATTTTATATATTGAGTGAGTTTCTAGTTTGCAAATAGACAAAGTTGTGTGGTTTGTAGAAGGTCTATGACCTAGGATCTAGTTTGATATCACATAAACACGATTCCCTAGTAAGTTTTATGTTCAATCAACTATGATCCTATTTGAATAGATAGAGGATTATGGGGAAAGTCTGCATCTTACTATAAAGATAGATTCTAAGATAGATTTTATCCTATGAAAGATGAAAGAATTACATGAAAGCAATAGACCCAAGTTGTCTATATAGTTCATGGATTGCATTAAGGAAGGAAATCATATGAATGTTTTTCAAAAAATTAAGACAAACTTTTTCTATGAATGTTTCACATAGTGGGACATCCCACTACCAAATGTCATTTGTTGCAACAATACATGCATCAGCCACATAACATGTATTTTACATTTTTCAAAACTCATAATTATGATGAGAATAACTATAGAGAACTCTAGGATCTAAAAGAGGATATCTCTAGTAATGACTTCATAAAAGCTATGTAACAAATTATAGATATGAAACTAGTTCTTGTTAGTGCAGTTTTTTTCCCACTTTTGGTTTTACCTACATAGTTATTAGTCAGCTTGCTTAGGATTATTAAGATCATTAAGGAAAATACACTTTATGTGTTTTCTAATTATGATTTGATTTGTTATCTTTATGATGACCTAATATCTCATTGTATAACGTAACTCCATTATACTTTTTGACTAATGAATCAGTTAATGAAGCTCACTTTTGTTTTGTATATTGCTCTCACCTATTCCTAGGGTTTCCATGCAATCTATGACATTTAGATATCTTGGAGTCATCTAACATGGTATCAAAAATCTGATCTGATGGCCACTTTTCCATTTATGAAATCTTTGATGAGATATTTTCATGCATGCATTCCTAATAGCATTCTTGATTTTTTTATTTTCATTGGTTTGGTCATATTTCATGAAAATCCATGAAAAATATATAACCAAAGTTTCCTATTGAAAAATAGACAAGGCCATCAAATCTAAAAGGTGCCAAAACCCTATAATTGACTGTAAACATGACCTAAATTCGTGATAACTATTTTCAATCTTTTTGGAGGGTTTCATGGCTTTTTATATAGTTTTATATATTTATATACAATAGGATTCTTAAATTAGGAAATGATTTCTAGGTTTTTTAAGTTAGCAAATGGGTATTTACTAGCTTTTGGAGGATTTGACCAAATCTATATATTTTTAGGTTTTTCAACATCAATGGAGTTTCTAACCCTTATAGGCAATTTTTCCAGTTTCCTAGGCTTATTGGAATTTTGGTATTGAGTTTAAAAGTTTGGCCAAACTTTCACCCTTCAAAACAAATTTCATGCTTTTTAGAGTTTCCATGGTATAATTATATCACTCGATAGAATTTTTACTGTGTATAGACATGCATCAAAATATGACACCTACCTGAACAACCATCAGAACCTAATACCTAATTTTATATCCATCAAAACCTAAAACCTACCCAAGTAGACATCAAAACCTAACACCTGATTGATTTGCCATCAGAACTTGAAACCTACCTAAACATGCATCAAACCCTTACACTTACTTGAGTAGCCATCAAAACCTGACACCTACTTGAGCAACCATTAGAACCTAACATCTACTTGAACAACCATCAAATCCTAACACCTACCCAAGAAACCATCAGAACCTAACACCTATTTGATTATCCATCAAAACATAACACCTACCTAAATAGGCATCAAAACCTAACACCTACCCAAGAAACCATCAAAACTAGACAACGTGTTCAACACACTACTAGATCCCATTAATTATAAAAGCAAACCCTAGACTCTGACCCATCTATAGGCACATACCATGAACTATGACTACTATAAAAACATATAGTGGACTTTGATCCTTCTTTTAACATGTTCCTTTTTTTACCACTCTCTTTTTCACTTGTGATGGCCACAAAGACACCAAATTTAATCCCAAATTATTTGATGTGTGAAAGACCGTCAAATGTAGGATAATGGAAAGTGACACTATTTATTATCAAAATGGAGGAATTTTTTCAATGATGTCACTCCTCCTTCAATAAAAAAGGGAGGGGAGTTGCACCCAAATAATTCTTAGCCCCTGGTCACATGGGAAATCATCCCCTTGTCACTTCTAATCCAAAAGTGCTTAACTTTTGCTCCATGGAGGCATAAGTTTTTTTTGAAGAAAATTGACTCACAAAATTTTTCAAGCTTTTGATCCAAAGGGTCTCAAGTTTTTTTGGGGAATTAGATTCAAAAACATTCCACCAAAAATTTCATGCGAGAATATTTTCAAACATGCATAACTTTTGATTGGTAGCTCGGATTTGAGTTCCATCTTCTTCAAAAGTGTTTATTTTTTCATGCTCTACACATTGGAAGTAATATTGAGCTCACTATATATACATTAAAACTATATCTTTTAAAATCTTGGATACATTATTGGATGAGCTTACATACCTCCAATTATTTCATACTTATGCACAAATTACTCCAGATGCATTCTCAATTGTGTCTGACATCTATACGAGCATGTTTTTATTTGTAACTTTAATGGGGTCACTTTGATAGTTATAATGGCATACTGTGTGGTATTTTTTGGTTTTATTTTCTACATTTCTTATTTACTTTCTAAAATAACCTCTTTTATTACATCATGGATTGCTGGTCAATTTCACCTCTTAAGGTATTTAATTATCATGAATTGAAAATCAATGTGATACTTTATGTAAGAAAATAAGGCTTCTATAGGATAAATATGAATGAGGAAATTGAACTTGTAGTAGATATAAATAAAAATAATTTTTTTAATAGATGTGATCAAGTAAATGGTTGTGTTAGTTTGTCTATTTCTCTTCACTTCTATTTTCACATTGAATTTACTAAAACACTAAATGAAAGATGGACCACATTGGAAAAACTCTTTGGGAAGTAGGATGTGATGAGAGGTCAAGAACTAGATAATGAGCTCATCAATTTGAGCCCGAATGACTTTGACACACTACATGATTTCTTTACTAAGTTTAAATATCTGAGGTTGTAATTAAAAAAATGTGGAATAGATAACAACAATGATTAACTTATTATGTCTATACTCTACAAATTGGGTCTAGACTATTATATGTTTGTGTCCACTTCCATACCAAAAAAAGTGCTCTTGGAGTTACATGGAATATGCTTTATTTAGATACCTTTGTTATCGACTTGAATCAAGAGAAATATAAGTTGATACAAATGGGCATAATGAAGTCCTCAAAATCTCTTGTAGTTTTTGATAAGTAAGATAATGATTCAAACAACAGAGAGGAAACAAAATAAAAAGGATCAAGAGAAGGATGAAAATACTCCCACCTATAAATCAAACAATGAGACCTCTTCTTCCAGTGTTGAGCCTAATAAAGATTGGATCAAATGTGGGTTTTACTTGGGAAATCATGATGAAAGAAAATGTTTTAATAAGAAGATTTACCAAATAACTAAGATGATCGAGAAGCACAATATCATTGTCCATGATTTTACCAATCAGAATTCATCAACCCATTAATCTTCTAAGGTAAATGATAATGGTAAAGAAAAGGCAAAAGATAATAGTAAGGGGAAAGAAAAAGGTAAGTCCCTAGTTACTATTGTACCCCCGACTCCTACATGGGTCATTGAATCTAGTGCTTCACATCACATGGTCTCTTCATAGATAGAGTTAAGTTCCTAGGAACCATGTGACATGTCCTCTATACAAATGGGTGATGATACATCTAAAATGATTCTCAAGAGAGGGTATGTTAAAGTTAATGGTGAAATATTCAATAATGTTTTAAGTATTCCCTCACTTTTACCTAATCTCTTGTAAATTTACCAAATCACTCACCTTGGTCTAGGTATGCAAGTTGAGTTCATTCCATATTCATTTTATGTTAGAGATCTCCACAATGATACTATATTGGCAGTGGGAATGGTCGATCATCACACTCAACTATATAACTTCTCACACTTTGTTCCTAACACTCATTTAGATTCTTATTCATTGGTCTCACCTAAACTTGATGATATTTCTGAGCTTGAACACTCATCTAATATTGATGACTCTTTTTATAGCACAAATGACTACAACAGTGATGAAGACACACCTCCACCATCTCCTTATCACCTTCTAGATGTTGAGGAGTTATTTCTTGATCAACCTACCTTTGGTCTGCTTCAAATATTATAGCGAATAGGCAACATAATCTATGACACATCAAAAATTAGGCTATCTATTCCATAGTTTTAGGGCATTATACAGTCCTTCTTAGCCTCTGCTCCTACTACACCTTCATTACTTAGAGTAGTTGACCCTCCTACCTTGCATGAGGATAATAGTTCCTTGTATAAAAAACACACCTTAGTTGAAGATCCATAAAGAACTTGAACACATTCATTATTACAAGGTGATCCTCTCTTCACTACATCTACTTCTAATCCATAGTCACTTTCAAAAACTCCATTTCAGCATACAAGATGGCTACAAGTAGTTGTAGACTCTAGTGGGGGTTTTTATCCCTCTTCTCTTCTTTGCTTTCTTTTGGAGAGGAGTTTTATCCTATGGGTTTTCTCTTTTTCTCTGATTTATGGGAGTTGTATTTTTCTTGGGTACCTCATCAAGCCTCATTACTGGGACTCAATTCTTATACCCACCTAAGTTATGCTTCAAGGGGGTGTTAGCGTAGGCTTTTTCTTGCTTTTGGTTTTACCTACATGATTGTTAATCAACTTGCTTAGAGTTATTAAGGTCATCAGGTTAAATATACTTTGTGTTTTCTAATTTTAATTTGATTCATTACCTTTATATTGACCTAATATCTCACTATATAATGTACCTCATTTGTAATTTTTTAGTAATGAATTAGTTAATGAAGCTCACTTTTATTTTGTATCCTGTCTTCATAAAGATTTTATACAATCTATGATGTTTAGAGTTCTTCGAGTCATCCAATAGTTATAATTATAGATGTATAAATAAACTCAATTACATAGGCTATCCTAGATGGATACCTTAATCTCTACAATATCCAACAATGTAGTCTCCTCAATATCAATAATAGGGTCTCATATGATGGACATAATAGTAACCCAAGTACTAGGTTGGATGGATACCTCCATCCCCATAGTATCAATAGCCTTGGAATTTTATGTCTCCATGATAACAAGTAGGATGGGCTCCACAATATGGTGGATATGAAGGCCATCAAAAAGGGTGGGGTTCTCTATAGAGACAGGGAGGGTACCGAGGAGGCTATAAAGGAGGATATTAGGGAGGTGATGAAAATCATGGACAAGATAATAAAAAGGGTAAAAAACATCTTATTTTATACATTTGAAGAGAATACAATCACATCATACAAAATTATCCTTACAACCTGAATAAAAACCTATTGTGTTTATTATAGAGTATTTAAGTAGCACCAAAAAGAGGATTGTCTAGTCCTAAAGAAGAAGAGAAAGGAGAAACCAATGCAAAATGTGAATAGGGTAAATATGAAATTGGAATACCCTAAATTTATATAATATTTAATGTCAAATTAGTACATGGAGTAAGGATTACCACCTTTAGAGATGCCACAAGAACCTCTAATTTGAAAGGTTTGATAGGACAAGTATTTAAACCTTGTCAAGGAGAAGGTTATGATGTCAATAGCAATGTAGTTACTATGGAATATGAAAAATTCAAATGATTTTGAATTATATGTTTTATTTTTAGATACACAAATGTATGGGAAAATTATTCACATATTAAGAGAAGATGAAGTGGTCATAACTTTGATAGATATGCTTAAATTGGTGAGCACTCTACGTAATGAGGATATAATACAAAATATCTCTAACTTGTTGTGCAATATATTATGCTATGTAAAATGAGAAAATAATGAATCAAAAGGGTAGTATGGTACAAAAAACTAAGAATCCATAATATTTTGATTCTTTAATGGATATTGAGATTAGGGGCTATGAAGTTATGATTATTTTTTCAACTTTGGAAGCATAGTTAATATGATTCCTAGGTCCACACGAGAGGCCATTAGATGATCTAATCTTAGCTACAATCCAGTTACACTCAACCTCATAGACTATGGAATGGTATAACCCATTGTGAGGTTGGAAGATGTAGAAATAAAAGTTACTTATCTAAGTTTGCAAGGTGACATTGAAGATGAATATTGATGAAACACACTACCCTACACTAATTGGTAAAAATGGACCTATGATGGTTAGATGACCATAAATATAGGTGAAATAAATAATAGGCACATCAAGGGGATAAAATAATCATCATACCCTTGAACAATTCTGCAAGCAAATCGTACATCATTCTTAAGGAGCCTCCATCACCATATGCTTATGAAGAAGAAAATTGGTTTAAAGTAGGCATAAAATCAAAATCACAAGCTCTATGAACCAGAGGCTTTAGTAATTTTGTAAAACACTAACATTTGATTCCAAAATTACAACATACACAACATTTCTCATACTGACCTATAAAAACCATGGATCAAGTTCCACAATTCCATATTGAATAATGTAAGTCTCCATCTGTGTATCCTCTATGATATTAGAAGTGGAATTATTGTACCATGTGACTATGACAATCATGGACTACATAAAACCATCTCATGAGGTTACTCCACCATGTGAAATTTAATTTTTTATTAATGGTGATTTGGACACACTTTTTTTGAGTTGGGCATGAGGGGGTCATGAGGTAAATGAAAATGGTTTTTTCTATCACTTGACAATTACCCTAGCACTTTGTAAAAAAAGACTTAGTGAAATTAATTTCTAGTTTGGATCACCATGTTCATAATATAGATATTTGTGTTAGTACATTAAACTATGGACTTAAATGTGTTGTTGTGACATGGTGGGTAGTTCATTGTTCTAAGTAATTGTATTGGGAAGAAATATATGAACTAATGAGAGCCCAACTCCAAATAATTCATGCAATATCTATCAAATGGAAATTAGTTTAAGGTCACAATACCCTAAATTATACATCCATACGTGTATCAATATATTATATTCACATGTTTTGGAACCAAGGTACTGGGTACATATGTTTTACCATACTCTGACACCATTGCCACAAGCATGGTTTATACACTAAGAGCATAGGTATAAAACCAAGAATTAACCACATGTCCAACATGATTTTATAAAAAGATTTGTATGTGAGGATGGAAACCTCATAGTATAAAATCTCTATAAATATTAAATATGTCTTTATATCATGGGATAGAGGAAGACATAAGAACTGTGCCGGATCAAATGTCACAAGAGAAAGAAACTATAACTTGAATAAAACTATCAATAATTATAGGGCCAATAAGAAGAAATAATGTTTTTTTTATGAAATATTTTAATAATATTATAGATAAATTATATTAGACAATATCTAGTGATGATATATTTAAAATGATTCTTATATCTTGAATAATAGATATAATAGCTTAAAGCCAAAACCGTAGAGCAAAGGCTATACAGTTGTGAAATTTGAATATTCAGGAGTAGGAAGGAGAAATGACATTGAGATACTCTATTTATAAATGTTAAAATAATATATATAAATAATGATTATGCAAATTAATGGAAAACATTGGTACCAAATCTATACCAAAACTAGCGACCATACATATCTATTAGACACAATAGCAAATTTTGGATGGTCCATCTCCAAGTCTACGGTGACTCATAACTTATAATCAAGCAAGTGATGATTTTTAAATAAAGGATTACAATATTATTCCTTAAAAACAAATGGTTAACAATCTAAAATAATAATTTCATTATGTCACATTTGAACAAGTTTCCTGAGCCAATAATAAATTCGTAGATGTGATGGCCACAATTGGTTCTCTACTCAAGGTGTCTCCAGATCAAAGAAACATCAATTCTTAGTTGAGAAATTTAAAATACCAATTCATAAAATTATTAAATTGGTAATATTTTGTGAAAAATTAGTCTTAGTCTCCCTTAGTATCAATATATTTACAATTACCTTCATGATAGTGCCCTTCCCCCAAACCTTAGACAACACCATCATCGATCCTTCATTCTGAAATATTCTCATTTCACCATTATCAGTATCATGCTTTATCAATGAGGATATTATCTAACCATGTTGAGATTTTTGAACTCAAATGATTCCCACTTAGTGTTGAGCATTGTTCATATTGTTGAAAGTTTAGCATTGATGTTTCCATTGATGTCAAAGGTTCTTAATAAAGGTGTTCATGAGGTCATTAAAGAATGTTTTTATTGGATAACATCATTGAGAGGAATGATATTTTTTTATGAGCATGAAATTCATGTGATCAAGGTGTAGAAGCATCAAGCAGTGTTTCAAGGTCAGTTATCAAGCCTCAAGTGCTTAAGAAGCCTAGTCATAACACTAGTCAGAGCATGAAGAGTCTTAGTGAGAATGTTTGAGCATGGTGGCTTGGTGAGATGGATGCATAAAAGCATAAGAGGATGTATGAGGTTTTTTGAGTATGCATATGATGTATTGGAGCACTCATGATAATCTCAAAGTGGGCTTATAGGGATAGGACCTATAGACCTAGTATGCAACTAGACCACCTCCCATGCTTGGCCTAATGAGGCATCATGATCTATTATCAAGGCCTATGAAGGATGTAAATTAGTTTTTGAGCATGAGATATATTTATTGATTTTGTATATGAGGTTTTGAGAGTTTTTAAAGTGGTTAGAAGGTCAATTCCAAGGCCTAATATGGTTTGTAGGTCAAGGTCTAAGCAAACAAAGAGAGAGATGGTGGCCAAATGAGGTATGAGTTTTAGATTTCAAGATAAGATTGAGAATGTGAGAATATTCATTGGTGTGATAGGTTTTCCCATGTGTGTTTACCAAGTCTAAGGTCAAAGTTTACAACAAAATACATGATAAGTGGTTTTAAGGTTTCTTAAGTGCACAGAATGAAGGTTTCTCAACCCAAGAAGTACTTTCAAGTGTTCATTAACATGTGTAACCTTTGCATGGGAACCTAAGCTATTGAGGAGAGATGGGGAAGGGTCATAGTTAATATCTCTAGGCATTATTTTTTTAAATGAGGGCAAACCTTTATGAACAATCATTAACACCAAAAATAGTGTTAACCCTCTCTAAAACCCTAACAATGACCCAATATAAAATAAGTTGTTCTAAAGTGCTTATAATGGTTTGGTATTTTCAATTAAGTGATTTGAAGTTGTATTCAAATTTACCAGGCATCTCTAGGTGTGATTGGATTTTTAGGTAAGTGGAACCTATAGAGAGGATTACAAAGCAAGTTAGTCAAGCATTAGTCCATAAATAATGAAACATGCATAAAGAACTAATTAACCAAGCCTATCTATTCCTATGGGAATTACAAAGGATAAAAAGAAACAAATGAAATAAATCAACATCATATTACCTTTCCAAATGGATTCACCATACCCATGTGGCTCAAAAGCATGTTCTCCCTTGATCAAGCATCTTTGTCTTTGTCAACAATGGTGGCAAGCTCCTCCAATGCCTCAAGAACACTCCATAAAACCTAGGGTCATGATTCCAAATCATTAAAATAGCCTATCAATTAAGCTTGCAAACAAAGTCAATGATCAAATACAAAGCCTTGTGGAAATAATTTAACATTATAACTTTGCAATATTCAAGCTTAAAATTCATGTCCATGGCCTCTCTATTTATAGATTTTTGAGATTGGTCAGGATCAACCATGAACATTCATCTCAAGATTGAGATGTGTGGCCATAGATAATCCTAATTTTTTGAATTAAATCCATAAATATCCTCAAGATAAATGATCATTAAAGAGGCATGGGAAGCATTAACTAAGCATGCATGACCCATAATCTTGATATTTTATAAACTTATAGCTTGATGTATGCCACCCCATAAATGATGGCATTAGGTGATGTAGATATTCAAAATCAATTTCCAATAAAGAGATATTCAAAAACATCTATGTAATTCTTACTTAATCTCTTAAATTGGATTAATTAGCTTAAGTAATTTAATCAAGTTTAGTGTAATTATTTGGAAATTGGTGCACAATTAATCAAAATGGTTAGAAAGTCATATTATTGGGTCATAATGTGATTAGAGAGGAATTGACTAATGAATTAGAAGAAAAGAGTGATCTGGAGCACTAAATGGCAAAAATTTTATTTTGACTCAAAATGATCTAATCAAAGTTAGCTGGCCCATAAAATTCATTGCCCTATTTAGGGATACTTTGACCTAAAATGACACTTTTAATTGAAAAGTTCAAACCATTTAGGATGTTTTATGGATTTTGACCTAAAATGTGCATTTGAGTGCAATTCGAGTAAGATTGACAATTTCAACATAAATGGTGTTAGGAATTGGATGTCTATATTTTGCCTCTATTTGAGAAGGCATAGTGAGACATTTAGGTGAAGCAACATGTTTTAAAATAAAATGTTTTTCAAGAAATTGGAACAGACCCATGATGCCCCCTCAATAGGGCATACTAAGATGGAAGAAAAGGATGGACTCTCGAAAAGAGAGAGAAAGTGAGAGATTAACCCATGGAATAGATCACATCCAGATGAGCTAATGCTTACACATGTGATTAACATCAATAATCAAAATATAATTAGAGGTATAATAGGCCCCAGAGAGAAGGGGAATGAGAAATATATAATCCATAAATGTAAGGGACACACATTTAAATGTACCCAATTTGAGAGTACAAGCTACACGCTTACGACATTGATCAATCCTGAGACAAGCTGTACACTAAAATATTGCCATCATGGGCATTAGTGTGGAGTGCTTGTAATTATAGGAAAAGAGAGAACATTATGCTTTAAGAAGGGAAGCACCACTAGAATGACATCTCTAAAGAGAAGATAATAATAAGTACTCTAGAAGAGCAGATTTGATCACGATAAGATAGTTTTGCCCTAATAGGGAAAATTTTGATCATTGTTAAAGAATAAAGAATGATTTTTCCCATATATATTTGATTTGATTTGGATATGGTTTAGATGTTGTGCCCCATCATGGGCAATTGGCAAGCAAAATAGCTCAAAGATATAACTGAAAAGATAGGTTAAAGTGAGCAAGCACAAATGTACATGCGATGGTGTAATGGCTTAGAAAGTCATATAAAATGAAGCATATGAGAATGCACAAAGTGATGAGATAGATGAAAATAATAATGAAGATAGTTGAGCTAACCTTAATAGAAATTGAGTGCTTCCTACATAGTTCTATAGACTCATGTTCCAACATGAACTTCAGGCCAATGTAGTTCACCCAAGTTTGAGAGAGAATGGAATGAGGAATGATGAAAAATGACCAAGAATTGATTAGACTCATAGTTTATGCAAAGAGATGCACATATAAGAATAGACAAAGGAGCCTGAAATGCATGTTACCTAGAAGCCTAATTCCATATTATGAGCCTAGATGTTGCAAAGTGTTCTTGAGAATCATTCATCGGAGATGATGTTGACATTAAGACTTTGAGACCTGAGCATAAAGTGCTTGCTATATCAAAATAAATTAGGCATCATAAGTATGAATAACTTAGAATGATATAAGATTCTAATTGTGCTGAGTCAATTCAAATGTGAATACCTATAACTAAGGATAATGGTAAAACATTGACCAAAATTAGAGTTACAACTATTTACATTTAAATAAAAAATCAAAAACAAAGAAAAAGATAAACATAAATGAACCTAAGTTGAAATCAAGATATGATTAATCAAGACTTAAGTAGGACTAAAAATGTTTAAAAGTAAAAAGCAAGAATGTCTTAATGACATGAGACCAAGATATGAATAATCAAGATCCATGTGGGCCATCAAGGCATTCTTGAACACAAAAGAGAAAAGCAAAATCAAATAGAAAAATAAGAGACCAACAAAAATAAAATAAACAAAATGATCCAAGAACAATGTAATAGCATAGGATCAAGATATAAACAATCAAGATCCATGTGAATCAAGATGTTCTAAAAAATAAAAGAGAAAAGTAAAAAATAAATAAGGAAACATAAGACCAAGATGAGACAAGAAGTAAGAAAAAGGAGAAGAAATAAAAGGAAAGGTGTGAAAGCACAAGAAAACACAATAAAACACCAAGAAAACTCAAATAAACACACATTAAAAAAAACCAAGTTAGTGTGGTTTAAAGACAAATGCCCATGCATGTGTGGTGGAGGCATTACTTTCCACCACATCATAATAAAGAACGATGACAATTGTTCCCTAATTAAAGAGGAACAATGACAAAAGAAATGGGGGAAGAGAAGAAAAGGAAGGGGTTGGTTGAGCTAACTCTAGATGTATCAGACAAGTGGATGCTACCTACATAGTTCCATGGATGCATGTTCTAACATGAACTTCAGGCCAAATGTAGTTCTCCCCTGAAATGGGATAAAAGAAAAATGATGATCAGACCATCATGATTAATTTTATAGAAGAAATGGAAGATACAAAAAACAAATGAGAATGGTTTGGAAAATAAGAAGTGGATGAGATGAGAAATAATGATCTTGAAAAATGGCAAGTGCGTAGGATAAGATGAAATAAACTGGTGTTTCTATGCTTACAGAACAACAAGAGCATAACACGGTGGAATGAGAATGTACAAATATATAGAAGCATGAGATAATGTTTTTATTCTTTTTTGTATCATGTTCTAATGTTTTTGGTATTTTCAAAGCATTTCTAATGTTTTTGGTGTTTTTGGGATAAAATATACACAAGGTGGGACCATCTAGTTGAGGAGATGCATGTCTTGAGAGTAGAGGTTCCCATAAGATAGCTAAGCTGACTGTAACAACCCATGCTCACAAATCAGTGAGAGAGAGGGTATTAATAAAATAAGAAAGAATAAAAAATATGGGAACTGAGAAGATGTGGTTGTTCACTTGTCTAAAGCTACACAAGACAGTCTTGGCTAAACTGCTTTGTAGAATTGTTGTTGAAGATGTTCATAATGTTCATGAGACATAATCAAGATCATAATTGGTCAAGGGATAAAAATTGTTCAAGCTTATAACATGTCTTAGACATAATAAATAATATGCTTTTCAAAGAGAGTAATCCATAATGGGATGAAGAATGTGTTCAGAGTGCCAAGAGTTCAAATCCTTTACTATCAGGAATCATGAAAAGTGGACTAGGGTAGTATAAAATGTGTTCAAGGTAAGATAAAAGGGTGGGATAAAATTATGACAACACAAGTTACCCCCAAGTCATAGGTTTTATAGACAATGGTTCAAATCTATTTATTCATAGAACCTCTTAAGGTGTATGATGTTCAAGGGCTCTAAAATTTCTTCACCATTAGGTTTAGCCAATTGATATGCTCCTGATCTATAGTTTGTCATGATAATATATGGTCCTAACCAGTTAGGCTAAAACTTGTCTTTCTTTTTGGGTTTATCATTCATGTTCTTCTAGTTCTCTTTCAAAACTAAGTCACCAATCTCAAATTCTTGAGGGAGAATGCGCTTGTTGTAGCTTCTCTACAATCTATTCTGATAGGCCTACAAGTTTTTTAGGGTAGCTAAATGCTTGCCATCAAGAAGTTCTAGTTCTTGCAGCCATGAGGCTCTATATTCTTCATTATCTTCAATGTGTTCCAGTGATATTATTAATGATGGGATATCAATCTCAATCGGGATGATAACTTCTATGCCAAAAATAAGGGAGTATGGAGTAGCTCCTGTTAGGGTGTGATGATTGGTTCTATAAGCCCAAAGGGTAGGAAAGAGATACAAATGCCAATTATGACCAACATCGTTAACAATCTTCTTTAAGATGGTTAGAATGGTTTTATTTGATGCCTCAACTTGTTTGTTGCCTTGTGGGATATATGGAGTGGATTTCTTATGCTTGATCTTGAATTTTTCATAAAGAGATTTCACATCTTGGTTCACAAAGGATCTACCATTATTGAATATAATACAAGTTGGGATGCCATATCAACAAATGATATGGTAATGAATGAATTTGGCTATTTGTTTCCCAATAACATAAGTGAGAGGAATGGCCTCAATCCACTTGGTAAAGTACTCGATTGTAGTCAAAATATGCTTATGGCTATCTGAAGATGTTGGGTTAATTTTCCCAATGAGATCGAGACCCCATGTTGAGAACAACCATGGTGTTGTAATCGATTATAATGGTAAGGAAGGTACATGTATCAAGTTGCCATACTGCTGACAAGGAACACACTTCTTTACATGATTAAAAGCATCTATCTCTATTTTGGGTCAATAATAGCCTGCTCTAAGAAGTTTCTTTGTTAAGACTAGACCATTGGTATGGGCCCCACACATTCCTTCATGAACCTCCTTTAATTCGAGCTTGGATTCTCTTGAAGATAAGCAACAAAGAAGTGTTCCATCATAGCCTTTATGATAAAGCATGTTTTCAAGGAGGATATAACGTGTTAAGTGATGAAGGAAAAGTTTTTGTTTGTTGTTTGAAAGGTTGAAAATAAATACATGACTATAAAAAATAGTTATAAAAATCTTAAAATAGTTATAAAAATCTTAGTACCATGGTAGCTCAAGTGAGGAATTAGGATCAGTAACAGTGCATATCCTCTCTAAATCTAATAGAATATGTGTTGTCTAAATAATATTTTTAATCAAGAACTAATAATCTTTAGTACTATCATGCATTTGAATCATGGAACTAATTATTGCCATGGCATCGATAGATCTGTTGTTGACTCGTATAACTTTCTCAAAGTGTAGAGATTTAAAATGTGTGAGGTTATCAACAATTTTCTTGTAAGGAACAAGCTTATCATCTCTTATTTGATATTGATTAGTTATCTAATTTATGATTATCTATGAATCTCCATAGACCTTTAACCTTTGAATATCCCACTGCATGGTAGGATGGAGCCCTGCAACTAATGCCTCATATTCAGCCATATTGTTTGTATACTAAAATTATATATGGAATGCTTTGGGGATCAAACCCCCCTATGGTGTGATCAACAATATGCCTGATCTAGACCCTTGAGATGTGAAAGATCCATCAAAATAGAGCATCCACTATTCAGGTTCTTGTGATGCTTATTCTATCATCATGATAAAATAGTTTAGAAGGTCAAAGTTGAAAGGTTGAGTGGCCGTAATAAGAGCTTTTGCATGTTGGTTAGCATGAACTTGTCCTTTGATTACCTTTTGATTCTGGTACTCAATATCAAACTCACTAAGGAGAATAATACATTTAGCCATGCATCCTTGAAAAGATACTTTAGATAAGAGGAAATTGAGAGGATCTACCTTGGCGATAATAATTATTTTACTATTTAGCATATAATGTCATAATGTTTGAGTGGCGAACACCATAACTAAACATTCCTTCTAAATAGGCATATAATTATGTTCATAGGCTACCAATGTACAACTTAAATAATAAATAATGTGTTCCTTACCATGATCATCATGCTGAGCCAAAAGTGCCCCCTGTGTATATTCTATGGCTGATATATAAAGAAGCAGTGGCTTTCCTTGCGTCAGAGGTCGTAAGACTAGTGGATTGGCCAAATATGTTTTAAGCTTTGTAAATGTTATTTGACAGTATTTATCCCATTAAAATGTTACCCCTTTCTTTAAAATATGGGTAAATCGGTGGCACTTATCTACTAATTGAGAAATAAACCTACGTATAGACTGGATCTTACCCTGTAGACGTCGTAACTATTTAAGATTATTTGGTGGAGGCATTTCCATAATAGCATTGACCTTTATAGGGTCAAATTCAATCCCTCGTTATGATATAATGAACTCTAGTAATTTTCATGATGTGATTCCAAAGGCACATTTCTTAGGATTCAAGTGGACTTTATATGCATGAAGCCTCTCAAATATTCTTCATAAAATATCAGGGTGCCTAGATCTTGTTCTTTATTTTGATAGTATATTATCAACATAGTCCTTGATAATGTCATGCATCATGTCATGAAAAATGACAGTCATTGCATGTTGATATGTGGCTCTAGCATTTTTCAAACCAAATGGCATGACTTGGTAAAATAATTTCCCCCATGGAATGGTGAATGCAGTCTTATGCTAATTTTTAGGGGCTATCTTGATCTGAATGTAACCAAAAAATCCATCCATTAAGGATAGCATCTCGTAACCAACAGTTGAGTCAATGATCATGTTGATGTTGGGTAGAGGAAAATCATCTTTGGGGCATGCTTTGTTGATATCATGAAAATCAGTACAAACAAGTATGCTTGGGGTCTTTTTGCTTACTGGTACTATGTTAGAAATCCATTCAGAGTAGTCTAGTGGTCTAATAAAATTGGCTCCTAAAAAAATTTCTAAATTAGCCCTAACTAAAAGGGCAATGCATGGTTGCATCTTTCTCAACTTTTGGTTGACTAGTTTAGCATCAGGGTAAACCACAAGATGATGCACAACTAAATCTAGGTCCAAGCCTGGCATGTCAGAGTATGCCCATGCAAAGATGTCTATATAATCCTTAAGAATGGATATAATATGCTCATGTTCTGCTTCAGTAAGGGAAGCTCCAAGATAAACACTTTTAGGATCCTCATGGGTTCCCAAATTCACTTCTATTATGCTCTCCATAAGGAGTGTGGATCTGTCTTCTAGAATTATAGGTAATGTATGGTCATGATCATCTTCTTCTAATATATCTTCTTGTTGTTCCTCCCAAAGATCTAGATAATATGAAGAATCAGAATCTACATTCTTAGATAAAGGCCAATTGGCAAAAACCTCTAGAAACTCAAGAGCAAGATGCTCAAATATTTGATGTTATTTTGAAGATATGCTTGTACTAGTTATGAAACTTGCATTGGATGGGATTTCTATGTCTTGAGGGGATGAGCAAACTTTCCCACATACGATTTCCTGAAATAGGTTTTCACTTAAAGGCTTGTCTTTTCCTTTACTTTTTCCCTGATCGACAAGTGTCTTGAAGAGTTTTCACCTGAAGATCTGGATGTTTGTTTTTTATTATGACCAATAAAGTTTTCCTACTCTCCAAAGTAGGTAGAAAAATTCAATAAAAAATCAAAACCCTGCTTATGATCACCAATGAGGAATGCATCCGTAGGCCCACGCATTCTACAATTGATTCTTCATTTTGAAACTCATCAAGGCATATGACTAAATTTTGCTGATCATAATCTATAAGTTTAGGATGGCAAAGGCATAAGTTACAATGAGGGTTTGCTTCAGGATGGGAAGCACCAATGGGTGTTATGGTCAATATGGCATTTGAATCAAACAAATCTAAGCCAACAAGCTCATCAAAAAGGCTATAATGAGATGTTGTGTCACTACTACGAGTCTCATTACTAATCACTTCAAAATATTCACTATAAAATATCATGATGTCATCCTCTAGTGGTTTAAATCTGAGAGCATGATTCTAATTAATGACTCCAACTGATAAGGGTTCTAAAATTCTTTGTGCCTGTGGGCCAAGGCCTTTCCCTATATAATTAAGATGATCCATTATTCTATTGGGGATAGGATACTTTGGATTCTAAAAATAATCAGTAAGGCCTTCAAAATATAACCAATCTCCCTCAGTTAAAGCTTCTTAATCTTTATTTGGTGCAATTATAGGTACAAAAACCACAAGAGGTTTTGGTTGCTTCTTCTTTGGTTGCCAATTCTTATCAGGTCTGTTAGGAGTCTAGGAAGTTTTAGGCTTACCAAATGTTTTAAGGGATTTTGGTAATTTGAAAATATGGAGGATGTCCTTTAGATGGTACGTGTAAATGTCTACATCTTTAATAATAACCTTTTTGGCCAAAGTGATAGGAAATGGATTAGTCAAAGTGGAGGCTAGATCATTAGGGTCTATATAATTAGATGGAGATGGATGAGAAATGATGGATTTGTTCTTCTTTGTGATGAATTCAAAACTTGGGAAATGGTTATAATTATGAAACTCTGCTTCAAGATGTTTGCCATATTGGTATGACTGTTAATCAGTGGGAATAGTAACCTCGATCTCATCATGGGGAAACTTAAGGCATTGGTGAAGAGTAGATGGAACTACCTATGAATCATGGATCCAAGGATGACCAATAAATGTGTTATAAGGAAGCTCAATATCCACAATATAAAATAATGTATGATGAGAAATAGACCCAACCATGACTGGCAACCAAATTATACCAGATGACTCCCTCTTGGCATTTTCATAAGTCTTAATTATAATAGTTTCTAGATGAATGTCTTTATCCATGTAACCCAATCATCGTACTGATTTAAGAGATATGATGTTCATCCCTAAACCATTATCTATAAGAACCCACTTGATCTTGTGATCCGTAATGATTATCTTAATGTATAGTGGATTATTATGGTTTGTACTGAGGGTCAACATGTCCTTTTGATCAAATGTGATTTATCAAAATGAAGACAAATGTCTAACTAGGTTCTGGAATTGATCAAGGTTTATATCAATAGGCACAATAGACTCTTGTAAAATTTTGTTGAAGATGGTTCTATGGATATTAGATGTATGCAAGAGTTATAATATGGAAATTTGTGTAGGGGTTTTATCTAATTGATCTGTTCGACTATAAGGCCTTTAAATTATAGAATGAACTAATTTAGTCTTTGTTGGGATAGTATTTGGATTTGGAACCATTGGCACAATGTTCTCATTGGGTCTATGGAAAGAAGGTGAAGGGCCCTAGATGGTAACTCGTGGGCATTTAGTTGTGACTACACAACCTAGAGGTGGCAAGGATTTATTATAATTAGAAGAATGGTACTGTTGTTCAAGATTAGTAACCCATGCAAATAGAGTAGCAACATGATGATGCAAACCTGACATGGTATTACTAGGGGAGAGGGTTCTGACCCTATAATGATGGGTCCCATGTTATGAGGAGCATGAGATTGGCCACATGTTTTTATAGTAAAAGTGGTAATGTGGGTTGCAAAAATGCATCCCATAGTGTTATTATAGTCATAAGGTATATTGTTATAAGCCATATTATTAATGTGGGCATTATGATCTCAATTATGCTCATTATGATTCTAACCTTGTTGGTTTTGATTCTACCTTTGTCCTTGATTATGGCCATTTTGATTGTTTTTTGGTGGTGGTGGATCATGTTAAGGAAAGGGGTCCTTGTAGATTCCCATATCCTGATTTGTGTCTTAATTAGGTGCCAACTTAATTTTTAGTTCACCATTTTCAATAATGTTGCAATTTTTGAGTGGTATTTATGTTAGAAATCCATTCAGAGTAGTCCAATGGTTATTTAGCATATAATGTCACAATTTTTGAGTGGCAAACACCATAATTAAACATGCCTTCTCAATAGGCATATAATTATGTTCATAGGCTACCAATGTGCATCTTAAATAATAAACAATGTATTCCTTACCATGATCATCATGTTGAGCCAAAAGTGACCATAGTGCATGTTCTGTGGCTGATATATAAAGAAGCAGTGGCTTTCCTTGCATCAGAGGTTGTAAGACTGGTGGATTGGCCAAGTATGTTCTAAGCTTTGTAAATGCTATATGTCAATCTCCATCCCACTAAAATGTTACCCCTTTCTTTAAGAGATGGGTAAATGGGTGGCACTTATCTAGCAATTGAGAAATGAACCTATGTATAGACTAGATCTTACCCTGTAGACCTTGTAACTATTTACGATTATTTGGTGGAAGCATTTCTATAATAGCATTGACCTTTGTAGGGTCAACTTTGATCCCTCTTTGTGATATAATGAACCCTAGTAATTTTCTTGATGTGACTCCAAAGACACATTTCTTAGGATTCAAGCAAACTTTATATGCATGAAGCCTCTCAAATATTCTTTATAGACTATCAGGGTGCCCAACTCTTGTTCTTAATTTTTCTATTATATCATCAACATAGTCCTCAACAATGTCATGCATCATGTCATGAAAAATTTTAGTCATTGCACACTGATATGTGGCTCTAGCATTTTTCAAACCAAATGGTATGACTTGGTAATAAAATGTCCCCCATAAAGTGGTGAATGCAGTCTTATGATGATTTTTAGGGGCTATCTTGATCTGATTGTAACCAAAAAATCCATCCATTAAGGATAGCATCTCGTACCTAATAGTTGAGTCGATGATCATGTCGATGTTGGGCAAAGGAAAATCATCTCTGGGGCATGCTTTGTTGATATCATGAAAATTAGTATAAACACATATGCCTAGGGTCTTTTTACTTCCTATTACTATGTTAGAAATCTATTTAGAGTAGTCCAGTGGTCTGATAAAATTGGCTCCTAATAACTTTTCTAACTCGACCTTAACCAAAAGGGTGATGCATGGATGCATCTTTCTCAACTTTTTCTTGACAAGTTTAGTATCAGGGTGAACCACAAGATGATGCACAACTAAATATGGGTCCAAGCCTGACATGTTAGAGTATGCCCATGCAAAGATGTCTATATAATCCTTAAGAATGGATATAATATACTCATGTTCTACTTTAGTAAGGGAAGCTCCAAGATAAACACTTTTAGGATCCTCATGGGTTCCCAAATTCACTTCTATTGTGCTCTCCATAAGGAGAGTGGATCCATCTTCTAGAATTATAGGTAATGTATGGTCATGATCATCTTTTTCTACTATATCTTCTTATTGTTCCTCCTAAAGATTTGGATAATATGAAGAATCAAAATCTACCTCCCCAAGTAAAATCCAATTGATAAAAACCTCTAGAAACTCAATAGCAAAATGATCAAATATTTGATGTTGTTCTAAAGAGATGATTGTACTAGTTATGGAACTTGCACTGGATGAGCTTTCTATGTCCTGAGGGGATGAGCAAACTTTCCTGCCTAAGAGTGCCTAAAACAGGTTTTCACTCAAAGGGTTATCTTTTTTTGTACTTTTCCCCTTATCTACAAGTGCCTCAAAGAGGTTTTTGATGAGCTCAGAATATGGCTCATTATTGACATTTTATTTTCCTCCATTCATCTTTCTAACAATATTATCTTATGCAAATCATAGATTGTTAGATAACTATTACATGAAAAGTAGATACTTGTCTTGTTTATATTGAACCAAAGACTAAAATTTCACTTTGTCATTAATGTCTAATACATAGCATGTTTTAGTGATTTTTGTTGTGAAGAATACTCAGGAAGAAGACATAGGTGATGTATAGTGAAATTTCAATTTTGATCTCCATCCAGTAGAACTACGAACTCACACAAAATGAATCTACGGACTCTGCATGTATATTTTTTCATGCTTTTGAGACACATGTGTTCATATGAGTACATGGAAGGACCAACATGAAATAGTAAGAAATTATCATGAATGGAATAAATTTGAAGGATGGTGCAGGCTTGTTTCTATGAACTCCATAGGCTTTTTCTACGGACTCCGCAGGCTTTTCTCTACAGACTCCATAGGCTTGTTTCTATGGACTCTGCAGACTCATTCGTATCAACTCTATAGGGTCAATTACATGGATTCTGTAAAGACAAAGCTACAAATGGTGAAGCTGGTGGTTAGATAAGATGAGAGGGAATCATTCTAGTTGGACTCAAATAAGGAAAATACTTACCTGTTGTTTTGTAGGATTTTATTTTGATAAAGTTGTATATATTTGGATCTTAGGACTATTATAGGATAGTATATCTATTTCATCAAAATAATTGGATCTCTTGGAAATCCAATCTCCTATCTTTGGATGAGTGGATCGACCAAGGAATCCTATCTCTTTGCATCCTATTTTGAGTTGATTGTATTAGTATAAAATGTAAGACTTTTGTTATTAAAAGATGATAGATGAAAGATACATACAAGCATATTATAGGTTTCAGATAGATTGTAATCATTTTAGTTTTATGAATTATCACTTTAGTTTCCAGCATTGATTAATCTTTATTTCTGAGTCTGAGAGGAGTAAGGGCCCACTCTCCTTGGAACCAGTAATTGTGTATGGTACTTATGTTATGTTATATTAACTCTTTTTTATAACTAATCAGAATCTTGCTAATGTTTACATTCATTTATAAAACATCAAAATAAATTCACAATTCAAAAGGCATTTCCTTATTCCAAAGTCATTTCCATTCTAAGCAAAGTGTGTTTTCTTTTACATCAAACGTGTGAAGCAAATTTCCTTTTCAAGTTAAACATCTCCATTTCCACACAAGCATAAATAGGAATGTGATTTTACTTTCAAGAAAAAGAATGGATTCATTTGATTAAATAGTTACATCTTTTCCTTTTCAACAAAAGAGTGAATCAAGTAGTTTAAGACACATTTCTTTTATTATTCAAAGTTAGAATAAGACCATCAAACACCCCCACAAGCAGACTTTTAGATCTACCATCCTACACCTTACTGCAAAAAACTTTAGACACCAGTGTTGGTTGATAAGACATCAATTAAACATTGATTAAATGAGGATTTGAATGTTACTCATCATTTTTGGCACCATTTTTGGTGAACAAGGTGTTAGTAAGGTAATAATTATTGGTCTAGAGTGAAAAATAGAAAAAAATGTAAAAAAACCATAAAATCCTAAAAAAAATCAATAAATTTATATACCATCCTAGAGACTCTAAAGGATGATTCATCCAAAAATTCCCACCAAGAACACAAGTTGAAACTCCTTCAACATCTCTTAGTAGTGAACCAAATGTTACGAGTGAAACCTATCTGTAAGAATCTTCAAAAGCTTGGATAGAAACTAGGCCATTACCACAAGCAAGCCCCATAGGACAAATTCTTCAGGATCAATCTCTTACAGGAAGACATTATTTAGAAATTGCCAAGGACTTAGAAGAATCATTTCAAAAATCTATAGTTGAAGAAAAATTTGAAAACTTTGAACAACCCATAATTGATACCACAAATATTCAATGGGAAGATAATCCCAGCTTTAAAACATCATCAAAAGAAGAAAATATGGTTCTCTAAAAAAATCCAAAAAATCAACAACTTGCCCAACCAGGAAGGATTTTTTCCTTTCTTATTGTTGTAAATTCTAATGATCAAACCCCCATGAAAAATATTTCACCAGCTAATCTGCCAAATTTCTAGGGAAGATCTACATAAAATCCTGATCAATTTCTGTTTAAGTTTAAGGTGCTATGTCAAACTTATGATTACACAACAAATAGACAAAAATTAAAACTATTTCCCTCTACACTTAAAGATGTAGATATGAGATGGTTCATGGGTTTACCTAGCGATTTTATTTGAATATGGGATGACATGGAGATAGAATTCTTAAACAAGTATCAAAATTACTGCTGAGTGCGAGAAAGAAAAGAGGATTTCTTCAAAATCAAATAGAATGAGGATGAATCTTTAGAGGATTATTTGGATAGATTCATGTTTACTCATAAATAAGTAATTATCCACTCACTGAAGAAGTTCAAAAATTGGTTTTCTTAAAAGGGTTGGACGAAGATACTAGAGATGCCTTAAATCTGATGGAAGGTGGAGATATAAATAATTTGGCTTTCAATAAGATTTTTAAGCTTTGTACAAACTAATCTTGATTAAAACCCAAAATTAGAAGAGGAAGGTTTGGGAAATCTAATGAAGTGGGTAAGCTAATAGAAGAATTTGCTAATCTAAAGATGGATATTCTGGTTACACTAAACAGTACTTTGGATGACCTTCAAGCTAAGGCAAATGCAACAGAACCCTTAGCAATCTACTATCCTAAGTGTAGACAAAAACATGCCCTTAGAGAATGCCCCCTAGATAAAACTAATGTTTCATCATGTGGGATCTATGATGCAATAGATCATGATACCAAACATTTCACCCTTCTGCCTATTTTAAAAATCAAATGAAAACACAAGTCCAGTCCACTAAAGAAGTAAATTATATCCAGAGACAAAACTTTGCCCCACAAAACCAACCTTAAGGACAGTTTAATACAAGAAACCTAGTTAATCCATGGATGGCACCATGGAATGTTTCAGTTCCTTCACCTTTTTGGAATCAACCCCAAATTCCATCAATCCAAAATCCATGGGTAGGACAGATTAGATGCCAACACCCCATGGATGGTGCCACAACCACAGCAACAATGGGTACCACAACAACAATGGATACCACAATAATATTAACAATGGAATCTGAAGTGGAATCCATAGCAACTATTCACTCAACCAAGAAGAGTACTTTAATAGAAAATTATAATGCCACCCCCAGTTATTCAACAACAAGGACAAATCAATCAACCCTCAATGCCTACATAACCAATATAAAATTTGAAAAATAAATAATTAACACGTATTTATGTTAATAAACAGGAAAAGAAAATGAATGTTAGAGCTATTGATTATTTGAACATACATTTAAGATCAGGGAAAACTATACAAAAACCTCCAATTCTCATTTCTGAGATACCTAATGAAAATAAAAAATAAAATCATCTCAATTAAACACTAGAGAAGCCAAAATCAAAATGAGCCCTAAAGAAAACAAAGAAAACACTACTACACCAATAGTTCCTTTTCCTGAAAGATTAAAAGAAATTGATATTAAACCAGAATCAAACTTAGTCTATGAGTTGTAAAAAATCAATATTGAGGTACCCCTAATACAAGCTATTATGGATATACCTAAATTGAACAAGATCATCAAAAACCTTTGTATCAAGACACCTGGGAGGAAAAAAAAATATCTAGAAACCATTCATGTTGATGGAAAAGTTGTTGATTTATTAGTAAGAAATTTATTAGTTCCAAAACATGCAGATCCAAGAAGCCTAGTGATCACAGTCACAATCAGAGGTAAAAAAATTCCTAACATCTTGATAGATTTGGGAGTAGTAATTAATGTTATGACAATTGATACTCTCTATACATATCTCTTATGAGAATGCAACCCACAACTACCATTCTTCAAATGGCAGACCAATCTGTAACTAAACCATAAGGGACTATAGAAAATGTTGAAGTATTAATAGACTCTTTGGAATATCCAGTAGATTTCCTGGTCTTGCAACCTAAAACAAAGAATCTAGGATATCCCATAATCCTAGGTAGACCATGGTTGGCTACTATAGCAGCATTAATTGATTATAGGTTAGGAGACATGACCATTTCTAATGGGTTAAAATCCAAATGCATCTCTTTGTATCCTCTTGAAAAACCATCACCAAATCACATACAAGAACTTTGGGTGGATGAATCAGACAACACATCAAACAACATTTCCTCCTTAGCTATGATCATAGTTAAAAAACAATTTGAAGAATTGAATGAAGACATATACCTAGAATCTACAAACTCTATCAGTTTGAAAGCTACAAACTCTGTCAGTCTAAAAGCTATGGACTCTGTCAGTCTAGAATCTAAAGACTGTACCAGTACAAAAACTATAGACTACCTCAATTTAGGATTCTTGGGTCAAACAAAATATTATGAAACCTCCACTTCTACTTTTACTTATTCTATTATTTTCTCACCATATGATCATGGATTAATTCAAGAAAGTGTGTGGAAATTGGTAAAACAACAGAAAACTCATTTCTTAGATGCATTCCATTGTTCTTTAGCAAGACTGATTCCTCCTAGAGAAGAGTTTATTAATAATATAACCATGTTTCATAAGCTACTTCCTCATCCATGTCCTCTAAACTCATTGATTAATGAATTCAAGCAAATAGAATCCAACTATCCAGGCACAAAACCAATCATGGTATTAACTAGAAATATTTTGAACATCAATAGTTTGTTAACAAATGAAGAGGAAGATCAACTCTTTAAAGTACACCAAAGATTTTGCTTGGGATTATACTAACATAAATGGAATTCACCCCAGCATATGCACTCATCACATTTACACAAAATCTATCAAATCATTCAGACAACCACAAAGAAGAATAAGCCCAACATTAAAGAAGATAGTGAAAATAGAGATCCAAAAAAATTTGGAAGTTAGGTTTATTTACCCCATCTCAGATAGCCAGTGGGTTTCACCCCTGGTAATTATGCTCAAGAAAAAAATAAAATTAAGGGTATGTGTAGATTATAGAGAATTAAATAAAGTAACACTAAGATATTATTTTTCTCTACCTTTCATCAATCAAGTTCTTGACAACTTGGCAGGAAAAAGATATTTTTCTTTCCTAGATGGGTTTAGTGGGTATAACCAAATAACAGTGGCAGCTGAAGATCAAGATAAAACTACATTTACCTACCCTTGGGGAACTTTTGCTTACAAATTACTCCCATTTGGACTCTTTAATGCTCCAACAACCTTCTAAAGAGTAGTTTTGGCAATATTCTCTGACCTTATAAATGATTGTGTTGAAGTCTATATGGATGATTTCACCATTCATGGTAGAACTTATGAAGAGGCTATTACCAACTTGGAAAGAGTATTGATCAGATGTGAATAACATCAATTATCTTTGAACCATGAGAAATTTTTGTTGATGATGGATGAAGGAATAGTGTTGGGACACCATATTTCTGCAAAAAGCATTCAAGTAGATCTAAAGAAGGTTGAAATAATCTCCAACTTACCCATCCCACAAACACAAACTAAAATTAAGAGTTTTTGGGATATGTTGGTTACTACAGATGCTTCATAGATAATTTTAGCTAAATAGTTGACCCTATGTTTGCCTTGCTTACAAAATATAGTGCATTCGAATGGAGTGATAGTTGTCAGCAGGCCTTTGAGACCATCAAAGATAAACTCGTTACTACTCCAGTATTGAGAGGATCAAATTGGACTCAGCCATTCCATATATACACAGATGCTTTCAATACAATAATAAGAGCAGTCCTTGGACAAAAATTTGAAAAGGATAGCATGTATGTTATATATTATATTAGCAAAAACATGACACCTATAGAAAGAAACTACACCATAACTGAGAGGGAATTCCTAGTTGTAGTTAATGCAATTAACAAATTTAGACACTACATAATAGGCTACAAGGTATTTGTCTATACAGACCATTCAACTATTAGATATCTTACCAAAAAATCAATTGTGGGATGTAAGATTATTAGATGGTTATTTCTCTTACAAGAATTTGATGTTACTATTATAGATAAACCAAGGAAGTCTAATGTGGTTGCTGATTTTTGTTAGGAATGAACACTATAAGTGAGGAAGAACCAGTAAAAGATGACTTTTCAGACAAACAACTATTTTCTATTTCATTAAAATCTCTGTGATTTGCTGATATAGTCAATTATCTCACCACAAGGAAGTTTCCTCTATAATTTTCACAAAAATAAAAGAAATGTTTAATCAAAGAAAGTTCTTTTAAATTTATTAACGGAATGTTATTCAAACTTAGACCTAACCATGTGTTTCGCAGGCATGTGATAAATGTTGAAGCTTATGATATTATCAGAGCTTGTCAGGATGAACCAAGAGGAGGTCATTACTCAGCTCAAAGAACTATACACAAAATCCTAGGAGTAGGATACTATTGGCCTCACCTTCATCAGCAAATAAAAAGATATGTCAAACACTTTGATGCTTGTCAAAGAATTGGACAGCCTACTCTTTCAACAGAGATGCCTTTGCACCCTCATCCTCAATTGATTTTAGAACCATTTGAGAAATAGGGAATTGATTTTATAGGTCTTGTGGATCCTCCTTTTAGAGGAAAAAAATATCTCCTAGTATGTACAGACTATGTGACCAAGTGGACGGAAGTGGAAGTATTAACTCATGCAAGAGAAGAGATGGTAGTTGATTTCTTATATTTCAAAATCATGCAGAAATTTGATGCTCCAAGGGAGATAGTCTCAGATCAAGGACCATAGTTCATATCAAGCATGATAAAACACTTCATGCAAGTATATCAAACTCAACACAAAAAAATATCTCCATACCATCCACAGGCTAATGGGTAAGTTGAAGTCACCAATAAAGAACTAAAAACCATTTTAACCAAGGTTGTTTATTCTAGTAGAAAGGATTGGGAAGATAAGGTACCATAAGTTATTTGGGCCTATAATACTACTTGGAAAACAATAATTGAATTTTCACCTTATGAATTAGTTTATGGTAAGAAGCCCTTATTCTCTGTTGAATTTGAATTATAAACTTTGAAAATAGTTGTAGAAGTAGGGATTGAATTAGAAGAAATACAGAAAGAAAGACTCTTACAGCTTAATCAACTTGATGAGATGAGGATGGAATCACTACAAAGAACTGAATTGGTACAACATCAAAGAAAAGTTTGGCATAATTCACAGATCAAGAAATGAAATTTTTAGAAAGGAGATTGGGCACTATTGTTTGATTCTAAATTTTAAGAGTTTAAAGGAAAACTACAAACGAGGTGGTTGAGACCTTCTCAGATTGAGGAGGTCTTTAAAAATGGTTTTGTTAAGATAATACCTATTGATGATAGTAGAAGAGCTCTGTTAGTCAATAGACATAGATTGAAGCTTTATCAAAAACCTCTCGATAAAGAAGAATTTGTTCAAAAGGTAAAAGATCAAGTAGCCTTTTTGGAGGACTCTACTTCTTCTAAGGAAACTGCTTCAAATCAATTAGTTGTTCTAAAGGACTCTACTTCTTCTAGAGAACCTGTTCCTTGATGATCCTACATAAAAATAAATAAATAAATAAAATATCAATAGTGAAAATCCTTCCAGGGACACTATTGACAATGCATGCCCAAAAAACTAGCTTGTTGGCTGGATATGCATTGCAAAAAGGGCTTTGGCTAGAAAACCAGCAATAATTGGCCAAAGGGCAAAAACAAATATATATATATAAGAGAATATCATCATGTCACTATGATTGGTCTTCTCCATGCAATAAAATTTATTCTTTTAACACCTATTGACTAATCCATGAAAACTTATTTATGCAAGACAAATGATGATCAAAAGATAAATCTAAGGTCAAAAGTAAGTGAGACATATATTCTATTTATTTATGTTTAGTTAACTAATTATCTTTGATTTAATTAAGATTTATTCTATGGAAATGACCCAAACTTGAGCCTTCCAAAATAGAATGACATGACACATACCATAATGGATAAGCATGCAAACAAGATGGTAAATGTGTATGTCTACATCATGATGACCTATGTAGCTTTGGTACAATCAATTACATCATCAATAATTATAATGATGGGACATCATAAAGGGGTTCTAAATGAAATGATAAATAGTTATCATTGTCAAAGTGCCACATCATCATTTCATCCAATTTGTAATAATTTGACAAAATGGATAGCACACTTCATAGAAACGTGAGGCACTAAACTATATAAATTAATCATGTCAAACTATAGACTCATGAAGCTATGGAGTTTCATATAAAACATTTCGTTTCTATAGATCCTTAGTGATTATTGCATATATATTTTAATAGAAGCTAGTCTAAACCCTAATTTGAGTTAAAGAAATAGATTTGTCTATAAATCTGAGTAGAAATGGGACAAAATATAAGATTAGAGCTGAAGAATGCAGCAAAGCTTCACAAAGACAAAGCTTTTGTGGTAGTGTTTAGAGAAAATGGCTAGCTACCTTTCATTGAAAAGTTATAGGGTTTCCATGAAACAATGGTAAGAGAATTCATCACTAATCTCACACTTGAGTTTTTAGTTGTTAAAGGCATTGTAATTTTTGTTTCAACTCAAATTATAAGTCAAATCAAACAAGTTTTAGAAGAGGGAATGAGAGTGTCAGGCAGAATTTCATTTAGTGATTTAATTAATCAATTTAATGGTAATGAGTAGATTGGGACTTCATGTCTAATAGATTCCAAGGTAAAATCAAAAGATATTAGTAAAAATTCAATTCCTAAACCTTGGAAATCTGTAGCCAAATCGGTAATCAAATATATCATTTGTGAGGGGCAAAACAGTCTTTTAGGAGGAGAAGCCATGAAAATATTAATACACCTTAAGTACAGGAGGCAAAACCATCATTACATGATTAAACTCCCATCCTTCTAATATGGTGCCCTTCAAATTATTACTACAACTCCTAATGCTACTCTTAGGCACCATAGCCTTATTCACCTAATTATCCAACATCACTTCCTTTAGCAGGACAAGAGGTCTAGAAGGAATTTAAGAATAGTGTAACATAACAAATTCTAAATCTGCCTACACAAGAAACCTCAAATTTACCATAGGACCATTCATCTCCACCTCTTGCATCAATTGAGAAAACAACTCCAAAGAAGAAATCACAGACTGTAGTCTCAAAAAAAATCCTTTCTTCTTCTTTAAGAAGAATCACAAGGTCTCAAATCCTTGTAGTTTTAAGGTCCCCACAAGAACCTCAAGAATTTGTAATGCAACCAATTCCCTTATTAGGAATTAAAAAATTGGAATAAAAGGTTGCTACATAACTTGAGAAGACCGAGGGTTTGATGGTTGAAAAGGAAAGACAATCGAGTATAGCTCAGAGAGTGACCAAAAGAAGAAGGTTAATTCTGATAGATGAAGATGAACAAGAGGCTGTAGACATTTTGGATAGTCTTATAAAGGTATCTCGTTCCCCCATACATCAAAGTATCCCTGAAACTATAGATGTTGAAGAAACTCCTTTCGAAAGGAACTCTCTAGTCATAATAGAGGAGCCAATTCCAAGAGAAGAGCCAATCACAGTAGAGGAATCAAGTATGATAGGTCAACCACATGTTTCAGTTGAAACTGCAATAAATAAAAGAAAAAATATATGCACAAATAAGAAAGGAGAGTCATATAATCTAAATAATCTTTTTATGCAGTTAACCTTGAAGCTTTCTCTAGCTCAAGCTTTAGAGTAACAATAAATAATTGAAATTGCTGACTTAATCATTCAATTGCAAAATAAGGATCATCTCAACTCATTATTGGTGCAAATTTTGGATACAACATCTGCCAATCATGCAGTAGAAGTTCACAGATTAGAAGAAATAATAAAGAAAAATGAAAGTGAACAAATAGACCTCTAGATATATGTATAAAATTTGAAGAAGGAGAATAGGAGATTGCAGAGTTTGGTAAACTCTTCCAAAGCACCTTCTAATTGTTGCACCTTCTCCTCCTACGGTATTTGTTGACTGAAGTTATCAAATAAGTTGTCTAGGTATTCCTACCTTGCAAATGCTAAATTAAATTGAAGAAGAATATTCCATACTCAAATAAAAAAACAAAGTTGCAACTTCTTCAAACAAAATATTAGAAAATGAAAAGAAAGAATTAGAATCTAAGGTCCAAGATTTAGAAAAAATTTGCAGGATGCATGCAAATTAGGGGAATATCTTTTGGCATGTAGGAATTTTTCTCCTACATATAGTTTGTTTTTATTTAAATAATTTTACAAATGATAGCTTCTAAGGATCTCTTGTCATCTTCCTTACAAGATTTTACAACCAACAACATTTTTAGAAATTTTCTATAGTGCTGAACCTAATCAGCAGGATTTGCTTTGTGAGTTTGATTTGCATGATTTGATCATAGGAGACCATTAGCATAATAAGTTCTTGATAAACCTTCATGTAGGATAAGTTCAACTGAAGGCATTGCATTCTACATTCAAAAATCAACTAGCATAGAAAATCAGATTTGAGGAGTATATAAATCATGCTAAGACTACAAGATTATGTGTCAGACCAGCCTTTCCTATCCCCAAATTGATCAAAAAGAATTTTAATTGTGCTTGTTTAAACGATGAAGTTAAAACTCATTATTTACAAGCTTTATATGATTGTTTTGTTTCTTTTGACTTGTTTTCAAGATAGAGTTTTGATTCAGTGGTGACTGCAAGTGTGAAAAGGTGGGACCAAATTTCAGTGCCTCTTAGAAGATGAGAGGTCATGTATCCAAATAACTTAAGATGGAGTATGAGGAGAGCTAAATCAATTTTGTAAATCTTAATAGAGGTAATAAACTCTGGGGGAGAAAAGACATGGATTGGCATGAGATATAGACCCCCTTTGTTGATCATACCTATTCCAGGATGGCAAAGTTGGGCTCCACAATTAGAGGAGCAATTCAATATATGGAAAAAAATGATTCAAGAACATCAGGGGTTTACAAGAAATTTAGACAAGTATATAATAGATGAATTTGATGACTATATTTTGAGTCAGAGTTTGGAAAGCAGATACAAGAGCTACGAATGCAAATGAATGTTTTCAATGGGACTTGCAAAAAGTAAAGCCTGAGAGAGATGATGAGCTCAAAATATGGCTCATTATTGACATGTTATTTCCCTTAATTCATCTCTCTAAGGATATTATCTTATGCAAATCATAGATTGTTAGATAGCTATTACATGGAAAGTAGATACTTGTCTTGTTTATATTGAACCAGAGACTAAACTTTAACTTTGTCATTAATGTCTAATACATAGCATGTTTCAGTGATTTTTATTGTCAAGAATGCTCAGGAAGAAGACACAGATGATGTATAGTGAAATTTTAATTTTGATCTCCATCTAATAGAACTATGAACTCACACAGAATGAATCTACGGACTCTGTAGGTCTATTTTTTTACACTTTTGAGACACATATGTTCATATGAGTACATGGAAGGTCCAACATGAAATAGTAATAATAATCATAAATGGCATCAATTCAAAGGATGACACACACTTATTTATATGGAATTCATAGGCTTGTTTCTACAGACTCCGTAGGTTTGTCTCTACGGACTCTGTAGGCTTATTTCTACGGACTCCACAGGTTCATTCCTACAGACTCTGCAAGGTCAATTCTATGGATTCTATAAAGACAAAGCTACAAATGGGGAATCTATTGGCTAGATAATATGAGAGAGAATCATTCCAGTTGGAGTCAAATGAGGAAAAAACTCACCTATTGTTTTGAAGGATTTGCTTTTGATAAAGTTGTATATATTTAGATCTTAGGACTATTATAAGATAGTATATCTATTTCATCAAAATAATTGGATCTCTTGGAAATATAATCTCCTATATTTGGATGAGTGGATCGACCAAGGAAGCCTATCTCTTTGCATCTTATTTTGAGTTGATTGTATTATCATAAAATGTAAGACTTTTGTTATTGAAAGATAATAGATGAAAGATACATACAAGCATATTACAGGTTTCAGATAGATTGTAATCATTTCAATTTTATGAATTATCAATGTAGTTTCCATCATTGATTAATCTTCATTCCTAAGTCTGAGAGGAGTAAGGGCCCACTCTCCTTGGAACCAAGAATTACGTACGGTACTTATGTTATGTTATATTAACTCTTTGTTATAACTAGTCAAAATCTTGCTAATGTTTGCATTCATTCATAAAACATCAAAACAAATTCACAGTTCAAAAGGCATTTCCTTATTCCAAATTCATTTCCTTTCTAAGAAAAGTGTGTTTTATTTTATAGCAAATGTGTGAAGCAAATTTCCTTTTCAAGTTAAACATCTCCATTTCCACGCAAGCATAAATAGGAGTGTGATTTTAATTTCAAGCACAAAGAGTGGATTTATTTGATTAAATAGTTACATTTTTTCCGTTTCAACAAAAGAGTGAATCAATTAGTTTAAGACACATTTTTTTCATTAGTCAAAGTTAGAATAGGACCATCAAACACCCCCACAAATAGACTTCTAGATCTACCATCCTACACCTTACTGCAGATAGCTTTGGACACCAGCCCTGATTGATAAGACATCAATTGAACATTGATTAAATGAGGAGTTGAATGACACTCATCAATTTTCACTTAAAGATCTTGATGTTTGTTCTTTATTATGACCAAGAAATTTTACCTACTCTCCAAAGTAGGCATAAGAATTCAATAAAAAATTAAAACCCTACTTATGATCACCAATGGAGAATGCATCTCATAGGCCCATATATTCTATAATTGATTCTTCATTTTGAAACTCATCCAGGCATATGACCAAATTTTTTGATCCCAATCTATAAGTTCAGGTTGGTAAAGGCATAAGTTACAATGAGGGTTTGCTTTAGGATGGGAAGCACTAATGGGTGTTATGGTCAATATGGCATTTGAATCAATAAAATTTGAGTCAACAAGCTCATCAAAAAGGCTATAATGGGATGTTGTGTCACTTCTAGGAGTCTCATTACTAATCACTTTGGAAGATTCACTATCAAATATCATGAGGTCATTCTATGGTGGTTTAAATCTGAGACCATGATTCCAATTGATGACTCTAGCTGATAAGGGTTCTAAAATTCTTTGCACTTATGGGCCAAGGTCTTTCCTTGTATAGTCAAGATGATCCATTATCCTATTAGGGATAGGATACTTTAGATTTAGAAAACAATCAGCAAGGCCTTCAGAATATAACTAATCTCCCTCAGTTAAATCCTCTCGATCTTTCTTTGGTGAAATTTTAGGTACAAAAACCATAGGAGGTTTTGGTTGCTTCTTCTTTAATTTCCAAATCTAATCAGGTCTATTAGGAGTCTAGGAAGTTTTAAGCTTACCAAAAGTTTTACGAGATTTAGATAATTTTGCAATACAGAGGATGTCCTTCAGATGGTAAATGGATCAGCTGAAGTGGAGGATAGATCACTAAGGTCTATATAATTAGATGGAGATAGATGAGAAATGATGGCTTTATTCTTCTTTGCAATGAATTTAGAACCTAGGCAATAGTTATAATTATGAAACTCTACTTTAAAATGTTTGCAATATTGGTACAGTTTTTTATCAATGGGAATAGTAACCTCGATCCCATCATGGAAATACTTAAGGCATTGGTGAAGAATAGATGGAACTGCCTATACTTTATGGATCCAAGGATGACCAAGAAGTATGTTATAAAGAAGCTCAATATCCACAACATGGAATAATGTATGATGAGAAATAGACCTAACCATGACTGGCAACCAAATTGTACCAGATGACTACCCTCAACATTATCGTAAGCCTTGATTGTAATAGTTTTTTGTTGAATGTATTTATCCATGTAACCCAATCATTGTACCAATTTAAGAGAAATGATGTTCAACCCTAAACTATTATCTATAAGAACCCACTTGATCTTGTGATCCATAATGATTATCTCAATGTATAGTGGGTTATTATGGTTTGGGTTGAGGGTGGACATGTCTTTTTGATCAAATGTGATTTTCCAAAATGAAGACAAATGTCTAACTAGGTTCTAGAATTGATCAAGGTTTATATCATTAGGCACAATAGACTCTTGTAAAAGTTTTTCAAATATGGTTATATGGACATCAGATGTCTGCAAGAGTTATAATATGAAAATTTATGTAGGGGTTTTATCTAATTGATCTATTAGACTATAAGGCCTTTGAATTGTAGATTGAACTAGTTTAGTCTTTGTTGGGATAGTATTTGGCTTTGGAACCATTAGCACAATGTTTTCATTAGGTTTACAAAAAGAAGTGGGAAAAGGGCCCTAGATGGTAACTCATGGGCATCTAGTTTCCATTGCACAACCTAGAGGTGGCAAGGAGTTATTATAATCAAAAGAACAATATTGTTGTTTAGGATTAGTAACCTATGCAAATGGAGTTGCAACATGATGATGCAAACCCGACATGGTATTACTAGGGGGAGAGGGTGTTAACCCTATAATGATGGGTCATGTGTTGTGAGGAGAATGAGATTGGCCATGTGGTTTTATAGTAACAGTGGCAATGTGGGTTGCAAAAATACATCCCATAGTATTATTATAGTCATAAGGTACATTGTTATAAGCCACATTATTAGTGTGGGCATTATAATATTGATTATGCTCATTATGATTCTGACCTTGTTGTTGGTTCTAATTCTATTTATGTCCTTGATTATGGCCATTTTGATTGTTTTTTGGCAGTGGTGGATCATGTCAAGGATATATTTCATTAAGTACCATGCCCAGACCCTGTAAAGAAAACTATGTCATCACCTACAGTCAAACTAGAACTCATGTAAATTGACAAACATATATGTTCAAAAGGGTAATAACATGTTAATAAATATGTATATAGTTTATATAGACCCTAATCAAATATTATATAATATTGAAACTGATTAGAGAGCAAAAAACAACAATTTAACCCTTCTCGGGTTTGTACAGATATGGATAACCTTGTGTTAGGGTTTTCAAACTAAAAGTGGATTTACAAGAGTTTCAACAAGTAAAATCATCTAATTTTTAGTTATTAGTTGGTATTTCAAATTCTATAAGATATTTTAGGATTTTTATGTTGATACGGTACTGTTGAGTACAGATATAGACAACTGTGTGTGTCATAGAGTAGTAAAGACCTAGTTAGGCTTAGACAAGGTCTGGTAAGTGTATCTCAGAGTGGAGTTGGACCAAAAAAATCATGGATAGAAGGATTTAAATATATGGTATTCAAATACTATTTTATTTTCTCAATATTAGTCTTCATGTGTCTGTACCAATGGAAAAGTCCAAAAAAAAGGCTACAAGAAAGCTATAACTAAGGAAGTAATGAGTGGTGAAAGCATTATGTTAGGAGGTTATGTGGGTTGATAAAGAGATAAAAAAAGACTTGAATGAGTAGGGTAATGACCATAATAACCTTCATATATTCAAGACATTATGAATTAAGTATTAAGTTAATTTGTTGATAAACATGTATAAAAGAATGAGTATGTTAGAAACAAGAAAAGTGAGTGATGATTGTATGTAAGAAGGGAGGTATAGATGACTGAGTGAAGTAAGTAATCAATAAAAAATACGTGCATGATAAGTTAGATAATGGACATGTATAAAATAAAATAGTGTTAAGTATGATGAAATACAATGAATGACTCAGTGTGAAGGGTTTCCAAGAAGAGAGAGATTTGATGGTTCAAGAGTGGGTTTAAGAACCTAGCACACAAAAAGGGCAAATTAATAAAGTTACAAGAATATATTTTAATAAATACTTAATTAAGTATAATAAAATCAAATTAGATTTGGTTTGGAAGAGGTAAGGTTATAAGTTCATAATTATATCCATAACAAGGTCAGTTGCTAGATACCTCTGCATCATTTTGGTATCAAAGCTAGTAAGTTCTTTGAAAGTTTTGATTTTGAGTGATGTAAGTACTAGTTGATATTTCATGAGAGTTATGATAATTATATGTTATGGGTGACTTTATGAGGCTGATATAGGTTGTTAATGAAGTTTTAGGAAAGAGTGGCAAGGCAAAAAAGTATGAGTTGTATGGTTGAAGCCCTGAAGCCATGGAGGCTTGGAGAAAGAGGAGAGATAGTGAAAGCTCAAATAAGGAAAATCAAAAAAAGATAAATATATAAAAGAGAGACCCAATTGAATTTCAATAAGGAAATTAGGATAAGCTTATGAAGAGGAGGTAGGTCCAAGTGAGACCTAGAGGGAGTAAAAGATAGATAAGAGTGAAGAGAGAAAGAGAAGGATAAAGGGATTCAATAAGGATTGCCACAAGAAAAGGGAGAAAGAGGAAGTTGTGAAGAGAGATATTTCTAAGTTGAATGTGTATTTGATAGTTTTATAAAAAAATCTTAAAGGATCTCAAACCAAAGTTTTCAATTAGCATCAGAAACCTAATTAAATGGCCTCTCAAAGAGATGACAAGGAAGAACAAAAGACAAGAAGTGTGCAAGGTTAGAAGACAACTAAGAATATTGACCAAGTAGCCTAATAAGAAAGAGTAAGTAGCAATAAATCCTCATTATTATCAATCTAATAATGTTTTATCATGTGTGTATGCAGGTGTAAGAGTTGATGAAGGAGATAAACTACTTGAGCTAGTGCATAGGCTTAGATAACAAGAAGATAAAGCACTTGATCAAGTAGTGCTTAAGAGGAAATAGGATAAAGGAGACACTTAATCTATAGTAATTATGTTTGGTGAGAAATATTATTTTCCATAATTAACTAGTTTCATTGTTGAAAACAATAAAGTAACAACTGAGAACAAGTGTTAAGAGGAAGAAGATGGAGTAAAAGTTGACAAAGAGGTGAGAGAAATGATTGCAGTAGTTGAAAGGAGTTCTAAGGCATTGATTTTAGGGGAAAAAAGAGTAAAACCAACCAATAATTATGAGGTGGTTAATACATTATATGAACCTCAAGAGACAGGTATCACAGCTAACAAGAAGTTTGATTTATCTTGTGAAACTTAGTTTTTATCAAAGGATCATTTGGAAAGGTTGTTCACAGTGTTGTCTAGTCAGTTGTCATTGATAAGTAGTGTGGGATATTTAAAAGAGTTAACTAAGAATATTATTAATTTGAGATAACTTTCCATGGAAATTTAAGTGACTAATTAGACAGTGAGTGAATAGTAGACAAAGAGCAAGAAAATAATTAAAGAAATTGATGGTATTGTAAATGAGACTATGGAAAAACAAGAAGTAATACAAGAGGCAATAGATGAAGTCAAAGATCAATCATAATTTGAAGAGAAATAATGTGAAATTAAAGAGGTAAATCAAATATTTTTTTATTTGAATTGTTTGTTTCATGTGTAGGTCTTTGGAGGAAGGAGTACAAGCAGAATTTGACAATGCTCAGTTTGGAGATCTATAGCAAGAAAGACATAATTAAGGGAGGATCCATAATAACTTTAACTAATATTTAAAGATCCCTAAATTACTATAATATTCCTTGGGATCTTGGAGGCCATGAAATGAATAGTAGTAATTAGTAAGAAGGAGAGATGTTGATAAAGAGTTCAAGAGCACTCATCCATAAGAGATCAATTTAACTTTCAAGGAAAGTTTCTTCTGCTTCTTGGTAGTATGATGCAGGTTAATCTTTAGTTGCCTCAATTTTGGGTTTTTTTATGTGATATATGTCATTTATAATGTGTATGTATATGTTATAAGTCCTTTGAGATCATAGAATTCAAATTTAAGTTCATATGATATTTTCTTACCAATTTTGCTAATTTGAAATTGTGAATTCTCTTGTCAAGTTTGGGTCTTAAAGCATGTTTGAAGGAGATTAAATAATGTAATATTATTGATTTTTTATCTATAAGGGTTGAATTTTACTTTACTACATATTTCATTCACATGTTTAGTCCTTCGCATAGGTGTGATAGGAGTTAGGGTGGTTGTAGTCTCTCAAGATTCTTGAAGGGAATGCAAGAACTGTTGGAGAAGTTATAGGTTTCATAAATTTACAAATTCTTATGAAAGAATAAAAATTTTATGGGAGAGTATTTTTAGGAGTTGTTAATTCTAGTGGAAAGATATTTAATATTAGCACCTCCATTATGAAGTTTAATTATACATACTTTGTATTCCTTGTGTCTTGTGTTAAAGACGAAGACTGTAAATGTTATATTTACAAGAAAAGATTATGTGGAGGTTGGTTGATACATGATTAAATTGGTAAGTTATTATTTCATTGTTTTGAAATATTCTATGTGGTTTAAATCATTTTGAATATATATTTCATTAAGTACTCTGCCCAGACCCTATAAAGAAGACTGTGTCATCATCTACAGTCATATAGTCAAACTAGAACTCATGTAAATTGATAAACATAGATGTTAAAGAGGGTATTAACATGATAATAAATATTTATATAGGTTATATAAACCCTAATCAAACATTTAAAAATATTGAAACTGATTTGAGAGTGAAAAACACCAATTTAACCCTTCTTGGGTTTGCACAAACATGGATAACCTTGTCTTAGGGTTTTCAAACTAAAAATGGATTTGTAGGAGTTTCAATAGGTCAAACTATCTATTTTTTGGTGATTATTTATTATTTCACATGATATAATATATTTTGGGATTTTTATGTGTATATGGTATTGTTGAGTATGGATATAGATGACTATGTGTGTTATAGAGTAGTAGAGACCTAATTAAGCATAGGCAAGGTTTGGTAAGTGTATCTTAGAGTGGAAATAGACAAATAAAATGCATAGATAGAATAATTTTAATAGATGGTATTGAAATAATATTTTAATTTTTCAATATTAGTCTGCATGTGTATATACCAATGGAAAATGCCAAACAAAAAAGGCTACAAGAAAGCCATAACTAAGGAAGGAAGCAGTGAGTGGTGAAAGAGTTGTGTTTGGAGGTTGTGTGGGTTAATAAAGATATCATTAATGACTTGAATTATTATGGTAATGAACATAATAACCTTCATATATTCAAGACCCTATGAATTAAGTATTAAGTTAATTTGCCTATGAATATGTATCAAAGAATGAGTATGTTAGAAACAAGTAAAGTGAGTGATGATTGTATGTAAGAAGGGAGGTATAGATGACTGAGTGAAGTAAGAAATAAATAAATAATGAGTGCATGATAATGTGGATAATGGACATGTATAAAATATAATGGTGTGAAGTATGATGAAAGATAACAAATGACTCTGTTTGAAGGGTTTGAGAGAGATTTGATGGTTCAAGATTGGGTTTAAGAACCTAGCATATAAATAGAATAAATTAATAAAGTTCCAAGAATAGAGGTTAATAAAGACATCAATAAGGATAGAAAATAAAATAAAAGTTAGGTTGGCAAAGGTAACATTGTAAGTTCATCATTAAATCTATAACAAGGTCAGTTACTAGATACCTCTGCATCATTTTGCTATTAGAGCTAGTAAGTTCTTTGGGAGTTTTAATTTTGAGTGATGTAAGTACTAATTTATATTACATGAGAGTTATGATAATTATATATTATGGGTGACTTTATTATGTTGTTATAGGTTGATAATGAAGTTTCAAGAAAGAGTGGCAAAGCAAAATAGTATCAGTTGTGTGGTTGTATCCCTTAAGCCATAGAGGTTTGGAGAAAGAGGAGAGTTAGTGAAAGCTCAAAAAGAGTTGAAGATAGAAAAGAGAGACCCAATTGAAGGTCAAGAAGGAAATTAGGATAATATTTTAAAGAGGAGGTAGGTCCAAGTGAGACCTAGAGAGAGTAAAGGATAGATAAGAGTGAAGAGAGAAAGAGAAGGATGAAGGGCTTGAAGAAGGATTGCCACAAAGAAATGCAGAAAGAGGAAGTTATGAAGAGATATATTGTTGAGTTAAAGGCATACTTAATAGGTTTAGAACAAATCTCAAAGGAGGTCAAACCAAAAAAATAGTTAGAATCAAAAACCCAGTTAAATGGCCTCTAAAAGAGATGATGAGGAAGAAGAAAAGACAAGAAGTGTTTAAAGAGAGAAGACAACTAAGAAGATTGACCAAGAAGCCTAAGAAGAAAGATAAGGTGGAAAGAAAGCCTCATGATTATCAATCTAATAATGTTTTATCATGTGTGTATGTAAGTGTAAGAGTTGATGAAGGAAATGAACTACTAGAGCCCATTCATAGGCTTAGAGAATAAGAAGAGAAAGTACTTGATCAAATAGTTCTCAAGAGGAACCAGGATGAAGGAGAGACTCAATCTAGATTAATGATGTTTGGTGATAAAGAGTATTTACCACAAGGACCAATTGCTGCATTAAAAATAATAAATTAACAGCTGAGAAAAAGTGTCAGGAGGAAGAAGATGGAGTACAAGTTGATAAATAAGTGATATAAAAGACTACAACAATTGAAATGAATTCTAAGGTATTGATTGTAGGTAGTGAAGAGATAGTATAGATATCCAAGCATGATGAGGTGAGTAAGACATTATGTGAACCTCAAGAGATAGGTGTCAGCTAATAAGAAGTTTGATTTATCTTGTGAAACTTAGTTATTATTAAAGGATCATTTGGAAAGGTTGTGTTGTCACTTAATCTTGTGCCCTAGATATGGTTGTTCAATCATATTGTATATTGAGTGAAACATTGGAATACCTTTAGGCCTATGGGTTGGCTATATTAGAGGTAAACCTCTAGGTTTAAGAGATAGCTCCCTAGATTTCTCTTTACTTGATTATCACCTACATTAGTTATTTGCTTGGATGAAAAGGGATAGAAATAAAATGAAATTAAACTACTCTAATGAGGTTATACACCATAATGATCTCCACTATACTACCATATAATTTCACTATGAAACATGACTCACAACACTAGTCTCAACATCCTAGATTGCTCTAACATTAGTATTTCAAACATGGAGGTGATATGTGTTGTCCCCCAAAAAATATCACTCATTTTTGGGATAACATTTGAACTATTTTGGTCCTACAAACCAAAATTGTCTCTTCCCTTTCCAAAATTTGTCCTAGGCATTCAAATTCCTCATTTTTCAAGCTTCTCAGGAATCTACGAACTCTACAGGCTTGAATCTACGGACTCTACAGGAAGAGAAATCTATGGACTCTGCAGGCCAAGTTCAATGGGCTTTACAGGTTGATTTCTACAGACTTTTTCAAGGTTAGAGAAAACTACAAACTTGGTTTCTATAGACTCTGCAGGTAGATTCATTTCTACAGGTTCAAAGGCTTCTGCAAGTGGGTTCAATCAAAAGAATCAGTTTCCAACATTTAGTCATTTTTGAGATTGGTTCAGCGCCTTAGTTCAATCAAAAATGTCCATCAACAAGCATCTAAGCAAGGATCCAGCCATTGAACCATTAAACCATTGAACCTTGAACCATTTTGGTTCAACAAGTTTAAAGTTCAACATCATTGGCAAGAGTTAAGCGCTTCATCAAGGTTCAAAGTTCAACTGCTTCAAGGTTCAATGGCTTCAAAACACTTATCAAAGAGAAGAAGGCTTGAATCATTGAATCGTTAAACCATTGAACCACTTTGGTTCAAAGGTTCAATAGGTTCAAGGTTCAACTAGTTCAACATGTTTAGTTCAACGAAGATCAAAAGGACTTAGCCAAATCAAAGAGAATGAACTGATTGAACCGTTGAACCAAAGCTTGGCTCAATGGTTGGTTCAATGCTTCGGTTTATTCAGTTGGTTCACTCAATCGGTTCATCAAATGGTTCAATGCTTTGGTTCATTCAATCACTTCACTTAGTCAGTTCATCAAATAGTTCATCAGCTTGGTTTAAAGCTTGGTTCATTTGCTTGGTTCATCGGCTTGGTTTAATCAAAGGGATCATCGGCTTGGTTCAAAGCGTGGTTCAAAGCTTGGTTCATCGGCTTGGTTTAAAGGAGCGGTTCAATGCAAAAGTTCAAGAGAGCCTCCTGAAGGACAAGTGCCCTTGTGAACAGCACTTGGTTGACAAAAGCACCCTTCAGAAGGGTCATTTTCAAGGAAGCCGCAAAGGTAAATTCTTTTAGATTTTTGTTTAAGGTAGTCGAAAAAGACTAAGGCACAATTCTTTCAGACTTTTGTTTAAAGGAATTCCTTCAGAAAAAAAGTCTTAAAGAATTCAAGAAAGAAGTTGTGGGAGGAATGCCCAAAGGAATTTCAAAAGATAAAGCAATCAGAAAATTTTTGCAGACTTTTTGTCTGCAGGAAAATACCTGCAGACTTTTTGTCTGTGGGAAATGTTCACAGAATTTTTATCCATGGGAATTGTCCATGGGAAAAGTTTTGAAAGACTCTAAATAAGAGGCCACTAAAGGACCCCGAAGGGCAGGTGCCCTTGTAGGGGAATCTCGACTGCCAACTTAAAGGACACTCCCCCAAAGCCGAAGGGTCACCTTCCCTTCTGAAGGATGCAAAACAAAGGACTTGGTGACCCGTCAGAATAAAGAAGCCTAAAGGCCATCTAAAGACCACCTGAAGGGCAGATACCCTTATGGGGGGGCTCTTTCTGACCCAAAGTGGATCATTTCTTAAGGCCCAAAAGGTAGGTCCCCTCTGGGAAAGCTCAAATGACAAAATTGAAGGAATTGTTGAGGAAAGTGACGTGCCAGCAGACATCAAAGTTGTGACAATGAAATAGCCATTGATCCTTGTAAAGCGTAGACCCGAATGCATTCAAAGACTTTAAGGCCAAGATCAGCAGGAAGTGACTAAGGAACAGAGCATCAAATTGAATCAAGGACCTGATTTAATTAACCAAAAAAGGAGGAATGATGAAGAAGGATCAGATCGCCAGATGGACATTGAAAGATGCAAACTTCCAATAGCGTGACTCATTTCTCTGCATTGATAAAAGCAAATGGGTAAATGCCACTAAATTCCAGCCTATCTTCTTAACAAATTTCAATGCAACATGATGTGTTACTGTTCTTGAGTCCTTCTTGAAGAGGCTATATAAGGGACTTTATTTTATTGTAAAAGGGGATCTCTTTCTGACAATCAAAAAAAAAACTCTGCCCAAATTTAAAGGCATCACTGAGACTTTGAGCTCAGATTGTTGATCATATTTTATTATTGGAATAATAAAGCAAGTGACTTTTTAGAATTTGTGTTGTGATATCTTTGTTGTTGGGGAAACTGTTCTTATGTCTTTTTCCTTAATATATTTTATGTTCCTTTAATTCAACAAGCAGAATTAGTGAAAGTAGTCAGGAAGGTGTCCTTAAGTCAACTGTGGAGAGACTTTATGCCCCCATAATTGCCTTTAGTGTGTTTTCTTTTTTTTTCTGTGTAAAGGACCTTGGGATGACTTTGTGCCCTCATTGTCCTTCGTATCTCACTCTTGGGCAATTCAGGTGGAGACTTTGTGCTACATCTCAATTTGTTGGTTACTACGTCTTTGGTTACATTTTATTATTACTACCAAGAGTATTCTTGTGGTTTGCTAAATAGTACTTCTGAAAGAAGAGGAGTGCTTTCTATCATTTCCTTTGAGATTTTTCCTTTGATCAGCACGCATCATCTCTAAAAAAGAGAGATGGATGGTTGGTCCTACCCTTGAGTATTATTTTCTGTTTATATATACCTATAGCATATCTATAGGGAACCTCCCCTTGATGAGAGGAGAGATTAGTCCCCTTTTGATTTGGTAAACCTACACATTTGGATGACCAATCTTCCTACTTTGGCTTATCAGACCTATTTTGTTTATCAGTACGTTGATCAACAAAATATTCAACCAATAGTTTTTGGTGACTCTGCTGGGGATATACATAATTTTGTGCAATTTAGAACCTCAAGTTTCAGATTGAAACATCACATGTCTTACCCATTATTCATTATAGCCTTACCATCTTCCTCCACCTCTGTTATTTTATCTAGTCTACAAAACCAGAGCTGCTGAGAAAGAGTGCACTATTTGAAGACTCAAGCCTCAAGTAAAAGCTGAGCCAATCCTTTTCCATTTTTATTCTGTATCTGGCCACTCCATCTAGATTGGTTATCTCTATTTTTCTTAATTAAATCATGGCATTTTGAGGCCCCTGGGGTAACTCTTTTGGCCCACTCAACTTGACTCCACCTCTGCATGAACTCCCATGTAGTTCAAGAAAGAATTTCCCTAAATTCTTTAGTGATGAGATAGTTCACCCTAATCAACACATTGTAGCCTTTAGCATAGCCTATGGTGTTATAGGGGTGGAATTTGAATATGTGGTAGTCAGGATTTTTGTGGAGACACTACAAAGTGCTACTGCAAACTAGTTCTACCATCTGTAAGCTGGATCAGTGACTGACTGGGATACACCTAAAGCCAAGTTCGAAGCAAGGTTCAAGCTTGCAAAAGATGCACATGCCTTGCTGGCCCAGCTCACTTAGATGAAAAAAGAGCCTCATGAGCCTATGAGAGATTTTATTTCTAGGTTCGACAAGCTGAGGCACAGGATTCCCATAGTTTCCCAACCGACACCTCAGAACCTCAAATACTTCTTCATCAATTCACAACTACTTGAAGTGAGTTTTTTGTTGAGACGAGATGGCCACATAGACCTTGTTGCTGCTCAGGACTTGGCTACTGAGGTAGAAGATGACCTTATCTTGGTAGGAAAGATAAGGAGAGATCCAAATAGAGGCAAACCCTCTTCATATTCTGAATACTCACGCATAGTCACCAATGACCCAATGGTACAAAAGCTGGAAAATGAATTGCTAGCCTTGAAAAGGCAAATGGCACAAGGTATGTCTTTTTTTCCTCTATATAAAGATATGCCAAGGAGGACATTCCCTAATTAGCCATATCAAGGCAATGCTGCCAAAATTCAAGGGCAACAAAATCGTCTTCCTCCCCCATAGAGGAACCCTATCCTTGAAGCACCTCCAACCAACTCAGTAGTTGGATATCTAAAAATAAAACATGTTTCCTATTTTCAACCTGAGTTTGAGTAAGAAAATGGCACTGATCTCTTTAGGGAGGATCTAGAAGAATCAGCTGGTGACTCCCACATTAGTTTCTTGAATTACCAAGATGAACCCAGAAGTGAAGGTGAAGCAATCAAATGATCATACGCAATATTCACCCAGTCTGAGAATTAGTTAGCCCAATAAGCTGATAAAGAAAGAATAGAGGAATGAACTCAACCTTCAATTCCAATTGCTAAGCAGAGAACCCCTCTTCCTTTTCAGTCAAAGGACCCGATGATTGCCAAGGAAGTAAGTACATTGAACATCTCTACACCTTCTACTTTAGATTCGTAGATCAATCCTCCCCCTCTCAAAAATCAAAAGGATGAACTCCCATCCTCTCTTCCAAGTCCATCTCAGTCATTTTCCATGATTGATCATGTCAAGAAATCCAAAATTTAGATGACTGAGCTTGAATCCCCATAAGCCAATCTTGAGCAATTAAACATTGGTGGAGAACCAAGTGTGGACCTATATGAGGCAAAAATTGTGGTTACCCAAACGTCAGCCCTTACAGCTTAAATTATGTTTGAGCCTTCAAGCAAGGGTAATTACTTCTTGAACACAGAGGATGCCCATGTCTCAGCTGATGAAAGTCCCATAGTTGGCAATCCAAGATTTCATCCAAACAAGGCATCAAAAAAATTGGTAGGGTGTAGTATAAACAAGGAAGGATCTTCCATCTCTAATGAAGAGAACTCTGATAGAAGATCAACTTTTGTTGATGCTTGGACCTTGGAATCTGATGGCACTAATTCAAAATTCATAGCTGGATGCAAATGTCTATTGCTCGGATTGAAGATTGTTCAAGATGAAGAGATCAAACTCCTCCACATCAAAGGAGATGCTAAGCTGATAGTTTGTCAAGATTTTGATGTGGACAATCCAATCATGTGTTGGATTGAACTAGAAGAACAACCAATTATGGTAATGGACCATGCTCTTGCAAATCAAAATTAGTCAAAGGAACCCTTCACCAAGAAAGCAAGGAGTTATGGCTTTCAAATTGAAGACCACATCCTGCCATGGGACAAGAAGAAGAAAAAGCCAAGAGGAAGACACAAAAAATTGGTTTCCTAGTGGAGAGCTCCATTCACCCATCACCATTTATGGGGGAAAAATGGTTTCCTGCTAGTTTACCAAGATGGCACACTATTTTCACTACCTCTCAAGAAACAACATCTGAAACACTTCAACTCTTGAAGTATCAGATTATTGCATCTGTACATATGTATATTTGTATAGTTTTTAATTCTATTTTGTTTTCATTTTTGATGCCTTCCATTTTTGGGTAACATGACTCCATAGCCCAATGGTACACATGAAGACACTAGAGATTTTGGATTCTACTCCTTTCAATTCTTTTTACAATTGATAGAAGTTCCCCAACTGGAGCCAGCTGTTGTCCCCCAAAAAATATCACTCATTTTTGGGACAACATTTGAACTATTTTGGTCCTACAGACCAAAATTGTCTCTTCCCTTTCTGAAATTTGTCTTGGGCATTCAAATTCCTCATTTTTCAAGCTTCTTAGGAATCTACAGACTCTACAGGCTTAAATCTACAAACTCTGTAGGCCAAGTTCAATGGGCTTTACAGGTTGATTTCTATGGACTCTTTCAAGGTTAGAGAAAACTACGGACTTGGTTTCTATGGACTCTGCGGGCAGGTTCATTTCTACAGGTTAAAAGGCTTCTATAGGCGGGTTCAATCAAAAGAATTAGTTTCCAACACTTAGTCATTTTTGGGATTGGTTCAACGCCTTTGTTCAATCAAAAATGTCCATCGACAAGCATCTAAGCAAGGATCCAACCATTGAACCATTGAACCTTGAACCATTTTGGTTTAATAGGTTCAATAAGTTTAAAGGTTCAACATCATCAGCAAGAGTTAAGTGCTTCATCAAGGTTCAAAGTTCAACCGCTTCAAGGTTCAACGGCTTCAAAACACTTATCAAAGAGAAGAAGGCTTGAATCATTGAATTGTTGAACCATTGAACCACTTTGGTTTAAAGGTTTAATGGGTTCAAGGTTTAACTGGTTCAACATGTTTGGTTCAACGAAGATCAAAAGGACTCAACCAAATCAAAGAGAATGAACTGATTGAACTGTTGAACCAAAGCTTGGTTCAACGGTTGGTTCAATGCTTCAGTTCATTCAATCAGTTCACTCAGTCGGTTCATCAAATGGTTCAATGCTTTGGTTCATTCAATTGGTTCACTCAGTCAATTCATCAAATAGTTCATCAGCTTGGTTCAAAGCTTGGTTCATCAGCTTGGTTTAATCAAAGGGATCATCGGCTTGGTTCAAAGCATGGTTTAAAGCTTGGTTCAAAGCTTGGTTCATCGGCTTGGTTCAAAGGAGTGGTTCAATGCAAAAGTTCAAGAGAGCCTCTCAAAGGACAAGTGCCCTTGTAGAGGGCACTTGGTTGACAAAATCACCCTTTGGAAGGGTCATTTTCAAGGAAGCCGCAAAGGTAAATTCTTTCAAATTTTTGTTTAAGGCAGTCGAAAAAGACTAAGGCACAATTATTTTAGACTTTTGTCCGATGGAATTCCTTTAGACAAAAAGTCCAAAAGAATTTGAGAAAGAATCTATGGGAGGAAAGCCTAAAGGAATTTCAAAAGATAAAGCAATCAAAAAATTTATGCAGACTTTTTATTCGCAGGAAAATATTCACAAACTTTTTGTCTGTGGGAAATGTCTACAGACTTTTCGTCTGTGGGAAAATATCTGTAGACTTTTTGTCTGCAGGAAATGTCCACGGGAAAAGTTCTGAAAGACTCCAAAGAAGAGGCCGTCGAAGGACCCTGAAGGGTAGGCACCCTTGCGGGGGACTCTCAACTACCAACTTAAAGGACACTCCCCCAAAGCCAAAGGGTCATCTTCCCTTCTGGAGGATGCAAAACAAAGGACTTGGTGACCCACCAGAATAAAGAAGCCTAAAGGCCATCCAAAGACCACCTGAAGGGCAGATACCCTTGTGGGGGGCTCTTCCTAAACCAAAGTGGATCATTTCTTAAGGCCCAAAAGGTAGGTCGCCTCTGGGAAAGCTCAAATGACAAAACTAAAGGTTGTCGAGGAAAGTGACGTGCCTATGGACATCAAAGTTATGATAATGAAATAGCCATTGATCCTTGTAAATCATAGACCCGAATGCATTCAAAGACTTTAAGGCCAAGATCAGCAGGAAGTGACTAAGGAATAGAGCATCAAATTGAATCAAGGACCCGATTTAATTAACCAAAAAAAGAGGAATGATGAAGAAGGATCAGATCGCCAGATGGACATTGAAAGATGTAAAATTCCAATAACATGACTCATTTCTTTACATTGAGAAAAGCAAATGGGTAAATGCCCCTAAATTATAGTATGTCTTCTTAACAAATTTCAATGCAACATGATGTGTTACTATTCCCAAGTCCTTCTTGAAGAGGCTATATAAGGGACTTTATTTTATTGTAAAAGGGGATCTCTTTCTGACAATCAGAAATGAAACTCTGCCCAAATTGAAAGGCATTACTAAGACTTTGAGCTTAGATTGTTGATCATATTTTGTTATTGGAATAAGAAAGCAAGTGACTTTTCAGACTTTATGCTGTGATATCTTTGTTGTTGGGGAAACTGTTCTTATGTCTTTTTCCTTAATATATTTTTTGTTCCTTTAATTCAACAAGTAGAATTTGTGAAAGTAGTCAGGAAGGTGTCCTTAATTCAACTGTGGAGAGACTTTGTGCCCCCATAATTGCCTTTAGTGTGTTTTCTTTTTATTTCTGTGTGAAGGACCTTGGGATGACTTTGTGCCCTCATTGTCCTTCGTATCTCACTCTTGGGCAATTCAGGTGGAGACTTTGTGCTACATCTCAATTTGCTGGTTACTACGTCCTTGGTTACATTTTGTTATTACTACCAGGAGTATTCTTGTGGTTTGTTAAATAGTACTTCTGAAAGAAGAGGAGTGCTTTCTGTCATTTCCCTTGAGATTTCTCCTTTGATCCGCATGCATCATCTCTAAAAAAGAGAGATGGATGGTTGGTCATACCCTTGAGTATTATTTTCTGTTTATATATACATATATCATATCTATAGGGAACCTCCCCTTGATGAGAGGAGAGATTAGTCCCCTTTTGATGTGGTAAACCTACACATTTGGATGACCAATCTTCCTACTTTGGCTTATTATACCTATTTTGTTTATCAGTACGTTGATCGACAAAATATTCAACCAAAAATATGCATTGTACTACTCAAGGTGAGTGAACATGAGGTCAAATTATAGACACTAATTCTTCTCTTTACACTTAAATATAGGCAAATTCACTTGACTACACTTCATGTGACCTGTTAGAGAGAAAACTAGTTGCATCAAACATGAAAGAGTAAAGAGAAGGCAATGATAGCTACTTATCACTAGACACTTCACTATGCACCACTTCACACACTTAGATAATAAGTTTGTGAGCTCAAAACTAGATTGAAAATCTATATTTCAAAATCATATATAGTATTCAAACATGTAGGGATTCACCATACCAAGTGTGGATTTGATTACAAAAGCCAAAGGACTTATACTTATAGAGCATGTGAGAAGAGAGAGAAGAAAGGAAGTGGAAAGGTCACAAATCCAAATGTAAAGACTTGTAACCCAATTTAAGATAATGGAGTGAATAATAGACTATTAAGGTCTTATTGGATAAGTGTCCATCTAAATCATGACAAACTCTTTAAACTGGCGTAGAGACTCTTCAACTAGCCTTCTTGAAACTGCCTTTATGATGAAGCATCTCTTAACCTCTTGAAACTAAACTAGGAAGACTTGACACATATGCATTGTCTTATGGAGATTGGAAACAAGATTTTATAGTCATCAGATACCTCCCTAACTAATAGCCTTCCTCATGACACTTGTGTTCCCCATCTATAGTCACTTTCTAGCCTTCTAGGCCTAAACTTCAAACTTGTCACCTAAATGACTTGTAGTTTCTAAACCAAATATCTGTAAGAGGTGTTAGGACACATATTTAGAACCCTTTTCCTTCCATTCCATCAGGTAGACCTTAAAAGGATCCAAAAACAAACTTCTCATATTCTCATTAGGCAATCACTTCTCATTTTCACTATCTATCCATGACTACTTGTAGTGAACTATGTAGAAAATGATTTTACATGCTTATCTATGGTGGAAGATGAGTATAGGGAGTTATAATAAGTCCCTATTGACCTTATACATTAACCCTCACCTATTCATTCTCTTTTATACCTATAAAACACCCAAAAACTTACAAAAAACTTAGATTTTACCCTGTCTATACAAGTGATGGTATAACAAAAGTGGATGGGAAGGATCATGGGAGAGTCTTCAACAATTCCAAAACAATTCACAAGCCATTTTACCACTTTTTAATTCATATCCATTTGGTTCATCTTCATCAAGTTCTAGATAGGGTTTTAGGAGGGTTTTAGGAAGTTTTGGTTCTTAAGGATAGTTCATAAAAACTAGATGTCCAACCCCTAAACCAATTCCATAATTATTAATTTCATAACCCTACTCAACTACCCCTATATCCTTGAGGCATCATGTAATATGTCTGTATAGGTATGAGTGTTTGAAAATAACCTCTTGAGCTTTCTCCTACATTCTGTGTACCCTTGAGATAGTTTTAGGTCAAATGTGACCCCTTTATGTAGTCTCCTACACAATGATGGTTGTGATACATCCTTAACTACCTCATAAAGGTCATCAACTATATTTGAGGGTTCATATGGTCTTTGAATTGAAGTTGGGCATCATTAGGGCTTAGACCTAGTTTTGGACCTAATAGGATTAACTATGTTTGATGGCTTATGACCACCTCTAAGTGGTTTCTTAGGACTGTGAGTGATTATAAACATTTTTTCATGTCCTAATAAACATTAAATACCACTCCATAGTGTTTTAAGACTTCTCATCTCATACCCTTCTTTATTCAAAACCTATGCCTGTAAATTCGACTATCTAGGAGTGCCCTCTGACTGAAATGAAACATAGAGCACTTCCCCTATTTCCCTTTCCAAATTGAGGCTATGGGAGGTTATATTAGGTCATAAAAACCATTTTTGAAAATTTTAATAGCTATTTCACTTCTACAGATCTCTCAATATCACAAAACCTTAAGACTGGCTTCTCAAAACTATTGACTGTGCAAGGTTAGAAACTTCAGACTAGGTGACAAGTTAGAACGTGTCCTTGCTCTATTTTTATTCCTCCAAGAACATATTAATTTGACATTACAAATATTAGAATGGTATCATCAAGTTTTACATCTTACATCTCTGCCACTCTTCCAAGCTCACATCTCTCACTTGACTAAGCCAGTCCATAGACTACAGTCAAACTGTAGGTGGCACTTTTTAGGCAATTGAGATCCCTGTAGGTGTATTTTAGGGCCTAAGTACTATTATTATCTCCAATAGTTACATATTGAATATCATTGGGTCATTTCCAACTAAATTAACAACTAGACTTGTAGACCATGCTTCTTATTTCTCACCATCAATGCACTATAGTTCTACAATCAAACTATAGGTGTTTTTTTGGGTACAAGTTGGAGGCTTCTTGTAGGTGAAAATGTTCTTGAATATTTATACATTATACCCTTGATCTATATTGAGGTAATTAAGATCATCTCAAACTAAATGTGAGCTCTTTTCATGCCTAGAGACCATAGTCTCACTCACCATTATAGGTCACTACAAGTTGGGTTGCTTTTAGTCATTTCAACACAATGTTTTACTGAGTATTTCAGGTTAGAGCTTATCTAAGTTAAAAACCATTCAAACATCAATCTCTCTTGATCAAGCAACCATTTTTTATGTCAATACATTTCCCCTATGCTTGGGCTACAAGATGGAAAATACTATACCTACCCAAACCTCAAGACACTTCACCATGGGAAGACCAAGTGTATGAGCAAAACTTGGTTCAGAGAAGTTAAGGTAAGTTGTCCCAATTGCAACTTTTCAAATAGTGGACATGATTCTAAGCCTAAATTTGATAACAATGGCCTTATCATTGTCACCTTGATGATTTATATGTTCTCATACCTCATTAAAGGTTTCCATTTATCTCAAGCACCTACCATTCAACACTCCTCAGACCTCTGTGGATTGAAATCAGACCATTGATGGATATTCCCTGTAGGTGCATGATATAAGACTGTATATGTGGAATTAGTTCATACAACCAACATCTGATCACTAAGATATTTTAGTCTTAATATTTCCATTTTGAGATTCCCTTCACCATCTTAAGATATCCTTGCTTCATCAACATGAATGATAAAGGATTCTTGCCACTTGACTGTAGGTGACAATCACAAGGTTTTATGACTATGTTTGTGTCTTAGTCCTTTCACTCCATATAGAAAAATCTTAAGACCAGACCTTAAAAATTAAAATTTATAACCATTATTATTATAGGTTGGAGGCAACATATCTCCTTTGTTCTGAATACCAAAAGAGGAAGACAAGCATTGCAACTATTGAAACATTATTTGCAGACTATAATAGAGTCTTCTACTAGCAAGATAAGAGTGATCCTACTAACTTATTCAGCTTCACACATGGAAAAAGATTTAAAATCTTGTAATAAGGATGCTCATATCCTTTCATATCATGGACACTACTTTATTTTCATTGACCAATCCAAATAGATAAGGAAATATGAGGTGATAGGGATGTGCAAGCAGTTTTGAGAAGCCAACCTTCTTACCAATGATTCATGAATCATAGTACACCAAACCTAAAACTATTTCCATGAATTTTTAGTACACAAATATTAATATCACCCACCAAAGGTATTTTATCTAACTCACCTCCTTTTTTCCATACCAAAAGAAGATCAGTTGACCCTTTTATTTTGTCCAAGAGAGTGATAGGAAAAATAGAATGGTTTTGATCAATTTCAGATTTGCCAAAGTTGCCTGAGCATGGAAGTTAACTGAAGGGACCTAAATAGACACTTTTGAAGTCCTCCCACATGTCCAATGTGTTGTATATGCCATACAATCGCTTGAAATTGCCTAAAACTGCTTGATCTTATTTTCAAAATTGAACCTACAATTGTCAGTTCAAAACTACCATCTCTAACATGTACCTAACATGTGGGATGTTATATATGATTTTGAAACACTTTTTCTCTTGTATAAACTATACATATTCATTTAATGATGCCAAAAGTGGTTTAGAATGACATAAAACTAACTTGGACAAAGATGACAAAGCTAAAGCATAATGTTTGACTTCATCAAAGACTATAAGACACATTTTATACCCTAGAGGACCCTGTGACAAGTTTAAACTATATAGGGGGTTGACCTAGTTTTACTTGGGGTGAAATTGATCAACATTTTGTTAATTTCCTAAGGTTGGAAAGCCATCTATACCAAAGACCAGTTACCTTTTCCTATCTATTGGGTTATGGAATCACCTGTGTGATGTGATTGATGTTGAATTACCTTTGAATAGACACCAAAACACACCAAGCAATAAGAAACAACACATAATATAACACACCAAAGAAAACACACTTGTGGTATCAAGAACACTTCAGGTAAACACACACAACATAAGCAAAGCACACCTATCCTAGTATGTACAAGACCTCAAACACTTGAGGTGAAGAAAATTTCACCATTTTTTCAACTAGTGTCAAATATAGTGCCTCTTGCATCATTTCTACTCCACAAAAGTAATCCACCATGTGAAACATACTTATTAATAAACACGTGTTTATGTAGATGGTCAAAATACTTACCATCTTTATATCCTTTATTGACTATAAGTATATCACTTGGAGCTCTCAAGAATACTCCATACTACCCTCCTAGAGTCTTGTTTGGCATTATAGCTTGCTTAACTTCTATCATGTTCAATTGATGTTATTCAAACTAAATCTTAGGAGTTATTAAAGTTATCTCCACTTTACCTTCTTCTTGAAATGACTTACCTGATGTATAGGATCATCAATCTTGTCTTCCTACTGCTCCATCATGTCTAAAAGTGATTCAACTTTAGGTTGAGATCTGGACTACTTTTCAAACACTTGACTTTCTACTTTGGCTTCACTAGACTCCTCCATGACTGCAACCTCCTTGGCATTGGCTAGACACTCATTTTCATGCTTAACAAGACATTCTCTTTCATGCTTAGGACATCCATAAACAATCTTACTATCAGATTCATGTTTCTTAGGAGGGGGAGAAGACTTACCTAGATGTTAAAATTCTTGAACTATGGCATGGAACTACTGCCATAAATCATCTTCCTCTTCATGATTGTCACATTCATAGACTCCTCCATCTTGTGTACGTAGAATGGTATTATCTTCCTCATTATATTGATCTACCATGCTTTGAAAACCATCATCATCATGCATATGAATAATATAATTACCCTCAGTAGCTTATGGAAAATAATTATCAATGCTTACCTTAGATTGTCTATCACTTTCCTCATGGATGATGTATGTGCCAAGGTTAATTTTCTCAAATAAATTTTATGGATTGTTGACCAATTTTTCCCACAGGAAAAATCTTGGTCACCTTCTACACTTGCTTTGCAAGGCCAGTTAATTTCGGGTTGCAAGGTCCATCTTCAAGTTTCAACAGTTCCGTTTCAAGTATTGGCTCAGCCTAATTCATCAGTTGGCGAGTTCTTTAAGTTCAATTTCAAAGGGCATGGTTCCTCGGCACTTGGTTCATCCTTCGTTAGAGTCGTTGGTTCAACATAGTTCATCAGTGGGTCTGGTTCGACGTTCATTGTCCTTGGCCGAAGGGGAGCCCAAGTTCAAATGCCTAGTGGAGGACAGGGGTTTCAAGAAAAGAAATTTGGGTAGGTCTTCTAATTGTTTAAAGGGTTTGATTCATTCAAAAAATGTCTAAGTTCGGGCGCACTAAAAAACTAAGGTAAAGACCCAGGCAGAATTTTCGCAGACTTTTTGTCCGCGGGAAATGCCCACAGACAAAAGTCCATGGGTTAACCAAAATACAAAGCCCGCACAAAGTCCATGGGGCTTTCAAAACTCCGTGGAAAACATTTAACAAGGCCCGGGGAGCAGTCTGAGGACATAAGCATACAAAGTCCGTAGGACTTTCATAAAAAGCCTGACAGAATAAACATTAAAGCCCGTCAGGCAGTCCATGCACAAAATGGGAAATGCCCACCAACATGCAGTCAGCGGTGATTTCACCATACACGGCAGTCAGTGGTAGCAGTCAACAGTGATTTCACCGTGCACAGCAGTCTGCGCATAGCAGTCAGTAGTGATTTCACCACACATGGTAGTCAGCAGTGATTTCATTGTGCACGGCAGTCAGCGGTAGCATTCAATGGAAGAATTGTTGCGAACAACATTGAGTGGAGAAAAAGCCTATGGGGAAAGCCTGCCATAGCCCGTGAAAGACCTGTCGAAATAACAAAGGCAAAAGAGCTGGCTGTGAAGAAGTTATGAAGGCTCAGCAGACCAGTCTAAGGCCCGACAAAGGTCCACAGAGCTTACAAAGTCTGTGGAAAACATATAAAGTGCCTGGCAGACAGCGAAGGCAAATAGAGACCTGTCGGCATTAGTCTAAGTCAAAGGCCAGAGGGAAGGTGGGGAAATAGCCCAAAAAAATCCCGTGGAACATGCAAGCAAGCCGCAAAAGTTAGCACGGATCTGATGCGGCCAATATAAAGCACAAGAATGATAGTCCACCGCGGTAAAATTACCATGAATAACAGTGAGCGGTAAAATGATCGCGAACAACAGTCCATGGGGAAAAAGATCACAGAACTTTAAATAGTCTGTGAGACCAAGCCAAGCCCGAACAAGTTTGCGGGACTTCCAAAGCCTGACAAAATATTAAGGCAAGCCGTAGACCAGATAAGACAAAATGGAGAATAAGACAAGGCAACAAGCATGGTCCTGGCAAAATTTCTGACATCAACTATAGTGTTTTTCCCCTTCCCAATGAAGACTCCAGCAGTCACTTGCAAGCAAAGCGCCAATGAGTCTCTTCTTGGCTTTTCCATATAAATTGGAAGACTTGGTCATTTTAAAGGGATCTTTTCCATTCTTGTAAAGAGTGCAGCTCTGCAAATTTTCCACCTGAATCAATAAAATACAGTTTGCCCTCCATCTTGGATAGATTTTCTATGTATGTCATGAGTATTATTTGTGTTTAGTCATTATCTTCGATGCTTTCACAGGTTAATGCCAACAGACTAGCCATCTATAAGGTTCCAGTTCACAGTTCACAGGAGAAGAGTTCTTTTGAGAAGTAAGATAAAGGAAGTCACTTACAGTGTGTGTAGTACAACACCTTGGTGAGTCTCTATCTCTATTTTTCTGAGGACTTTTCCCTGTCTTCCCTTGTAAACTGGTTTCTTTGCCAAGCCTGAAGTGCATGTCATATTGTTTGGTCTAATTCTGAGTGTGGATGTGGGAGGGTCAAACCTTTATTTTGGTCTATCACCTCTTTAGAGTAGGCTATTTGTTTTCCTATATTTTCTTCTCCCTTTTCATCCCCCCCAGTATATCTATATATCTATATTTTGCACTCCCTGAAACAAATGAGATACATCAGAGGGAACTAGCCCATACCTAGAGACTCTCCTCTCCTGCTTCACCGTCCCACAGGCGAGAGAGGAGTTTCCATGTTGTGGGGAGAGGGCAGGAACCTATTTTCCTGCCACCAGGTGCAATCTCCAGGCGTCATCAATTTTGGCATGCCTGGTGGGACTGTAATGTTATCAGTTTCTAACGCAGTAGTATTTCAAGATTGATGTTGGTCCTGCTACAGTCATTTCAAGGGCTTCCAGCATCTAGTGACTCCGCTGGTAAGAGCTTAGTTATTTGTTTTAAGACCAGTCACTTTTACTTTTATGACAAAAGTCACCACAAGGTCAGGTTTAAGGGGGGTCCCTTTTGTTTTCATTGAGCTGCCTTTAAACTCTACTAAAAGGCTCAAGTTTGAGAGAACTCACCCTTATCCATTAGTAAATCCTCCTAGACTTGTTGCTAGGAACACCAACCCAGCTCAACCACAGTTACAGCCCATTCCAGCCATGGCATTGCCTTTTGCAGCTTTTCATTGTGAGAGCCCCTTAAACCTCCCACGCTATGATCCGATTCCAGGAACAGCTCTAAAAAATGTGCCTTCTTTTGATGGAGTGGGGCCAATTACAATTGTTGAGCATATCAAGAATATTGTCAACCTTTGAAATATTCACAATATAATAGATGAAAATATTGCCATCTGATTGTTGGCATTGTCCCTTAAAGGCAAGGCTCTTGATTGGTACGGAACCTTCCCTGTGAATTCCATACATTCCTGGAACGAATTGGGCACCCATTTAACTGATCATTTTGGGAAAAAAAGTGATGGCCTCTCTCTTGCTGAGCAACTTACGACTATAAAGAGAGCTCCACACGAGTATATGCAAGATTTCAACACACGATTTCAAAAGACTTGGGATAGAATTCCCATCCTGATAAGACCAACTCCCATCTACGATTTCTTGTACTATTTAAAGGCATTAAATAGTGATATTGCTGTGATGATCCAATCTATGGGAGGACATATACTGCTAGCTGCTTACGACATTGCCATAACAGCCGAAAATTGCTTGGTTCAAGCTAGAAAAATCACCCCTAGGCCCCACATGCCACTTTTCCCAGAGATACTGCCCCCTATCCAAACTATTGCACCCACATTAGCCCCTGTGCCTAGCATTGAGAAGCCAGCTGTTGTTCCGTCAAATGAATTACATGAGGTTAAAAGCCTATTACAAAACATGTCAAATGAACTTGTAGCTCTTAAAAGGCAACAAGCTTAAAATAACAAGCTGAATTCAGGTTATCAACATTATGGTCAAGCACCTAGGAACCCTTTTCAAGGCTATAATCAAGGACAAGGTTAGCTCACTCAGACCAGGCCTTTTCAAAATTATAACTCAAGCCCCTCTTCGTCATCTAAAGCCATGGTGCCTACTCAGAACAATCTAGTGCAGGAGCAGCGAGGTTGTTCAACCATGGGACATGGTCAAGAGCAAGCTGTCCATATGAATGACATGATGAATTTTTTTTAGAATTTAGAAAACTAGGCTGCTGATCATTCCCAATTTTTTGAGTTTCCAGCTCAGCCCAGCACGAGTAACAATCAAACTCAGCTGGATTCTACCCTGATAAATCACGAAGAGGGTGAGCTCTATGCAATTAATCATGGGGGCACTACAGACAATCAGGTTGATTGTGATGCAGCCAACACGAGATTTAAAAGAAGAATAGTTGGAGAAGCGCAGGCTTCCCCTCAGGCAGCAACAAATCCTTCATCACACCCATTTCAAAGGGCCCCAATTTTCAGACAACCGTCTGCACCTCCAGCTCCTCAGTCTACAGCTCTAGCCAGGATTAGCCCAAAGGAAAGCACGAAGGGAATCAGCCCCCAAATTAATATAGTTGATCGAATGAATAAATTGCATGTGAGCATTTCTCTATGGGATTCATTGTCTCTTCCAGGACAAAAGGAGGTATTGAAGAAAGAATTGCATGAACTAGATTGACAAGCCATCCCAGCAGACACTAATAACATCCTAATGACAAATGGGCAGCCTTCTACTTCAGGTCAAGTAAAGAAAGAAGAAAGGACTCCCCCCTTTTATGTATCTTTGATCATAGGAGATTTCTTAGTACACAATTGCATAATCGACAGCGGGGCCAGCACTTCAGTGATGCCCAAGTGCATTGCTGATAAGATGGGATTAAAGTATGAAGCAATGAACAAAGGAGTCTTGCAACTAGATGGGACACCTGCAAATATAGTCAAAGTCTTTAAAGGATTGAGTTTAACATTGCATGCCTACTCGACATTCTCAATCCCCCATGATGTAGTGGTAGCGGACGTTCCTCCATATTTTGCAATCTATTTGTCTAGGGACTTTATGTCCAAGATAGGTGGCTATCTAGCAGCGAATTGGTCATATCTAGTTTTCAGAACCAAGTACAGGACCAAAGTGAAAATCAAATCCGAGCCACTCTACAAGGACCACCTAGAGCCCTATTCATCCAAGGCAGTAAATGTCAATTACACTATCATCGATCTAGAAGAGTCTCAGACGGACCAATCTTCATCTTCTGCTCTTGAAGGAGTCACAGATCTACTCTTGGATGAGTGGGGAAGTGATAACTACAAGCATGATCCTTATAAGTTTATTGAGGAGGCAGACCTTGGTGTCTATTGCTTGCATGAAGAAGGTGCCATCATGCCCGATTTAATGAAGGAGAACAAAGAAGACCTTGGCCTGTGGCAGCTGTACTTTGACGATTCCAAAAGTAAACTGGGCGCTGGTGGTGGGGCAATGTTAGTTTCCCCTTCTAAAGAAAGGTACTTTTCAGCTTTCCATTTCCAGTTCTCTTGCACATGTAATATTGCAGAATATGAGTCTTTGATCCATGGACTAGAGTGGGCAAGGAAGAGAGGGATCAGGAAGCTGCAAATCCTGGGAGACAGTGAATTAATTGTGAACCAAATAAGAGGCCCGAACCTGACCAAGAACTCCTTGCTGAAGTCTTACAAGCACAAAGTTTGGGACTTGATGGAGGATTTCCTTGCTCTTAACATTACCTCGATTCCCAGAGAACAAAATAAGCAAGCTGACAGGCTGGCAGCTGTTGGCGCCCAATTTGATGTTTTAAAAGAGATAAGAAGGGATTGTGGTTTGTGCCATTTAAAAGTGGTGGTTCAGCCTTCAATTCCAGACAATATTACAAATTGGCAGGTCTTCAAAAGTGACCAGCAGATAGCTCTCTTCCTGCAGGAAGAAGCTGAGTTCGCAGTCCACAATCAAGTGAAATTGCAGCAGCAATACGGAAATCAGATTGTTCAATTGAAGAACAATAAACTCCCCAAGGGTCTGGTCACACTTGAGAGTATTTTCAACAGAGATGACCAACTAAGAGATGACAAAGCATGCATCACTACTAGAGAGGAGAATTATGAAAAAGTTGAAATCTTCAAGGACAAGCTGCTAGCGCTTGGTAAGGTCTGCACATTTCAAGAAAGGCAAGCTTTCATTCTGCTATGTCAGGAGTTCACTGACATCTTTGCCTAGAATTATAGCAACTTGAAAGGCTTCGATCCAAGACTCGTCCAGCACACCATTGAATTAGAGGAAGGTGCAAAACCAGTCACACAAAAGCAGAGGCTTATCAATCTGATGATCAAAGTCCTTATGCAGAAAGAATTGGTCAAGTTGATTGAGTCTGGAATTATATTTTCGATCAAACATTTCTCATGGCTAGCCAATCTTGTTCCAGTTAGAAATAAAAATGGGGAGATCAGGTTGTGCGTCAACTTCAGAGACCTTAATAAAGTCTCTTTAAAAGATCATTATCCCCTTTCGAACATGGAATAGATCCTCCAAAAGGTAACTGGTTTTGAATGTTTCTCCCTCCTGGATGGTTATTCAGGATATAATCAAATTCTGGTATGAGGTTGTGACCAATACAAAATAGCCTTCACCACTAAATGGGGAACGTTCACCTACCAGAAGATGCCTTTCAGGCTATCCAATGCTGGTGCTACCTTCCAGCGAGCCATGGACATGGCTTTTAGTGGTTTGATAAATAAGAACGTGCTGGTATACCTTGATGATATAACAGTTTTCTCCAAGGAGGTGGGCCAGCACATGGAACACCTCAAGCAGATTTTTGAGAGGTGTAGGGAATTTGGCATCTCTCTAAATCCAAAGAAATGTGTATTTGTTGTTCATGAGGGGAAACTTCTTGGCCACATTGTGTCTAAGAAAGGTTTGTCTATTGACCTCGAGAGAGTCTGCTCCATCCTGGAGATGTCCCTACCAAAGCACAAGAAAGGCCTACAGAGTTTCTTTAGCTAAATAAATTTCATTCAAAGGTTCATTCTGAATTTTGCTGAGATAGTTAAACCCCTAACCTCTATGCTGAAGAAGGGTGAAGAATTCAAGTGGACAATGCCAAGAAAAGATAGCTTTAAAGCCATCAAACAGGCTTTGACCCAGGCTCCCACTCTAATCAGCCCCAACTTCAATGAAGACCTCAATCTCTATACCTTCAGCAATGGAGAAGTGATATCTGTTATGCTTACTCAAGCAAATAGTGATGACCTCAAGCAACCACTTGCCTTCTTCAGCCAAGGGTTAGAGGGCTTTGAAATCAGGTACACCTATGTAGAAAAGCAAGTCCTGGTAGTAGTGCGCAGCCTGAAGAAATTCAGATACATGTTGTCAAACAGCACGATCCATCTCATGGTTTCACATCCTCGCATCAAGGATTTCTTGACCAATCGAGACTTAAATGAGAAAAGAGCAGGATGGATCACCAAAGTGATGGAGTATGACATAGACATCAAAATTGCCAAGTTGGTGAGAGGAAGGGGCCTGTGTGAATGGCTAGCTACAGATTTAAGACAAAAGGGTGAAGATAGCTTGTTGATCCATGACACAGCCACTGCAGAAGAACCAGCTGTCATAAGAGATTGGACGCTGGACATGAGGCACTTCCTTCTTACGGGCGAATGTCCACAGGGTCTCGATAGGGCTGGAAGAAGGTATTTTAAACTTCATTCCATTCCTTATGTTTTGATTGATGGAGTATTATTTAGGAAGGATCTCTTTGGGGTTCTCCTAAGATGCATTGACCCCAGTCAGGCTGACAAGGTATTGGCTGAGTTTCACGATGGGCCAGCAGGCGGCCATTTCACCCCTAAGACCACAGCAGCAAAAATAATGAGAACTGGCTATCTCTGGCCCACTCTTTCCAAGGATACCTATGCCTGGGTAAGGAAGTGCCAAAAGTGTGCACTTTTTGACAAAAAATAGTGATTGGCTACCATGCCCCTACAGCCCATTCAAGTTGAACAACCATTCATGCAGTGGGGCCTGAATTTCATAGGGATGATCAATACTCCCTCTAGTGTTGAACACAAATGGGTCCTAACTGCTACGGATTATTTCACCAGGTGGGTGGAAGCCATTTCTTTGAAGGAAGTGAATGAAAGCGTGGTCCTAAATTTTTATGAAGACCTAGTGACAAGGTTTGGGGTCCCAGTCACCATAATTTCAAACAATGCCTTGGCTTTCCTAGGGATCAGAACAAGTGAATGGGCACTGAAGTATGGTATATACCTCAGCACTTCATCGAATTATTACCCACAGGGAAATGGGTTGGCTGAGTCCACCAACAAAAATTTGATCAAGATTATAAAGAGGACCATGGAAGAAAATCAAAAAACTTGGCATGCCAAGTTGAAAACAGCTCTATGGGCCGATCGAACCACTCTAAAGAGAGCAATCAGAAATTCTTCATATATTCTTGTGTATGGAAGGGAAGCAAGGCTTCCCATCTCACTCGAATTGCCAGCACTGGACCTCACTCATCAGCTGCATCTAGAAGAAGGAACCAGCATGGAAGTCAGACTGTGTGAGCTAATGGAGCTCCAAGAGATAAGGGACTGTGCCATGGCTGCTATGTCTAGTTGCCAACAGCAAATAAAAAGACACTTCAACAAGAAATCTTTGTCAAAATATTTCTGTGAAGGAGACATTGTTTTGAAATGGGATGAAGACAGAGCTAAACCTAGAAAGCATGCAAAATTTGATGCCTTGTGGAGCGGTCCTTACATGATCACTCAATGCAAGCAGCATAATGCGTTCCAACTTTCCAGGTTAGATGGCAAAAAATTGAGTATCCTAGTTAATGGGATACATCTGAAGCATTGCCACTAATTTTTGGTTCAGTTGTACATAGTTTCCCTTGTTTTCTTTCCTGTTTTCCCTAAGTGTAGTTTGCACAGTTAGTTGTTTTTAGCCTTGTGTGTTTCCTTTTGCATATGGGGGTGAAAGTTTCAAGTGTGATTTTGGGATCTCGAAGGCTATTGTGAACCCTCTTCAAAGTTACCATTTGACTCTGTGCCCAATGGATATTCAAAGGCAACTGGGTCCTAAGCATAGCAAGCAAGCTTCCCCTATGAGTCGCCAATTTGTTGACCAATTTTGCCCACAGGCAAAATCTTGGTCACCTTCTACACTTGCTTTGCAAGGCCAGTTAATTTCAGGTTATAAGGTCCATCTTCAGGTTTCAACAGTTTCATTTCAAGTATTGGCTTGACCTAATTCATCAGTTGGCGAGTTCAGTAAGTTCAATTTCAAAGGGCACGGTTCCTCGGCACTTGGTTCGTCCTTCATCAGCGTCGTTGGTTCAACATAGTTCATCAGTGGGTCTGGTTCGATGTTCATTGTCCTTGGCCGAAGGGGAGCCCAAGTTCAAATGCCTGGTGGAGGACAGGGGTTTCAAGCAAAGAAATTTGGGTAGGTCTTCGAATTTTTTAAAGGGTTTGATTCATTCAAAAAATGTCTAAGTTTGGGCACACTAAAAAATTAAGGTAAAGACCCAGGCAAAATTTTTGTGGACTTTTTATCCACAGGAAATGCCCACAGATAAAAGTTTGTGGGTTAACCAAAATACAAAGCCCGCACAAAGTCCATGGGGCTTTCAAAACTCTGTGGAAAACATTTAACAAGGCCCGAGGAGCAGTCCAAGGACATAAGCATACAAATTCTGCATGACTTTCAAAAAAGCCTGACAAAATAAACATTAAAGCCCGTCAGGCAGTCCATGCACAAAATGAGAAATGCCCGCCAACATGCAGTCAGTAGTGATTTCACCATGCACGACAGTCAGCAGTAGCAGTCAATAGTGATTTCACCATGCATGGCAGTCCGCGCATAGCAGTCAATGGTGATTTCACCGTGCATGGCAGTCAGTGGTGATTTCATCACACACGATAGTCAGCGGTAGCAGTCAGTGGTAGAATTACCGCAAACAACATTGAGCAGAGAAAAAGCCCGTGGGGAAAACCTGCCACAGCCCGTGAAAGACCTGTCAAAATAACAAAGGCAGAAGAGCTAGCTGTGAAGAAGTTATGAAGGCCCAGAAGACCAGTCTAAGTCTTGACAAAGGTCCACGGAGCTTACAAAGTCTGTGGAAAACATATAAAGTGCCCAGCAGATAGCGAAGGCAAACAGAGACCTGTCGGCATTAGTCTAAGTCAAAGGCCAGAGGGAAGGCAGGGAAATAGCCCAAACAAAGCCTGTGGAACATGTAAGCCTGAACAAGTCTGCGGGATTTCCAAAGCCTAACAAAATATTAAGGCAAGCCATAGACCAGATAAGACAAAATGGAGAATAAGACAAGGCAACAAGCATGGTCTCGGCAAAATTTTTGATGTCAACTACAGTGTTTTTCCCCTTCCCAATGAAGACTTGAGCAGCCACTTACAAGCAAAGTGCCAATGAGTCTCCTCTTGGATTTTCCATATAAATTGGCAGACTTGGTCATTTTAAAGGGATCTTCTCCATTCTTGTAAAGAGCGCAGCTCTGCAAATTTTCCACTTGAATCAATAAAATACAGTTTTGCCTCCATCTTGGATAGATTTTCTATGTATTTCATGAGTATTATTTGTGTTTAGTCATTATCTTCGATGCTTTCATAGGTTAATGCCAACAGACCAGCCATCTATAAGGTTCCAGTTCGTAATTCACAGGAGAAGAGTTCTTTTGAGAAGTAAGATAAAGGAAGTCACTTACAGTGTGTGTAGTACAACTCCTTGGTGAGTCTCTGTCTCTATTTTTTTGAGGACTTTTCCCTGTCTTCCCTTGTAAACTGGTTTCTTTGCCAAGCCTGAAGTGCATGTCATATTGTTTGGTCTGATTCTGAGTGTGGATGTGGGAGGGTCAAACCTTTATTTTGGTGTATCACCTCTTTAGAGTAGGCTGTTTGTTTTCCTGTATTTTCTTCTCCCTTTTCATCCCCCCCAGTATATCTATATATCTATATTTTGCACTCCCTGAAACAAACGAGATACATCAGAGGGAACTAGCCCATACCTAGAGACTCTCCTCTCCTACTTCGTTGTCCCACAGGCGAGAGAGGAGTTTCCATGTTGCGGGGAGAGGGCAGGAACATATTTTCCTGCCACCGGGTGCAATCTCCAGGCGTCAACATGGATCATGTCCATAAGTGTTATCACCATACTCATCTAGGAAAATGTTAGATATGCCCTCAATCCTAGAGGATGTTCCATCATCCTTAACATACTCCTCTTGATCATTGATTATACACTTGAGATTAAAGATTGCTTCCACATATGGCTCTATATGAAATTTAGCCAATGGTTGAGTTTTAATTGTTACCTTTACTCCAGACCTTATCTTGAAGGCCAAGAAGGACCAATAATCTTAGAGGTAGCCTCCTCGCTTGGTTTTTAAATCCCTTGAGAGGCATTTAGCAAAGTGAGTAGGCAAATCAACCACTACTATATCTTGAAGGATTGGGAAGCTTGGATAATCATGCAAGAAAAATCTCAAACCCATGACAAGTCCCACTAACTTAATTAGTGTCCCATCAAGTTGTATCACTCCCTTACTATATGTTTCATAGTTCAAACCCAATTTATCTACCACAAGCTTGGGCATCACTGAGGTACTTACCCCACTATCTAAAATACAATTATGAACAAGCTTGTCAACAACAATGAGAGTGAGGTAAAAGGGTGGGGAAGTTTTAGATTTGGAAGAGGGTTCAACAATGTGAGTGGGATCATTAACGAGGGAAACATTACAATGGCTTGATGGTTGAGGTCTAATGTGAATTTGGGCAGTTATTCTTGAAGAAGCTCTTTTTGACTAGGAATGTGAAGCACTTCCCAAAGAGAAATAGATGTCTTAGCACTCTTAAAATAATCTGCAATATTCAAATCAAGATAATTTACCTTTTCTTATATCCTTTTAGTAAAATAAGTGCCTTGAGCTTGAGGCATTAGAGCATTTTGAGCCATCCTTCCTACATTTTAATTTGAAATAGGTGTAAAAGTTGTAGGTACTGCCACACTTGGACTCATACCTTGTTGCCTTAAAGGAGTATTACTTGGACTTATGTCAACACCATGAACATCTCCCAAATCCTTCTTCTTTTCTCTTGTATTAGATGTCATTGAATTATTCTGATTGAGGATGTATGTGTCTTCCACTAGAAAGTTTGCAAGGTTCACCTTTTGGGGCTACCATCCTTCATTTGCTAACATGTAATTCTCATCTTCAGCTAACAATTCAGGAATAACCCCTCCTTGAGAAACCAAGGCTTATCCTTCATCTTAATTTTCATCCATGTATTTTCATTGCTTCCATTTTTCTCCTTAGACTAAGTTACTATGAACTAGGACCATGGCTCTTATGTTGGAGGTGGAAGTTGGATTATATGCATTGGAGAGCCTATTGAAGTTAGGTTATCCTTTCAATAAACCTTGACCATATTGTTTAAGTGGGAACCTATTTGCTTGTTGAGGATAGGGGGAGGGGTTTTGGTTAACTCCATACTACATATGTAGTTGCCTAATCTGAGCTTCTAAGGCCTTGTACCTTGCATCTGAATCAATGGTATCTTATACTTTTTTGGGGATAGCTCTAGACTTGGTGTTTGCATTTGTAATTTGAGAAACACTTGGATTATCAGTAGACATATTGGGTAGAATGGGCATAGAGACTTTTGGAGGTAGCTTTCCAGCTTGTATCAATCCATTCTCAACTCTAATAGTTATGTCATAAGCTTTAGGTAAGGTGTAACCACCCATGGACTACAACATGATGGCTATGTTAGTTCTAATATCCCTTAGATATGTAGGGAAAACAAACCTTTCATTTGGTCTCATGGGAGGAGGTATCCTATACCAAGTTCTTTGGAATATCTAATTAAAGTCATGCATAGTCTCCTTAGGACCTCTTTGAATCACATTAAGCTTATGAATGAGTGAAGTGTGATCACTTTTGTCATAAAAATTTTAGGTTATCAACTCCCCAAACTAATCCCAAGTGGTGATACATCCTCCTGTCAATGTCCTATACTAGTCAAGGGCCTTCCCTCTATAAGACATGGTAAGTAACCTAATTTCAATGTTAAATTTAGTGACATTATGAAAGTTTTATAAGTTAGAGATGTCCCTAATATTCTCACTTGGGGTGACATGACCTTCCCTAATTAAATTGGGAACACTATTAGTATCATTATGATGTATAGGTACCCTTCAATTAAGCTTTAACTTACAACTCCTTAGCAAATACACTATGTGCTCAACCTTTCTTCTAGCCCTATTTTGACTATTTTTTGAATGGTATAGAAAAATTACAATGATTTTTTAGAAACAAATCACTATTTTCAGTACCCTTTAATTAAAAGTACCTATGGTTTAAATTTCAAGACTCCACTCATTCATTAGGTCCACTTTTCTATTTAGGCTTCCTCAATTAGCCCTCTTTAGGCCTATTTCCTCCTTTGTCCTTGAAATTCTGAACTACAATTATTTTATAGTCCCAAAAACTTGATAATCCATTAGAGCACCTAAATATTGATCATATTACAAAATTTTATGAAATTTTTCCAATTGGAACATTTTATATTGCACAAACCCTAGATTAGGGCTTTTAGGAGACTGAGACAACACGAGAGCACACTAAAATCTATATTGAGAATTTAAAAGAGTTTCAAGGCTCAAATTTTTTTTCAAATGGCCCCTGATCATGTTTTAAAATTAAAAAAATTCTTGACCCAATCCATTGTCTAATATTTTTAACTCAAACTAGAGTTGATTGTGCAAGAAATTTGTATAACTAAAGGACTGTGTTCTTCTAGGATGAATAAATCACATAATAAAAACAAATAAAGTGTCTTTTAGCATTTAAAATTTTAAAATGGGCATACCTCAATATTCCAAAACCTTATTATTTAGGTTTCCTTTCATTTTTTTGTAAAGAACATGCATACAATTCACTATTTAAACCCTGCTACAGGAAATAGGGGTCAACTTGCTGATATTTATTCACTAAGATTCTCTTTGTTACATATGAATTTATATCCCTTAAACAACATTCATTTCCCTTCAATACCATAGGGCACAATTTCTACAAATTCCATTTGTTATCAAGATAAACTCAGTCAAAGATAAGAACATTGTAAACAATAGGAGTCTACTCTTTAATATCCTTGACAGGGTCTCTTTGTGATAATAGATGAGTAATGGATGTTATATAACTATTCCTAGAAATAAATATTCTCTCATTACAAACTAAAATCCTCCAATAATATCCAACACAATTTTCAAATCTCTTTTTATTGCCCAAATCTAGTAACACAGTCTGCAATTTGAATAAGAAAAGCTTCCACAATAGGGGTTAGTTTGTAAGTTCACTAAAAACCCCAGATGAATCTCATTATCCCTTGTCAATATGATCTCAAAACATAAATAATAATTCTTTCAAAACCTATCAAAACATTATCAAATTCATCTAAATATCCAAATTTGGAGATACAGTCAGCAACCTTAATCAAGAACATGTAAACGGGGTCTGTAAATCAGGTTTTTTTGAAAAAGGCTTTCTTTTATTCTTCTTGATTCGAATGCTTCACTCAAATAACATATAATAACTGAATAATTTCAAAAATTCATGCATTTTAAATTAAGATAACCATTTTCCCCCACTTTTTTAGATGAGATTGTCAAGTTAACTTGGTTCTTAGGAAAGGTGGTAGAGTACCAAAAGTGACTTTGAGACACATATAACCTTGGACCCTTGGAATTGATTAAATGGGTCTCTCCTAAAAAATTTAATATATTAACAAGATTATGCTACCATTTTAGACCCCTGCAAATCCTAGAAACATACAAGAAAATGCAAAATTTTGAACTACAAGTTTCGGCAGGAAATCCAAATTTGAAATTTGAACTAGCTAAAAGCACACCTAAGATATCAAAATGAAAACCAAAAATTATTAAGGCATTATAAGGCCATAAAAATCATTCCTAAACCTAATTCAATGCAAAACAAGCCAAAATTTGCTCTCTAAGAGTGATGCCTTTGCATCATACTCCTAGGGAAAGGATAGAGAACTCATGGGTTGTTGCCTATGAGTGCTTCTAGAGTAATTCCTCACTTCATTATATCATGTTTAGTCATCCACATAGCATCCTCCACTAGATGGTTCTTCCACTTTAACAGATACTTCAAATATTTCTTATCTCTGGTTCTTTTAGTCACCTATTTGTCCAATATGTATTCAAGTTCTTTTGTCTTGGCCTTAAGTAAATACTATGACCAATACAGGCCTATTGTATTTGATTAATCTATTATTTTTCCTTCTTCATCTCTTTATCTATATGGGTACAAATCTAAAACATTGAAAATAGGTGAAATTTCAACTCCACTAGGTAACTCCAATTCATATGCATTGTTGGCAAAATTCCTGAGAATCTTGCAAGGTCTTATTTTCTTCATTTTTAGCTTGTTGTATTCACATTATGTAAACCTTTCCTTATTTAGATGATATATGACTAAGTACCCAACCTATAAATTAATTTCTCTCCTACTTAAATCTACCTACTTCTTGTACTTATCAACACTATATTCCAAAAAAAATCTTATATGTTCATGCACCTCTTTCATTTCCATTGCAAACTCCTCACCTAAAACACTTATCGTATCCATATGTATGATATCTCTAACCTCAAATACACCTTTTGGATACATTCCATAGACTACTTGGAATGGGCTCTTTCCAATGCTCTTATTGTTTGAATCATTGTAGGCAAACTCTGCTTGAGACAACACAAGATCCCACTACTTGGGATGGTCTTTAGAGAAACACCTTAACAAGTTCCCTAGGATTCTATTCACCACCTTAGTTTTCCCATCTGTTTGAGGATGGTAGGCTAAATGGAAACTCAAATTGGTGCCTAGCTTTTTTTACAATGTCCTCTAAAAGTGACCAATAAACTTGGTGTGCCTGTTAGAAACAATGTTCATGGGCAATTGATAAAGCCTCACAACCTCCTTAAAGAAAAAATTATCCATGTGTGTTACATCATTAGTAGTTATACATGGTATCAAATGTGCCATTTTATATAATCTATCAACAACTACAAAAATGGAATCAAAACGTCTCTGTGTTCTAGGCAATCCCATCACAAAATCCATATTGATGGATTCCCAAGGCCTATGTGGGACTAGTAGGGGATGATACAAACCTACATTACTGATCTTACCCTTAGATAATTGAAAAATTTACACCTTTATACATACCTTCTCACTTCTACTTGCATTCTAGGGTAATAATCATGTCTAGTGAGCAACTCCAATGTCTTGTCAAGCCCAAAATGGCCTACCATGCTTCCACTATGCTTCTCTTGGATCAAATTTCCTCTTATTGAGCTCTTTGGTACACACAATTTTACTCCCTTGAATATCAATCCATCTTGAAGTACATAATAAAACCATGGCTCCTTATTGAGTATACTTGGGTGCTTACATGCATGGTATGCCTCCTTGAATTCCTCATCATCCTCATACAAATCCATGAGTTATTCAATGCCAACACTCTCTAACTAAATTTCTTGCACCAATAAGACCCTCTTGCTCAATGCATCTACCACTTTATTGCTTTGTCCTTGCTTGTGCTTTATGGTAAAGGTAAAGTTTTGCATGTACTCCACCCACTTCACATGTCTTTGGTTCAACTTAGGCTGATTAGATATGAACTGAAGTGCATGGTTATCTGTGTATACTATGAACTCCTTTGGCATAAGATAATTCCTCCACTTCTTCAATGCTTGCACCATGGCATAAAACTACAAGTCATAAGATGAATACCTCTTCTTAGCATCATTCAACTTCTCACTAAAGTAGGATATAGGCCTACCCTCTTGGATTAGGACAGCCCCTATGGCTACACCACTTGCATCACACTCTATCTGGAACACTTTTTTGAAGTTTGGCAATGCTAGTATGGGCTACTATGTGATCCCTTGCTTCAATTATTGGAAAAAAATTCTACTTTCTCATTCCAAACAAAGTTTTTCTTGTCTCCCTTGATAGTGTCAATGATGGGAGCACATATTCCACTAAAGGTTATTATAAAATTCCTATAGAAACTTGCCAAACTATGAAAACTTCTTACCTTTCCTAATATCCTAAGTGTTTGCCACTCCATGATTACCCTCACCTTATTCTTGTCCAGCTTTATCATGCCTTGTGAAATTAAAAATCCAAGGTACAATAGCTCCATTTTCATGAGGTCACATTTTTTATATGTTGATCAATAACCTCTCTTCTTGTAGCCTTCTTATCACCAACTCTAAATGATGAAGATGCTCCTCTTTTCTTTGGTTTTAGATTAGTATATCATCCAGATAAACTACTACAAACTTTCTTATGAAATATTTCAAAACCTCATTCATTAATCTCATGAAAGTACTAGGTGCATTAGTCAAACCAAATTACATGACTAGCCATTCATAAAAACCTTCATTCATTTTGAAAGCAGTCTTCCACTCATCACCTTGCCTAATCCTTATCTGGTACTAACCACTCTTGAGGTATATCTTGTAAAAATAGCTTGCTTCACTCAATCAAGCCATCAAATTTTCCATTTTGGGAATTGAAAACCTATAACTTATGGTGATTTTATTGATGGCCTTGGAATAAATGCACATCCTCCACTCACCTTTCTTCTTTGGCACCAACACCATGGGTATTACACATGGGCTCAATCTCTCTTTGATCATCCCTTTGTCAAGAAACTCCTACACTTATATTTTGATCTCAGCATTCTCTTGTGGGGTCATCTTATATGCAGCCTTTTTTGGTAGACTTGCTCCAGGTATGAAGTCTATATGATGTGTTATGCTCCTCATTAGTGGCAATGTGTTGGGAAGCTCATCAACAACTATGTTAGGGTATCTTTCCAACATTTCTTAAATCTCTAAAGGCATCTCATTGATTTTAGTGGCTATCATAATATTTCTAAGCTTAATGACCAAAGCAAATCCTATCTCTTCTTCATGCATGGCATTCAAGAACTCTTTTGCACTTATCATGATTACATGTAAACCAACCTATTGATCATTCTCTTCATCCTTCAAGGGCATCAAATTTTAACTAACTCCATCTTTGGTCAAGGTGTACATATTATTTATTCCATCATGGTTAGTTTGTCTATCATATTGCCAAGGCCTTCCCAAAATCACATGGCACACATACGTGGGGATAACATCACAAATCACCCTATCCTTGTATGTTCCAATTTTAAACTCTACCCAAATCTTCTCACTAACCAAGACTTTTTATCCCTTATTCAACCATGACACCTTATATGTAGAATGGTGAGGTAATTTTTCTAGCCCAAGCTTGTTAACTATTTCTACTAAAAATAATTATTCATGCTTCCTAAATTAATAACCATCTTACAACACTTACTTTGGCATTTGCATGATGTCCTAAAGAGATTTTTCCTTTATGGTGGATCATTATCCTTAGGTATATTTATTAGCACCCTCCTCATGAGCAATGATTCTCCCACTTCAGACTCTACCACTTGTGATGGAGAGCAAACACTCTCTTCATTTTCTCCTTGTGCAATCTGATTTCTTCCTTAATTCCTTGGGATTCTTGTTGGTTGGTCCTTTGGACACTCCTAATTCTTTTTTCCATTATACTTTTTACACTTAAAACATTTACCTATAAATCCACTAGATCTTTTACCCCTTGATGAATATCCAACTCTATTATAAGGTTTCCTACCTCTAAATCCAACTCTTAATTGAGTGGACTATTCTTGTGAACTGCTTGATTCACTTTGAAGATTTATTTGTGATGTATTTATACACCCTTGTTTTCCTCTAACTCTAAAATTATTTCTACTTCCTCTATTCTTTTGATTATGCCTTCTATTCAACTTATCTTCAGCCTTGAGTGCAAATTGATAGCACTCTTCTAGTGTTCTTAGGTTCACAAGTTCTAACTCATCTTGGAGATTGTACCTTAAACCATTCAAGTATCTTTTAAACTTTTATTTATCCTCCTAAACATGACATAATATGATGGTTAGCATATATAACTCCTTTATGTATGCCTTCATAATCATTTCTTTCTACTTCAAATTTTGTAATTGTTTAAACAAGTTTGTTTCATAATCACCTGGCAAGAATTGGGATTTGAGCTTGGCAAACATTATATCCAAAAAAGTGATCTTATTCTTCCCCTTATTTATTCTCTCATCTTGTGTGAAGTCCCACCACAATGAATCATGCCCTTTTAGCTTGGTTCTTACAAACTTAACCTTTTTGTCATCAGGTACCTCCTCATACTCAAAGTATTTGTCTAACTCATTCACCTAATCCATGATTTCATCTCCATCAAGACCACCTACATAGGTGTATAATTCCACCTTTGGTTTGGACCCCTGACTCGTGATCACCCTCATGAGTTTTTCTACACCTTGATCCTTAGGTCCTTCAATTGTCTCTTATCCCTCTACCTCTTCTTGGTCTTGTGGCTCATCTTCCCTATCACTCAAGTGCCCTGTAAGGACTCCTCTTTTTTGGTCTCTTTCTATAGAAATTATCCTTGCATCAAAGTTGAGTCTCATGTCTCTAACCTCTGTCAACACAGTATCTTGGTTCCCTTGGTTCCTTGCTGCATCTCCTTTATTTTTCCTAAGTGGTATTGTGAACCTTTATGTAGGCAATTCATCAAACAAGTACCTGTTATCCTTTTTCTCTAATAATATTCTCTCTCCCACTTATTCTCAGGTATCCAAAGTTGGCTTTGATACCAAAATGATGTAGAGGTACCCTTCAATTAAGCTTCAAATTACAACTCCTTAACAAATACGCTATGTGCTCGACCCTTCTTCTAGCCCTATTTTGACTTTTTTTTAATGGTATGGAAAAAATACAATGATTTTTGAGAAACCAATTACTATTTTTAATACCCTTTATGAAAATTACCTATGGTTCAAATTTCAAGACTCTACTCATTCATTAGGTCCACTTTTCTATTTAGGCTTCCTCAATTAACCCTCTTTAGGCTTATTTCCTCCTTTGTCCTTGAAACTTCATACTACAATTCTTGTACAGTCCTAAAACCTCAATAATCTATTATAAAACCTCAATATTGATCAAATTACAAAATTTTATGAAATTTTTCTGGTTGGAACGTTTTATATTGTACAAACCCTAGATTAGGGCTTTTGGGAGACTAAGACAGCCCAAGAGCACACTAAAATATATATTGAGCATTTAAAATAGTTTAAGGATCCAAATTTGATTCAAATGGTCATTATAACCCTTTATAATTTTTCCAAATCAAAAAAATTCTTGTCCTAATCCACTATCTAAGATTTCTAACTCAAAATAGAGTTGACTGTGTAAGAAATTTGTATAGCTACATGACTATGTTCTTCTACGATGAAAAAATCACATAATAAAAACAAATAAAGTGTCTTTTATCTTTTAAACACATAAAATTAGTTTACCTAAATATTCTAAAATCTTATTATTTAGGTTGCCTTTCATTTTCTTGCAAATAACATGCATACAGTTCACTATATAAACCCTACTACAGGTTACATGGGCCAACTTGCTGATATTTTTTCACTAAGATTCACTTTGTTTCATATGAATTTATATCCCTTAAATAAAAATAATTTACCTTAAATAAAAGAGGGCACAATTCCTACAAATTCCATTTGTTATCAAGATAAACTCAGTCAAAGATAAGAATGTTGTAAACAACAGGTGTCTACTCTTTAATACCCTTAACAGGGTCTCTTCGTGATAATGGATGAGTACTGGATGTTATATCACTATTCCTATAAATAAATAGTCTCTCATTACAAACTAAAATCCTCCAATAATTTCCAACATAATTTCCAAAACTCTTTTTATTTCCTAAATCTAGAAACACAATCTGCAATTTGAACAAAAAAAGCTTCCACAACAAGGGTCAGTTTGTAAGTTCACTAAAAACACCAAATGAATCTCATTATCTCTTGTCAATATGATATAAAAATAGAAACAATAATTATTTCAAAACCTCACAAATCATTATCAAATTCATCTAAATATCCAAATTTGGAGATATAATCAACAACCTTAATCAAGAACATGTAAATAGGGTTTGTATATCAAGTTTTCCTAAATAGGGATTTCTTTTATTATTCTTGATTCAAATGATTCACTCCAAGAACATACAATAACTAACTACCTTTGAAAATTCATGCATTTTAAATGAAGATAACCATTTTTTCCCACTTTCTTGGATGAGATTGTCAAGTTAACTTGACTCTTAGGAAAGGTTGCATAGTACTAAAAGTGACTTTGAGACACATATCACCTTAGACCCTTGGAATTGATTCAATGGGTCTCTCCTAACATTTTTAATCTATTAAAAATAATATTCCAACCTTTTAGACCCCAAAATTCCTAGAAACATACAATAAAATTCAAATTTTTGAACTACAAGTTTTGGTGGGAAATCCAAATTTGAAAATTTGAACTAGCTAAAAGCACACCTAAGATTTAAAAATGAAACCCAAGCATGCTTGAGGCCTTATAATTCCATCCAAATCATTCCTAAACCTAATTCAATGCAAAATAAGCAAAAATTTTCAAAATTAGCTCCCTAAGAGTGATGCCCCTGCATCACATTAAGAGGCATATCATCATATGCATTTAGGTGAATACAATTTTTAGTGTTAAAGGTTGGGAAGGCATGTTGCCTATCCATGTTGTCCTCAAGCACCCCTTCACTTTCTTGATCTTATTGGCTTGTAAACTCTTCTTATTATTCAAAGGTTAAGATAGGTTGAAGATGTTGAACTTCACGAGGAAGTTCAGGTTAGAGGAGTGGGTTTATGGGATTGATAACTCTACTAGAAGTTAACATAGTAAGGACCATGAAGTATGAACAAAGTAATGACAAAATTTGTTTTACAACTATAAATTACCTTGAATATAGTTAACAAATGCTGAGTAGAACACCATATGTAGTTATGATGTTGTCAAGACTAACATTCACCTTGACAAGATGTACTTGAGACAATAGTCCCATCGAGTGTGTCAGAACTATTATCACTCAATATTTCACCATAGAGATGGTTTTTTAAGCCTACTCTATATTTATTGAAATATTATAATACCTCTAGGCCTATGGGTTGCCTATAGTAGAGGTAAAACTCTAGGTTTAAGGGTTAACTCCCTAGATTTCTCTTTATTTACTTATCACCTACACTACTTGCTTGTTTAGATGAAAAGGGATAGAAATAACATGAAATTAAATTAATCCAATGAGGTGATACACCAAAATTATATCCATTATACTAACATACAATTAAACTATGAAACATGACTCACAACACTAGTCTCAACATCCTAGATTACTCTAACATCAATATTTCAAACATGGAGGTGATATGCATTATACTACTCAAGGTGAGTGAACATGAGGTCAAATTACAAACACTAATGCTACTCTTTAAACTTAAAGATAGAAAAATTCACTTGAATACACTTCATATGACCTATTATAAAGAGAAATACTTGCATCAAACATGGAAGAGTAAAGAGAAGGCAAGGATAACTACTTATCACTAGACACTTCATTATGCACCACTTCACATGCTTCGACAAGAAGTTTGTGAACTCTAAACTAGATTAAAAATATATATTTAAAAATCATATACAATATTCAAACTAGTAGGGATTCACCATACTAGGTGTGGATTCAATTACAAAATCCAAAAAGGCTTGCATTTATAGAGCATGTGAGAAGAGAGAGAAGAAAGGAATTGGAAAGGTCACAAAGCCAAGGGTCAAGACTTAGAAACTAGTTAAATTTCAAGAGAATAGAGTGGATAACAAAACATGAAGGTATTCTTGGATAATTTTCCATCTAAATCATGACAAACTTTTCAAAGTGGTGTAGAGACTCTTCAACTAGTCTTCTCAAAATAGCCTACATGATGAATCATCTTTTGACCACTTGAAACTGAACTAGGAAGACTTGAAACATATGCACTATCGTATAGATGTTGGAAACAAGTTTTTAAAGTCATAAAATACCTCCCTAACTTATATCCTTCCTCATGACACTTGTGTTCACCATTCGTAGTCACTTACTGGCCTTTTAGGCATATAGCTTCACACTTGTCACCTAAATGACTTGTAGTTGCTCAACTAACTCTAGAAAAAATGTGTTAGGACACTTTTTTATAACCCCTTTGACTTCCACTCCATAAAATATACCTTAAAATGATCCAAAAACAAACTCCTCATCTTCTCATTAGGTAGTGACTTCTCATTTTCATTATTTGTCCAAGACCACCTATAGTGAACTGTGTCGCAGAGAAGTCTCCATGCTTATCTATGGTGGGAGATGAGTATATGGAGTTAAAATAAGTCATTATTGACCTTCTAAATTTACCTTCACATTTTCATTCTCTTTTGTACCTATAGAACACCCAAAACTTGTAAAAAAAACTCATATTTTACCCTTTCTATACAAGTGATGGTATGGCCAAAGTGGATAAGAAGGAGCATGGGGGAGCCTTCAACAAGTCCAAAACAATTTCTAGGAGATTTGACCACTTTTGAATGCATCTCCATATGGTTCTTCTCCATCAGGTTTTAGATAAGGTTTTAGGAATTTTTGGTTCTTAGTGATAGTTCATAAAAACCAAACATCCAACCCCTGAAGCAATTCCATAATTCTTAAGTTTATGACCCCACTCAACAAGCCATAGCTCCTTGAGTCATCATGTAATGTGTCCATACAAGTATGAGTGTTTGAAAATAGCCTCTTGAGCTTTCTCCTACATTATGTTTTCCCTTGAGATAGATTTAGGTCAAATGTATCCCCTGTATGTAGTCTCCTTCAAAATGATGGTTGTGATCCATTCTTAACTTCCTCTTAAAGGTCATCAACTAGATTGGAGGGTTCATATGGTCTTAGAAGTGAAGTTGGGGATCATTATGGCTTAGACTTAGTTTTAGGCCTAACTATGTTTGATAGCCTATGACCACATTTGAGAGGTTTTTTTATGACTATGAGTGATTTTAAACCTCTATTCATGTCCCAATAAACATTCCACACAAATATATAGTGTTTTAAGACTTCTCATCTCATCCCCTTATTCATTCACACCCTATGCCTACAAATTAGACTATTTGGGAGTGCCCTCTATCTAAAACAAAATAGAGGGAAATTATCCTATTTCCTTTGCCAAATTGAGGCTATGGGAGGCTATATTAGGTCATAAATACCATCTATAAAAAAATTCATATTTGGATCACTTTTGCAGATCTTTCAACATCACAAAACCTTCATATTAGCTTCTCAAACCTATTGACTATGCAGGGTTAGAAATGTCAGACTAGGTGACAAGCTAGAACTTGTCCTTGATCTATTTTCCTTCCTCTAAGAACATATGAAGTTGACCTTACACTATGAGATTGGTCTCATCATGTTTCCCATCTTACATCTCTGTCACTCTTCCAAGCTCACATCTCTCACTTGACTAGGCCAATCCATATACTGCAATCAAACTATAGGTGGCACTTCTTAGGCAATTAAGATCACTGTAGGTGTCTTTTAGGGCCTAAGTTTTGTTTTTATCTCCCCCAGTTCCATATTGAATATCATTAGGTCATTTCCAACTAAATGAATAACTAAAGTTGTAGACCGTGCTTCTTGTTTCTCACCATCAATACATTATGGTTCTACAATCAGACTGTAGGTGCTTTTTTGGGTAGAAGTTGGAGGCTTCCTATAGGTGAAGATGTTTTTGAATCATTATGCCTTATTCCCTTGATCTCTATTGAGGTCATTAAGATCATATTAAACCAAATGTGAGGTCTTCTCGTGCCTAGATACCATAGTCTCACTCACCATTATAGGTCACTACAATTTGGGTTGCTTTTAGTCATTTCTACATAGTGTTTTACTAAGTATTTCATGTTAGAACTTGTCTAAGTTAGAAACCATTTAAACATCAATCTATCTTGATCAAATAACCACTTTTTAAGTCAATACATTGCCCTTATACCTAGGCTACAATATGTAAAATACTAGACCTATCCAGACCTCAAGACACTTCACCATGGGAAGACCACGTGTATGAGCAAAACTTGGTTCAGAGAAGTTAAGGTAAGTTGTCCCAATTGAAAATTTTCAAATAATGGACATATTTTTAAGCTTAAATTTTTATACAATGACCTCACCTTTTTCCCCTTGATGCTTTATACATTCTCATACCTCATTGAAGGTTTCCATTAAGCTCAAACACCTACCATTCAACACTCCTTAAACCTCTATGGATTGAGCTCAGATCATTGAAGGATACTACATGTAGGTGTATGATATAAGACTATATATGTGAAATTTGTTTTCACAACTAATCTCTAATCACTTAGATAGTTTAGTCTTACTATTTCTATTTTGAGAGTCCCTTCACCATCTTAATATCTCCTTACTTCATCAACATGAATAATAAAGGCTTCCTGCCACTTGACTGTAGGTGACAGTCATAGGTTTTCTTATTGTGCTTGTATCTTGGTCCTTTCATTACATATAAAGCACTCTTAAGAATATACCTTCAAAAGTATAATTGGTCACCTTTATTATGATAGGTTAGTGGTAACATATCTCCTTTATTTTGAAGACCAAAAAAGGAAGACAAGAATTACAATTGTTGAAACATTGTCTATAGACTGTAATGGAGTCTTCTACTAGCAAGATGAGAGTGATCCTATGTTAACACTTCCAAGTGAACCATAGGTGATCTTAGTGTTTAAAGAACACTTCTCATTTTAGAATCCAAAGAATTCAAGGCATGAGTTGCAAGTATTTGGTAATTAGGATGCCTGTGGTGAAATTGTGGCAGAGCAAAGTAGACTGCTCCATAATATTTATAAATTTTGATGATTGGGAGCCATCTTGGTGCCTTTTCTAAGCTAGAGTGAATTGTTATGAACAATGTATCTAAGACAGAGTGAATTGTTTAAAGAAAGAGCAAAAGTAAAGGGTAGAGTAAGAAAGAAATGGTGATTATTGATATTTAATTATGAACATATTAACAAATTTCCAAGGATTACCAAGCATGATCTCAACCGTCATATAGTGTAAAGTAGCCTAAGCTCATGTTTCACTACAAACTAGGCCTAATTATGGAGATAAGATGACAATACAAGTAAGAATTGGATTTAATTTTCAAGTTTTACACCACATCTAGATAGCTAATGCACATCTTTGTTGTAGAGCAAATAAAATGAAGTAAACTCAATTTCATTCAACTAACCTAGCATTACACAATTTAGCAACCCTGTAATTAATGATCTAACCCAGTATTCTTAGAAACTATTCATATTCAAACTTAGACAAGCAATTGAGAAACTTAGTAATTCAAACACATCAATCTAGATAATTCTTATAGAATTTCTTGATCTTTCTATATTAATTGCTTAGAAGTGTAAAAAATAGCTCAAAGTCTCTCCCTTTATAAATGGTAATACATGCCTTGATAGAAAATTTAGGTAGTATATCGATCAATCTAAAATTACAGGTGTACAAGGATAAAGACAGTTGTCTTTGTAACAAACTATAATACATGTGTCTTTTACAATCATATTGACCTAGAGGAAATCATGCTAACAAACTAGCATGTACCTTAACAAAAAGGCTTCTCCTTAGGTAGGCCATAACTAGATTATTGAAGTTGGGGCCCTTTGCTACTGAAGGATACTCATAGCTCATTCATGTTGTTTATCCACTAGGCCTAAGTCTACGGTAGGCCTTGTGATGTGCTTCTCTTCTTGATCAACCAGCTCATCAAAATCTTTGTCATTCCTAGCCAAAGCTTCATTAATGCTTTTGGCTTCATTAATTATCTCTCTTGCATTGAATATCATGTATAATATTTTTCTATTATCCTATCCTAATTATCCTTGACTCTTGCCCTTGATTTCTTGAGTCATTAAAGTGGCTCTATGTTGGAATTCTTCATCACTAATAATTCCCAAGGCAGTGGGCTATGTAGGATCCTCGATCATAGTTCCTAGGAGCCTCTCAATTCTTCCCAGGAGCTCTTTCTCCTCCTCAATAAATTCCTCCACTTTGGTATGTCAAGCACTCATGGCTTGGACCTTGTCTACAATAATTCCCAAAATGGCACTTAGGTGCCCTATGATGATGGCTTTAAAATTTGGTATTTGTTTCCTAACCTAGATGTTAAGAAGTTGGGAAATCTTATCTTTAGAAGTCTACCATTGAGTAACCATCCCTTGGCTAAGGTGGCCTAGTCCTCTAGTGGACTATGCCTCAACTTCATTGACTTCAGTGCCTTGAACATGTCATGAAATTATTACTCAAGCATCTTAATCATGGAGTCTGGCACTGAGAGAATTGCTTGAGTTTGTAAATTCACTTTCTCCTTCTTTGGGTCTTAGATTATTTGTTTTAATCCTTGGATACCAGCCCTAACCTATTGAGATTGAGCCTTAATTAAACTTTCAACATCCTCCTCATGGATGGGAGCCTCTCCAAGTTGTTTCCCTTCAAAAGGGGTTAACCTTGTGAATGGTTCCACCTTTTGAAAAGTGAAATCTTCTTAACTAACCATGGTTATCCTTATGGTGATCATTTCTAATCCTATTGTGTCTATGTTGAATTGGACTTTAGTCTTTGGCTTCTTGAACTTTAGAGGCTCAGACACCTCCACACTTGCACTACCAGAAGCTCTTAGGGTGTCAACTTTTTAGCTTTTTTGAGCATGATGAACCTATATTCTTCTCTCTTATTGATTTTCCACTATGTCCTTGATCCATGGTTTGATGTTATCATGTATAGTTAAGCCAACTTGTGACAAGGCCCATGAAGGAGAGAGGGATGGGACCATCTACCACTTCTCATAGATAAACCAATCAAGGATGACTGATCCATGGATAGGAAACTCATCACTGAAGAGGTTGAATTCATTGGTAGGGTGAGTGAAGGTCAACCTAGGCTTCTTCCTTAGAGTCACAGGAACCAAGGTCATCTATGCTTTCCTTTTCTCCCTTTCTAATGGAACTAGCACTTTTCCAACTTTTTTAGATGGATCCTCCTCTCTATCTGAGCCATATCCTACTGCTATATTAATGAGAGCACCCTTAAATGTCTCACCTAGCTCACAAGAGTTATCATATCAATGAATTCTATGTGAAAAGGTGGTCTATGTGGGAGTTTTGAAGGTGGGGGACCTTCCCTAGGTCTCTATTCCAATCTTGGCTCTTCAACTTTCTCCTTGCCTTTTACATACTAAGGTTGTCCAACCTAGGGTTATTTAGCTTTTTCATCTTGTTGCTGGGGTTGAGGTTCAGATGGCTACTCCTTGGGCTCCTCATGAGAGGTCCCAGATGGACCTGGCAACAAATGATATTGCAAGGGGTGCAGTTTCCATATCTCCCTTGAAGTCTTATTGTCCTTGATCAGTTTGCATTCCAAATTGAAATTATAGCTTTTGATCTTGGAGAGCACTTCCTCAAAATTTCTTGCTCTAATGTAGATGTCATCATCGACACCTAGTTTTTGTTCATATTCAACCTTTGGGATATTTATTTCTATAATGTGGTTAATGTTGTCATCAAATTGTGCACCCTAGGATACTCTATCAAGCTCTTACAATTTGATGCAACATTGAATCATTTCTCAAGTTGTGGGGAACTTGTAAGAGAGATTAATCTCTAGTTTGTGAGGGCTAGCTCCCTAGATTCTTCTTTAAGATTCCTATCACCTAATCTAATCCTTGTTCATGGAAAGTGGCTAGAAATTTTGCATGAAATGGAAACTACACTAAAGATGTGATACACCAAAACATATCCCATAGACTATCACACTCCTACTAAGCAACAAAGCTTTCTAAGACCAATTCTAGGCATTGAATGACTCTAACATAATTGCTTCAATATGAAGGTAGCATACATAGGATAATCAATAAGATAATTGATCTAGGGTCAAATTGCACACCATATAAATAATTTGCTTGCTTGAATAAGATTCTAGTATAATCAATACACCTCACGACTTGTTAAAATCAGAACTCTTGCTTAAACATGAAGGATAAAGGGAAGTAAGGATGATACTATCACTTGGATCCACTATTCATCACTCACACACTTAGACAAAATGTTCATAACTTAGAATTAGACTTGTATTCAATGTTTAAAGATAAAATGTAATGTCATAACAATAGGGCTTCACCATACTAGATGTGGTCTCTCCTATAATGGCCAAAATGGCTCACATTTATAGAACTTGAAAGAAGAGAGAGAAAAGAGAAGTGAAAAAGGCATAAGGACAAGTGTCTAAAGATGAAAATCAGTTATAATGCATAGAAGTGAGGTGAAAAATGAGTTATGAAACTAATTTTCACATTATCACATCCCAAATAAGCCTCTTCTCCAAATGTGGCATAGCATCTTCTCGATCATTCTCTCTAAGAAACTACCTTTATCATGGGATTTCTTGAGCATTCCAAAGCAAATTAGGGACAAGTGTCTTATGTGTGCTAAGGAGAGGAGGTTATAAAGAGGCATCCACCTACATTGGAACTTTTTCTAGTCATTGATATTCTCTTACACAAACTCCATCATCATTTATAACCATGATCACTTTACAATAGGCTTTTCTTGACATTTTGCGCTAGCATCTTCTTATCTCCCTTAACTAATCCATACCAGGGATCTTATGACATATGTTAGGTAACTTCATACACTTGGTTCCATCAGACACATCTTAAAATGTCCCCAAGTTCAGGTTACCATCCTCTTTTCACTATGTCACTTTGGAGACTGGCTGAAGTGAAAGGCCCAATAGGGACACTTTTGAGCATTCCAAGCTTTGAAAATGGCATAAGGAGTTGTTTGAAGTCCCAAGTTATCCTCCCAAGTGGTTTTTATCCCATGATCATCTTCAAGACCTACAAAACACAAGAAATTATCAAATAAACTTGCTTTCTCCTTGATTTGTATGGATTTTATAAAATCTAATTCCATGGCTCTGGACCTCATGAAGTTTTCAACAACTTCTCTTTTACCCTCAGGGTTAAATTCATTCATTTGAAGGCTCTTTGAGCCTCATTTATTCCATTGGGTCACAAAAAAGGTTTTGAAGGGTTTCGAGGTGATTTGGATTCTTAACATTTGTTCATAAAGAACAGACATTATAATCCTATCAAAACTCCACTAAAGGCCTCTCAGCGACCCTCTCAAACTTCTCCAATCACCTCTAGGTCCCATACAAATGGTCATGAAATTTTCAAGCATCTAAATTTGGCTTTCAAACTCCTTCCTTGCATTTTGTGAGGGTCTTAGCACATTCTAGGCCCAAAAAAATGGTTTCTTGGTGGATCTCATACAAACCAAAGGTTGAAACACTTTTTTATATGCCCTAAAAACATCCCCCAATCATTGGAATAGCTTATCAAGAGCTTAAGATGAAACATGACCCCTATTTGGTATTAGGCCTATACCTTGCCAATAGGTCTACCTATAACTTGATGGTTAAAAACTCTTTATTAGCCTTATACACTTCTAATATAGCTCCTAAATATCATTTCAACCTCCATGAATATGGTTTAAAACATTCCAATGCTTATATAAGTCTGAAATTGTAACTAATCCCTCATGAGGGCTTAGGCTCACATGTTGCCTTACTAGGTCTGCCTACAGATCTCCTTGTTTGGACCACCTTGAATATATTCCAACCCTCTATCCTAGCCTAAAATTTTTTTAGGTATGTTCCAGCCATAAAAACCTTCATTTGATCTATCTTTGCCTTCTGGACCATGCCTTGATCTGTTCCCATGGAGTTATAGGGTTTATGTAAGGGGAAAAGTGCCCCCTGTCTAAGATAAAATAGGGGGAACTTCCCTTATCTGTCTTGAAAATATGACCATTGAAGCATATTATTTAAACTCCAAAGCTAATCTTTACCAATTTCCAACCTCTGGCTCCAATATTTGATCACCAAGCATTCAAATTCTCCTAAAAAGACTTTTGGACAAGGCAAACTGTGAGGGTAAGCAAGGTATAAGACTATGCTTATGGAAAATGGGAGCCTTTTGCTTGCTTGTTTCTTCATATTATGAAAGTTAAATAGTCTATGACATACTTTGATGAAGTTATTTAATCCATTTCATCATCCATATACTATATGCCACCCAATACATACCTATATGAAGCCAACTATTCATGTTTGTCTCAATCCTCAAAAGATGACTGTGTGAAACCTCCTTTAGGGCCCTGTAGGTTAATACAAGGGTCTCTTATATCATATCATGTTGATTATTTTCCTATAACCCTAGATTACTGATCCTATAATGCATACTTATCATTCAGTCACCTTAGGCACCTTCAAATGTTCCCAAATGTTGATACTGCCTAGACTGAGACTTTTTGTCCTACTTGTAGCTTGACTTGGCTTTGTCCCACTTTTAATTAGGTGTATTTAATCTTTCCATGAGATCCTTGAGGTTAATTTACACCTATCTAAACCAAATTCCACCCATACAATCTCTTTTGGTGCAAAGGAGACCCCACTTCTCACTCACTACCCATATACCCTATTTGATTGTGTTTCATGCATTTTAGGCCTACCTACAGATTGACTTGGCTACAAATGGACTTAATCATGGTGTCTATGATGGAATAGAGGTATTTTTTGGATCATAAACCATAAACCCTTTTATTCTTGTGCATGATCATACTTGTTTCACAAGCTTAACCCTTTCTGTCTGGACTGAGACAAAGTTGACCCTATTTACCTGACATGTAGGTGATCATGGCAATGTTTAGGCCCTATTTAAAGGTGTTTTGACTTTCCATGAAGTTATTTGAATCTAAAAACACTATTATACCTCCTTTAAATCTCAAAATAAGGTCTAAACTCCAACCTCCAACTCACTATTTGAAACCTTGACTGCAAGTGTCACTTTCTTAGGCCTGTGTACGGACAAAGGAGAGTGTTTAGGGCTCATTATGTCAAATTCCATCTTCTCTTGTGGTATCTTTAATATTAAAAATACTCCTTCACCCATTGGAAATATTTGAGCATGATGGAAGGCTATTTTTCAGCTTGAATGGAAAAACTCTTTTCTTTGCCTCAGCCCTGTAGACAACACTGGGAGAATTTAGTGTGTTTATGGACACTTCTAAGGCTTTAAACTTCCTCCTTGCACTAGCCCCCTAGCCTCCATTTTTTGCACAAGTCTTCTCCTCACTAGAGGAAATAAGCTTGATAAGTTAGGTGTCTTAAAACCTTAAGGATACATGTTGTGAGAGGTCAATAACAAACCTTGGGACCTTTGTTTTGTTCATTCAGGGAAAACATCCTTATGTTAGTCTCTTTGTTTAGCAAAGCTTTATCAACACCATGTTTTACTCTCAAGAGTCTTAATCATTCTATCTAAGTCATCAACATTCCCCATAAATGTCATGAGGGATCAAACCTATATAAGACCTCTGTACAACTCTGCTAGTGTCACATGTAGATGTGCATATGACTATGTATAGGCAGGAGGGATGAAATTGAGCAAGAAAGGTTAGCAAAAAGGCTTCAAAACACCTTCAAATGCAATTGTTAGCCTCAAAATGACTTGTCAATCACCAACATCACATGAGATCAACTTCAAACATCCTCTTCTATGTGAACATCAATTTCTTGAAAGTGAAAAAGGGTGGACAGAGAAGGAGAATGTGAACAAAATGCAAGATTTCAAGATTCCAAATGAGCTTAGAATCTATCCAAACTACTTCAATACATATTCATACCATCAAAGATATGGAATAAGTGAAATATTCTCTTTTAAACGTGAATTCCACTTTTGAAGGCATTTTGGATAACTATAAGTACAACATGGACTAGTTTGCAAGTATACATGAGCTAAGGGGATTCTTAGCTATTTCAGAGATACAAATCCAAAATAAGAAATTAAAACCTATATAAATGTCCTAAAGAACATAGGAAAATATAAAATCCATCAAAACACAATAATTTTTTTTGAACTAGCTCAAAAGGAGACCCCCTTTGGATGCAAGTGTATAAAAAGCTACCTAGAGTGTTAGCAATTATTCATAAAGGAGAAACCACCAATGTGAGAATTATTGCTATGAAATTGAATTGGACTCAGAGACCTTTCACCCACCAAGACCATTCTTCCCTAATCCACCTATACATCCCACACCAAGTGTTTGAATTCAACCCTTTTTTGCTTGCCAAGATAAGAAGGAAGGAAAAAAAAGTTGAAGATGGAATTTTTTATGAAATATCTACACTAAAATGTGTAAATGGGTGTGGGGAGGTGAAAAGACACTCCACCCATGTTTTTAGCTACAAGTGAACTCAAGAAGTCTATACAAGTGCCCAAAGGGGCCTATTTTTAAGGAGAAACTACCATTTCCTACATATAACTAAATTTTTAACTGAAATATGACTGATACTAACATAATTTTACCCCATCCACGTTTATATTCACTTTGGTGATAAAAATTATAACTCCATCATCCGTACAAGTCATTAATTAGGCTAGAAAAGTGGCTAAATGACCCTTTTTGCATATAAAACCTCACAAGTGATCAATTTATGACTTGTAAACACATTAAATCATGTCAAGGACCACCTTAGGACATTTTCAACACAATTTTATCCTTTCACCATCTTTGACTAGGTTTGACTAATGTTGACTTTGGTTGACTAGCCTAGTACAAGGAGAATGGGATTCAACAAGGATTAGGGGAAGGAAAAGTGAGACATATAGGACAATAAGTAACCTCATAAGACACATGAAAACTTATTAAAGAGTTTTAAAATATTATGTTTTAACCCAAATTTGACTATAAGTCAAATTTGGTTAACAATTAACTACCATGTTCTTAGGGTCCTATATCTTAAGGTCATTTAATTGGAAATCAAAAGAATTTCTATGTGTAACCATGATTTTAAGTTTCTTCAAATATTTGATTACAACCTTCCCAATATCTAATGGGATGGTATGTATTTGGCCCTTCCTCTTCTCTCTATAATTATATCAATGCCCTAGATGATTTGGGAAGCAATTTTTTGCTCAGCAAGCTTGTTGGGGATATGGACTGGTAACTTGTAAGGTTGGGTTAGGATCCCCTCTATCCTAATGACAGTGCAATCAGGATAATACCATACATTCCCCATGGTTTCCACCTATATATTGATAAGGGGATATGATCTTAGCATAGGAACTCTTGTGATGGCCTCAACTATGGTTGGGAAAACATAATCACAAATGAATTGCATATGGTTCCTATACTTGAATATATGCAATTTAGAATAATAGTGAGAAATTGTGGTCCTACCATTAGGGGACCAATTTCTAATGTCATGGAAGGTTACAAAGGCTATCATGGAATCCAATAGATATGACATCAAATAGAATTGCTTAGAGGTCTGTCTTTTGATGGCTATGAATTGCTTAGCTAGGAAGAAGCTAATTAGGTCTCCCACTAGAGGGGTTAATTTCTCTTCTACCATGAAATGGACATAAGACACCCAAAATTTGTTTAAATACATGGTATAAGGGGTGTCAAAGGCTTGATTTAGTAGGGTCATGATTATTTTAATGCCTTCTCTAAATTAGATAATATGAATCTTGCCATCTAGGGTCCTAAAGACATGGGGTCCTTGGATTACCAGGGTACGAGGACTAAATCAAGGTCCTAGGTGTTAACCCAGTCCCTCATGATATGGAGGTAGAGATGGGGTAAGGGGAGCTTTTAATAAGTCTTAAATGATATAGGAGAGATGTGTACCACCCTCTAGGAATTACCCTCTCAATTTATCCATTCCCTATCTATCCTACAATCAAAAAAGATGGGTGTAAGGACATTAATGTAATGCATTACCTCTAGTTTCATCATGGCATGATGGAGACTGGCCATTTGAACTATAACCAAATTTTTGTATCCTCCCTTCATTATTATAGGTTAGATAAAGCTCAACTTCTATCTTCAATTATTATCTACTAACCACCATTTTTGATGTTACTAAATTGTTCACACTAGATTGCCAAGGGTTCTTATTATAGCACTTATTCTTAGGAGCACAATTATGCTATCTTGATTGAACTATAACCAATTTAAATAATTTGGGTCTTCTTTATAGCGTTTAGGGTTTGGATCTTTAATGGTAGGAGATATTTAAGATTTAACTTTATGCATGCTTTGGATTTGATGGAGACCTTTTGCTTGTGTAGAGCCTATGTGGCATCATTCTGGGCTTTTCATGACAATTTTCATAAGTGTCATTCGGGCACTAGCCATTGGCTTTTAAAAGTCTCCTTTAGTTCATATCATAGGATCAAGATCTTAAACTTAGCATGATCCATCGATCCAAATCCAAGTCCTCACCTTTTATTGGTCTAGTGATCTCTAAGCTTGTGGTTATGACACTTGGCACCCTCATAGATCTTTCCCATGTTATATATCTTCTATTAGTTGTCACCTTAGTTGAGCACTAGCCACATTTTGAGCTCATGAAGCTTTAAAAAATCATCGAACCTTTCGTACTATTAGATCAAATCTAGTGAATGAGTGATTACCATTAATTGTCTTGCTAGTTATGGTTCAAATAAAAATGTGACATGCATCCATCTCAAGAGCTTGGGATTCCTTTGAAAACTCCACCTGGGCCTCATGTTGGTGGATCAAATCTAGTGAGCTAGCAATAGCCATTGATCCACATGGGGGTCTGGTCATTAATTAGATGCCTTTATTAGGTGGGCCCATTTTATTCCTTCCATTTGACCATGTGTTCATCTCTCAGGGCCTTATGCTCCTTTTGACTTTCTTGTTATGCCTCACACTATTGGATCAAATCCAAAAAGTAAGCACAGGTCATTGGATCAATCTTGGGGTAAGTTATTTAAGCCAAAGTTTTAAGGCTAAGGCACTCCATCTGATCAAATCCAGTGAGCAAGTGTCATTTATAAGATCCTGCAAAGGGTGAGGGAGATAACCATTAGAACCAAGGAGATAAATAAAAGATCTTAGCATAAGGTATTAAGACTAAGGTCATGTTGATTATCGAGGCCTTAGTATTAATAACCTATGCTAAGTTAGGTAATACAAAAGGGGAGCTCACAGAGCTATATCAAATTAGACCCAAGGAACTTAGGAAAAATAAAGGGGGAAGGTTAATGAAGAGCTTGAGTCATGTTATGAAAACATGACTTAAACCCATGTAAACCCCTTGTTTATATCTTCTCTTTGTGATGAGTTTCAATTGGTTCCTGCCAACATGGTTCCCTCCAATATTTAAATTTGAATCAAGGGCCATCCAGGGTTTCAAAGACATGGGGTCCTTGGGTGACCACCATGGAACTTGAAAAATGACTCAAACATCTCATTAGCATGGTTAGTCCAAAACAAGAAGATTAAATCATACAAGCATGCTCTTTAATGGAGTGGGTGATCTTCAAATTTTGTCAAGGACCTCAATGTTATAGTGCTTCAAAACCTAGATACAAAGACTTCTCAAAGGTCCCAATTTTTAAAAAAATGGGGTATGTTGGTCCCAATAAATGGTGACTCTGAGGGGAAACATATAAATATGTTAGAACTTATAGACTCTGGTAAAACTTCTAAACTTTGGATTTAGATAAACATTGAGGTCTTCATTCTACTTGATCAAAAAAACACCATCTAGATTCAATTGTGGTTGAAACAAACCTTACACTCATGGATTTAGGGTCAAACATCAGGACATGTCTAAGCTATGTGTGTGCTTTGATTTCACTTACTGTTTGCCATAGGATTCAAGAAGTGGTCCTTAATTTCTTGCCCTCAATCATTTATATTAACCTAGGGTATACTAAACATTCTTCATGAATCATGACTTTGCTTAGGGAGGGCTTAGGCATTGTTTTACTGCTAGCCAGGCATCTATAGCCTTAACAAAGTTACATTTGGCTCCACTCATGGCCTTGCTCCATTACCAACCAAGCATCCATAGCCCTGATGGAGGTTGCCTGAATCACCTTTCTATGAAATCTTCATTTTTTTATTTTATTTTTTGTACTTTTAGATTTTTATGCTTTCAATAAGGTTGGGAACCAAGATAGTCAGGTTTAGGATTTGGTCAAATATTTCATTTTTGGAGGATCACTCATGGTTGTAACTCTTATCCCAGGTAAGGATGTTGATTAAGTGCTAGCTAATGGCATACTCTTAATAATTTAAGTCTCCAATCCTTAGGTGCAAATCTTCTTAAAACAACTATGGATCTAAGGTCATGACTTAGGTCTTATGGAATGGCTTTCTCTCCACCTATTTATACTCAATTCCTCTAAGCTATAACATAATGCTAGGTTCTAGGAGCATGGTTGCCTTTATATAGGGTTCATACCTTCATTTTATAATTAGGGCACATCTTGAGCATATTTCATAACTTTTAAGATCAAGGATGTCTCTAAACACATCTTAAAATCAAGAACAAAACAACAAGTGAGCAACACACAATAGAAGGAAGAAACCAAAATAGGAAACCAAACACTTATGAATAAACATATATAAAAATGAGGGATAGGAAAGGAAAGATGACCAAAGAAAACTAACTACCCTACCTATTCTAATCTAATCACCTTACATCTTATTACATGAAGACCCCAAGAGAGGTGTTAGAGAAGTAGTTCTTGATGTATTTCCCATTAGTAGGCAATATGAACTCTACCCCTTATAAATCTTTGAGCTTGAAGGTGTTATTCCCTAGTGTCTCTTCAATCTGGTATGGGCTAATCCACAAGGGTGTGAATTTTCCATGCTTACCTTTGGGTTCAGATGTTTTATCCCAAAGGAGGACTAAGTCTCCCTGCCTGAACACCTTGATCTTAGAAATTTTTTCAAGCCATCTCTTCACCATGCCCTGATGTCTATTGAATTCATAAAAAGTACTTTCTCTATCATATTCCATTTGGATGATGTTTAATAGTCTAGAAGTGGTAGGTAGCTTGAGATTGATGGGAAAGAAGGGATCCTACCCATACACCAATAAAAATGATGAAGCTTTTAAGGATTACTTGATCCTTATTTTATCATCCCAAAGTACAAATTTAAGTAATTTATGCCAAGTCCTTGGTTTGTCTTCTGTAAACTTCTTGATTGCCTTTATTAAGTTCTTATTTTTAGATTCAAAAACACTATTCCCTTGGGGATAGTGATTGGAGGAAAATTTAAGTGCAATATCATTGTCATAAGCCCATTTAGTCATCTCATTTTAAATGAATGCAAATCCATTGTCACATACTATAGAGACTGGGGTCCCAAATCTAGTACATATATTTTCCTCTAGGAAGCTAATCACTTCTTCCATTCCACATTACTTGGTGGCTACTACCTCAGTCCACCTAGTGCAATAATCTATGGTAGTTAAGATGTATTTGTGACCCTCAAATGAGTTGGGTTTGATTACTCCAACAAAGTCTAGACCCCATTGTGCAAATAGTTTGTCAATCATAATAGGTTGTAGAGGCAAAGCTGCCTTTGGCTCTTTGGAATTGAATATTTGACAAGAGTGGAATTCTCTCACATGCTTGTGAGCATCCTTGAAGATAATAGGCCAATAGTAATCAGCCCTTAGGATTTTATAGGTTTTAGTTCTTCTAGAGGGATGTCCACTTCCCAAATTTTCATGAAAGGTGGTCATAATTTAGGTGGCTTCTTCTTGTGAAACACATCTTAGATAGATTCCTTCAAAGTTCTTTCTGCACAAGATTCCATCCTTGATCAAGTAGTGGACTTCCTTGAGCCTTAAGGCCCTCTTTTGGTTCCTGAATAGACCTATAGGATAAGTACCATTGATTAACAAGTGTATGATTGAATCATACCATTCATTGGTTTGAAAACTATGTTGGCCTACTTGCATAATACTTAGCCTAGGGTGAGTATTAGTAATCATTTGAATCAAACCTTGGTACCTTACTAGCTTTTCTACCTTCATCTCCAAGTTATATTCTTGCAAAACTAGCATCCACTTACCTCTACATTATCTTAGCTCATTTTGACTCAACATAAACTTAGTGGCAAGGTCAGGTAGAATAGCATTGACCTTATTTCTAAGGATGTAGTGCCTAAACTTCTTTATGGCCTTTACTAGTGCATATGCTTGCTTATCAGTCATAGAATAGTTTAGTTCAGCATTCTTAAAATTAGTACTCATGAATGTTATTGGGTGGTCATACCCATCAAATTTTTGATTCAATATGGTAGCCATAGTGTGGTCAGATGCAAAAGATTAAAGGTAGAAATCTTTTGAGAAATCTGGACTTATAAGCATCAGGGTTTGGCCAATGGCTTATTTGATGTCATTGAATGCCTTCTTAGATTCTTTCATTCCAAATTATCTTGGCATATTTATTGAGCATGTCATTCAATGGCTTGAAATTTTATGCAAAACCAAAAATAAACTTCCTTACAAAATTTATTTTGCCAAAGAATGACTTTAGTTTCTTCCTACTGTTTGGAAGTTCAATCTTGGATATGGCCTCCACTCTTTCAGGGTTTATGGAGATGACATCTTTAGTTATAACATGTCCTAATATTTTACCTTTAGTTACACAAAATATGTTTTTCTTAGTGTTCAAAGAAATGCCATACCTTCTGCATCTTTCAAAAACTTTTTGCAATTCCATGAAGTGATCTTCCCTATTTTTAGAAAAAATTGTTAGATCATCCATGTAAATGATGATGTACTTACCAATCAGGCCTTGGAAGGCATGGTCCATGGCTCTTTAGAAGGTGGCTCATGTGTTGATTAGTCCAAATGGAATCCTTTTGTAAGGAAAGGTTCCTCACTTCGTTGTGAAGTTTGTCTTCATCCTGTCTTCTCTATCAACTAATACTTGGTTATAGCCCAAAATTCCATCAAGGAAAGACATCATGGCTGAACCTAAAATATTTTGAATTACCTGATCAAGAGATGGGAGAGGATAATTATCTTTCTTTGATGCTTTATTCAAATTTTTGAAGTTAATACAGCACCTAATCTCACCATTCTTCTTCTTAACTGACACTAATTTAGCCACCCAAGTTGAATGTCTGATGGGAAATACTATCCTAGCATACAGTAACCTTTTGACCTCTTTGAAGATCATAGGTTCCAGAATGGGGTTTACTGGTCTTAGTTTTCGTTTGAAGGGTTTACTACTTTCTTTGAGGGGTATGGTAATGGAAATGACGCTTGGATCAAAGATATTTAGGTCATCATAGGACCATGTTATCACATCCTTATACTTGGTAAGGAGTTCTTTGGCTTTCTTATCTTCAAAATCTATACAAACCTTTCCAACATTAACTAGTTGGGGTTACTCTTGGAGGTCAAGATCCATTGTATTGTAATCCTTTCCACACACCTTAGGTATTTTGGAAACCTTAGCTAGTTTGTCTTGATCAAATAGTCTTTCTAGAGCAATCATCCCTTTAGGGATTTTATTGTCATTCAACTGAATGACCTTGCTATCAAACTCGTTCCCTCTAGTTGTATTTTCATCAACTTCATCAATGATATGGGCTTCAAATGCCCTGGAATTGGTCAAGAAATCCAATATCTATTGGTCATAATTAAAGACTTGGAAATGATCAATATTATCAAGCACTAATAGACATGGGACCAATTTAATATTGAAATAAAGGGAGTCTGGATTAGGCATGAGATTTGATGCAATAGATGCCAACTCATCTACAGCTTGGTTTCCTTCCCTTAGAATGGAGGTGATGTTGAAAGCATCGAAGGACTCAATCAAGGCCTAGACTCTAAACTTATACTTCTTTAGGTATGAGAGTTTACATTGGTACCTGTTCCTGACCTAGTTGACTACTAGTTCTAAAGCTCTAAAACCTAGTAGTCCCTTAGCTTTATTTTTGATAGAAAATTGTAAACCTAGGATGAGAGCTTCATATTCAATGAGATTGTTAGTGCAGGGGAATTGGAGTTTATAAGAGGAATGGTAATTTTTTTTTATGGGTCAATTAAAATAATACCAACACCTAATCCATCCTTGCATCTAGCACCATCAAAATGCAATTTCCATAGCCCAAGAGGAGTTTCTATGTTCTTAGGACTATCTAAATTATCAATTTATAGGGTGAAAACCCTTAAGTCTAAGTCAATTATGTTGACCCTTTCATTTAAAACATTATACTCCATTATCATATGATTCATTCTTGGTTCCCTCTTGACTCTAATTTGATTTGGGACTCCCTTCCAAGGTAGCCATAAGTGGGAGCAGTCAGTAGACATATACTCATTTAAGGCCTTGGTCCATTCTCTACTCAATAAGATCCCATAGACATCTGACATATCAACCACTTGAATGTTAATGAATTGTTGTACTCTGAGCTCAAAAGCTATTTGCATGTGAACATTCAAAAGTTCTCCAATTACCTTTACCCTCAACTTGTCTAACTGGGTAACAATCTTATCAGAATTGATGAGGGTTAAGCCAAGTTGTTTACATATGCTAGCAGGCATGATATTTGTAGAATCACCTAAGTCTAACAAGTAATTATGTAAGTTTTTACCAAACATCATAACTATGAGCAAGAAAGGCGGGATTCATCTTTGGCCTTATGTGTCGTTACATTAGCATGATCAGTCTTAAAAGGTTTACTAATTTTCAAGGACTCCAATAGTAAATCTCTTTACTCTATGATTTTTGTTAACTCATGCAACATGATGTTAATCTTTATCTTCTTCATGTCCTCAACTATGTTATAGCTAGTCTTGCTCGATGAATTAGTACTAGGCTTATAGTAACTTCCTTTGGGTGGCTCAAGGTCATTCCTTGAATTAGTGTCAGGAGGGGTCCCATAGTTATTAGGAAGAGTTGAAGTGGTTAAAGGTTACTTCTACTTTATATTCCTTAATGGTTAAGTCTTTTTCAAGAACTATTTAAATGCATCGATTTCTTCTAGGATCTCATCTAGTTCATTTTCCTTTTGAAAAGGGAAATCAAAGGTTTCTACCATGAAAGCCTGTTAAGAAGGCTTAGGGCCAGATGTATTTTTATTGTTGTCCTTATTGGGAACTACCTCAAACATATCTATTTCTTCCTAAAAAGCTTTAAAGGCTTTGTAGAATTCAATGCAATCGATCTCACCATGTTTAACAATAGCATGCACTCTATAGTAGTTAGGCAAAGCAAAGTCTGAGATTAATGGCCATGGTTTTGTTACTAGTAGAGGATTCATTAGTCTTGTTATTATTGTAGAAGCTATCATTGTGAAACATATTTCTTGGTCTGTTGAACTTTTGGAAAGTAAAGTTCCTTCCAAAACTTTCACCATTATTACCAACTTGTTTTTATAATTAGAGAAAAGCGATGCTAAGTTTTTGAACCATCTTTAATATAGACTCATTCTCACTCTTAGGGGTCTCAAAATTATGGACCTAATTATTGTTTGAACTAGGAGTGGGTTTTAATTCCATTTGATCATTAGTAGAAGATCCATTTGTATTTTGGTGACTTAGGAATCCCAAATTTTGATTAGGAGTAACATAACTAGTAGGTAAAATTTTCAAGGTTGGTATTTGATTAAGAGCTAGGGTATTTTGGTTATAATTTGGAAAAAGGTTCAAATCAGGCATTTATGGGTTAACATTAGGGATGGAGTAAGCCATGTGGCCTTGTGGTTGCATTTGATCATTGATAACCACTACCTCAGAATAGGCTTGGGATAATAAAGCTATAACCAAGATAGATCTCTTTAGAAATATAGAAGTCATAGGATCTTTTACATCCTTATAAATCTCTAGGGCTAGAACATCATTAGGTTTGTAAGGTTCCATAGTCCTAATATACATTTTTTGGAATCTGGCATTGAAATATATTATAGGTTCACTTGCATCTCTTTTTATGGTTGTGAATTGATGATAAATGTCACAAGGACTAATAATCTTACCAAACTAATCAATGAAAATGATGTTGAAATCATTCTAAGAGGTAATGCAGTCATAAAGAAAATTACAAAACCATTTATATGATGCATCTTTGAAAGTAAAGGGAAATAATCTACATGTTACATCCTCATATATGCCATTTTTAATAACCTCAAAGCATCTTTAAAAGACTTAACATGTTCTTTCATAGTTACAACACCAGTAGGACTAAATATGGACAAATATTTCTTAGGATTACATCGTAAATCATGGACTACCCCTTGTACACTAATGGGGGAACTCCCTAGCCAGACCATACCTAGATGTGGTTTGAATGCAAAGGTCCCTTGAATAGAAGAAGTGGGTAAAGACTTGGAAAGTCTTCATCTACCTTTATTACACCTGGTTCTTTGATGACTTTGTAGCTCAAGTAAAGGCTCTCTTATTTTTTAGCATGATCTACATGAATCCTAAGCAATTCTATCTTGAAGATGTGAAATCCTATTTTAAATATGGTGTATCAATTTAATCTTTATAAGAAGCAAGGACTAAACATGCACACTAGGCTAATTATATAAATATTTACATAAGAAATTACAAAGGACATCAAATTCATACAAAGGTATCTTGAAGATGCATCCTATAGTGCAAAGATAATTGATCTTTTCAAGTTTGAGCTCAAGATGGACCATAATTTGTAAGGGATCAGCTGATCTTTGATCATAATAAGCCATTATAAATACTACAAATGTTCAAATTCAAAGCTATATTTACCAGAATTAGCAATCATTTATTAAAGGAATATGATATTCACTTTAACAAAACACAAAGATATGTTAGAAACCTCTAAGACTACCAATATTTACACTCGAGATCAAAGATCTACCCAAAGGTGTAAAGATGACACAAATTCTAGGCTAATTAACGTCAATGACCCTCCTAGTGCCAATGAATCTATTCCTTGTTGATGCCTCAAAGTGAACCACAAGTGCTCTTAGTGTTTAAATAACACTTCTCATTTTAGAATCCAAAGAATTCAAGGCATGAGTTGCAGGTATTTGTAAATTAGGATGCCTATAGTGAAATAGTGGCAAAGCAAAGTAGACTATTCCCTAATATATATAAAGTTTGATGGTTGGGAGCCATCTTGGTGCCTTTTCTTATGAATCTGAGTGCTAATTTTGAAAAACTAGTCTAGATCTAAACTACTAAATAAACTAAATGGTTATGAACAACGTATCTAAGCTAGAGTGAATTGTTTAAAGAAAGAGCAAAAGGAAAGGGTAGAGTAAGAAAGAAATGGTGATTGTTGATCTTTAATTATGAACATATTGACAAAGTTCCAAGGATTGCCAAGCACGACCTCAGCCAACATATAGTGTAAAGTATCCTAAGCTCACATTTCACTACAAGTTAGGCCTAATTTTGGAGATAGGATGACAATACAAGAATTGGATTTACTTTTAAATTTTTACACCACATCTAGATAGCTAATGCACATCTTTGTTGTAGAGCAAATAAAATGAAGTAAACTCAATTTCATTCAACTAACCTAGCATTACACAAGTTAGCAACCCTATAATTAATGATCTAACCCAGTATTCTTAGAAACTATTCATATTCAAACTTAGACAAGCAATTGAGAAACTTAACAATTCAAATAGATCAATCTGGATAACTCCTATAGAATTCCTTGATATTTTTGTATTAATTTCTTAGAAGTGTACAATATAGCTCGAAGTCTCTCCCTTTAAAAATGGTAATACATGACTTTATAAAAAATCTAGGTAGTATATTGGTCAATTTAAAAGTACAGGTGTACAAGGATAAAGATAGTTGTCTTTGTAACAAACTACAATACATGTATCTTTTACAATCATACTAACCTAAAGGTAATCACACTAATAAAATATCATGTGCCTTAACAAAAAGGCTTCTCCTTAGGTAGGCCATAACTAGATTATTGGAGGTGGGGCCCTTTGTTGCTGAAGGATACTCATAGCTCATTCATGTTGTTCATCCACTAGGACTAAGAATATGGAAAGCCTTATGATGCAATCCTCTTCTTGATCATTCAACTCATCAAAATATTTGGCATTCCTAGCCAAAGCTTCCTTAATTTTTTTAGCTTCATTGATTCTCTCCCCTACATTGAATATCATGTCTAATATTATGCTATTATCCTATCCTAATTCTCCTTGACTCTTGCCCTTGATTTCTTGAGTCACTTAAGTGGCTATGTGCTAGAATTATTAATCATTGATAATTCCCAGGGTAGTGGGCTCTATGAGATCCTCGAGCATAGTTCCCAGGAGCCTCTCAATTCTTCCCATGAGCTCTTTCTCCTCCTCAATAAGTTCTTCCACTTTGGTATACCAAGCACTCAAGGCTTGGACTTCGTCTACAATAATTCCCAAAATGGCACTTAGGTGCCCCATGTTGATGGCTTTAAAACTTGGCATTTGCTTCCTAACCTAGATGTTAAGAAGTTGGGAAATCTTATCTTTGTAAAAGTAACCATCTCCTTGGCTAAGGTGGCATGATCCTCCAGTGCACTATGCCTCAACTTCATAGACTTCAATGCTTTGAATATGTCATGAAATGATTCCTCAAGCATCTTAATCATGGAGTCTAGCAAAGAGATAATTACTTGAGTTTGAAAATTCTTTTTCTCCTTCTTTAGGTTCTAGATTATTTTCTTTAATCCCTAAACACTATCCCTAGCCTCCTGAGATTGAGCCTCAATTAAACTTTCCACATCCTCCTCATAGATGGAAGCCTCTCCAAGTTGTTTCCCTTCAACATGGTTAACCCTATGAATGGTTCTACCTTTTGAAAGGTGAATTCTTCTTGACCAAACATGGTTATCCTTGTGGTGATCCTTTCTAATCCTATTGTGTCTAGGTTGAATTGGACTTTAATATCTAGCTTCTTGAACTTTGGAGGCTCAAGCACCTCCACACTTGCACTACTAGAAGCTCTAGGGGCATCAACTTTTTGGCTTTATTGAGCATGAAAAACATTTACTCTTCTCTCTTCTTGATTTTCCACTATGTCCCTTATCCATGGTTTTATGTTATCATGTATAGTTAAGCCAACATGCGTCAAGGCCCATGAAGGAGAGAAGGATGGGACCTTATATCACTTTTCATAGATAAACCAGTCAGGGATAATTGGTTCATGGATAGAAAATTCATCACTAAAGAGGTTAAATTCACTATTAGGGTGAGTCAAGATCGACCTAGGCTTCTTCCTTGGAGTCATGAAAACCAAGGCTATCTCTTCTTTCCTTTTCTTCCTTTCCAATGGAACTAGCTCCTTTCCTACTTTTTGAGAGGGATCCTCCTCTTTATATGAGCCATAGGATGTTTCTATATTAATGAGGGCACCTTATAATGTCTCCCCTCACTCAATAGCTATCATATCAATGAATTCTATGGGAGAAGGTGGTCTCTGTGGGAGTTTTAAATGTGAGGGACCTTCCCCAAGTCTCTATTCCAATCTTGGCTCTTCAACTTTATCCTATCCTTTTACATCCTAAGGTTGTCTAGCCTGAGGTTATTTAGCTTTTGTATCCTATTGGTGGGGTTGAGGTTCAGATGGTTACTCCTTGGGATCCTCATGAGTGGTCCCAGATAGATCTAGCAATAAATGATATTGTGAGGGGTGCAATTGCCATATCTCCCCTGAAGGCTTGTTGTCCTTGATCAGTCTACATTCTAACTTGATATTGTAGCTTTTGATCTTGGAGAGCACTTCCTCAAAATTTATTGCTCTAATGTAGATGTCATCACTGACACCTATTTTATGTTCATATTCAACCTTTGGGACCTTTCTTTCTCTAATGTGGTTAACTACCCTATTCTTAGGGTCCCACATCTTAAGGTCATCTAATTGGAAATCAAAATAATTTCTATGTGTAACCATGATTTCCAGTTGCTTCTAGTCTTTGATTATAACCTTCCCAATATCCAATGGGAGGGGATAGATTTGGCCCTTCCTCTCCTTTCTACATATTTTGTCAATGTCCTGGATGATTTAGGAAGCAATTTCTTGCTTAGCAAGCTTGTTAGGGACATCAACTAGTAGCCTATAAGGTTGGGTTAGGATCCCATCTGTCCTACTAACAGTGTAATCAGGATAATACCATACATCCCCCATGGTTTCCACATGTTTCTTGATAAGGGGATGAAATTTTAGAATAGAAACTCCTGTGATGGCCTCAATTATGGCTAGGAAAACATAATCATAGATGAATTACTTATGGTTCCTATACTTAATTATATGCAATTTAGAATAATAGTGAGAAAGTGTGGTCCTACCATTAGAGGACTAGTTTATAATTTTAGGGAAGGTTACAGAGGCCAGAAGGGAATCTAGTAGATAAGACGTCATATAGAATTGCTTAGAAGTCCATCTTTCGATGGCTATGAATTTCTTAGCCAGGAAGAATCTAATTAGGTCTCCCACTGGAGGGGTCAATTTCTCTTCTACCATGAAATGGACATAAGTCACCTAGACTTTATTTATATACATCATGGAAGCAGTGCCAAAGGCTCAATTTAGTAGGGTCATGATTATTCTAATGCCTTCTCTGAATTAGATAATAGGGATATTGCTATTCAAGGTCCTAAAGATATGGGGTCCTTGGATTAACCAGGGTGTGAGGACTGAATCAAGGTCTTGGGTGTTAACCCAGTCCCTCATGGTAGCGAGGTGGAGATGGGGTAAGGGGAGCATATAATAGGTCTCAAAGGCTATAAGAGAGATGTATGCCACCCTATGGGAATTACCCTCTTAAATGATCCATTCCCTATATATCCTATAATCAACAAAGATGGGTGTAAGGACATCAATACAATGCATTACCTTTGGTTTCACCATGGCATGATAGAGACTAGACATTTGAACCACAACTAGGTTATTATATCTTTGATTTACTATGGTGTTCCTCATTTCTTCTTGGGATATAGGCTATATTTCATCTACCAAAAAAAACAATTTGGACCAATTCCTCACTCCATAGTTGTTTAGGATCACCAGGTCCAGTTTTGTGTCTTTAAAAATCCTCCTTTCATTATCAGAGGTCAGATAAAGCTTGGATTATAACTTTAATTATTGCCTACCATCTAACATTTATGATGTTACTAAATTTTTCATAGTGGATTACCAAGGGTTATTATTATAACACTTGTTCTCAAGAACACAATTATGTTATCTTGATTAAACTGTAACCAATTGAACTGATTTGGGTCTTCTTTATAGAGGGTTTAGGGTTTTGAGCTTTAATAGCAGGAGATATTAAGGATTTAACTTCATACATGATTTGGATTTGATGGAGACATTTTACTTGTGTGGAGCCTATATGGCATCATTTTTGGCTTTTCACAACAATTTTCATTAGTGTCATTTAGGCACTAGTCATTGGCTTTTAAAAGTCTCCTATAGTCCACATCGTAGGATCAAGATCCTAGACCTAACATGATCCATTGATCCAAATCCAAATGCTCACCTATTATTGGTCCAATGGTCTCTATGATTATAGTCATGACACTTTTTACCCTCACAGATCTTTCCCATGCTACATATCTTCTATCAGTTATCACCTTGGTCGAGCACTGGCCATGTGTCAAGCTCACAGAGCTTTAAAAATTCATCAAGCCAGTTGTGTTGTTAGATCAAATCCATTGAATGATCAATTGCCTATCTAGTCATGTTTTAAATAAAATTATGACATGCATCCATCTTGGGAGCTTTGGATGCCTTTGAAAATTCTACCTGGGCCTTACACTATTGGATCAAATCTAATGAGCTAGTGATATCCATTGATCCACGTGGGGGTCCAGTAATTAATTGGATGCCTTATTTATGTGGGCCCATTTTATTCCTTCCATTTAGATATTCATCCATCTCTTAGGGCCTTATGATACTTTTGACTTTCTTATTATGCCTCACACCGTTGGATCAAATACAGTGAGTAAGCACAGGTTATTGGATCGATCCTAGTGTAATTTGTTTAAGCCAAAGTCTTAAGTCTAGGGAGCTCTATTCAATCAAATCTAATGATCAAACATCATTCATAAGATCTTGTAAAGGGTGAGGGAGATAACTATTAGAATTGAAGAGATAAATAAAAGCTCTTAGCATAAGGTATTAAGACTAAGGTCATGATGATTATCGGGGCCTTAGTATTAATAACCTATACTAAGTTAGGTAATGTACAAGGGGACCTCATGGAGATATATTAAATTATACCCAAAGAACTTACGAAAAAGAAAGGGGGAAGGATAATGAAGAGCTCTATTCATGTTATGAAAACATGACTTAAACCCATGTGAACCCCTTATTTATAGCTTCTCTTTGCAATGAGTTTTAATTGGTACCTGCCAACATGGTTCCCTCAAATATTTGAATTTGAATCAAGGTCCATCTAGGGTTTTGAAGACATGGGGTCCTTGGATGACCACCATGAAACCTGTAAAATGACTCAAGCAACTCATTAGCATGGTTAGTCCAAAATAAGAAGATTAAATCACATAAACACAATCTTTAATGGAGTGGATGATCTTTAAATTTTGTCAAGGACCTCAATGTTTAGGTGCTTCAAAACTTGGCTACAAAGACTTCTCAAGGGTCCCAATTTTTAAACAAATGGGGTATATTGGTCCCAACATCCTGCCAACTTCTTCACCTTCACATGTGCAAACAAGACTAAAAACCTTATAAGAAGGATGGTCATATCCTTTTAAATCATGTACACTACTTTGTTTTCATGGATCAATCCAAATAGAGAAGGAAACATGAGTTGATGGGGATGTGCAAGTAATTTTGAGAATCCAACCTTCTTAGAAATGATTCATGTAGCATAGTACACCAAACTTGCAACTATTACCATGAATTTGTATTACATATATATTATTATCACCCACCAAAGCCATTTTCTCTAACTCACCTCCTCCTATCCATACCAAAGGAATACTAGTTGACCCTTTTGGCTTGTCCAAGAGAGAGATAGGAAAGATAGAATGGTTTTGATCAATTTTAGGTCTACCAAAGCTGCTTGAGCATAGAAGTAAACTGAAGGGACCTTAAGAGACACTTTTGAAGTCTTCCCATGTGCCAAATGTGTTGTACAAGTCGTATAACTACTTGAAACTACCTAAAACTACATGATCTTCTTGTTTTCAACATTGAACCTACAATTATTAGTTCAAAATTGACATATCTAACATGTACCTAACATGTGGGATGTTAGATATGCTTTTGAAACACATTTTCTCTTGTATAAACCATACAAGTTCATTTAATGACCTAAAAAATGGCTTAAAATGACATAAGACTAACTTGGACAAAGATGACAAAGCTAAATCATAATGTTTGACTTCATAAAAGACTATAAGACACATTTTACACCCTAGGGGACCCTATGACAAGTTTCAACTATATAGCGGGTTAGCCTAATTTGACTTGGGGTCAAATTACTCAATAGGTTAATCACAGGATTGTTTAGTTAGTTTTCATTGATAAGTAGTGTGGGATATTTAGAAGAGTTTAATAATAAGATTAGTAAGTTGAGAGAAATTTCCATGGAAAGTTAAGTGACTAATCAGATAGTGAGTGAATAGTAGATAGAGAGCAAGAAAGTAATTAAATAAATTGATGGTAATGTAAAAGAGAAAATGGAACAAAAAGAAGCAATACAAGAGGAAACAAATGCAGTTAAAGAGCAATCATAATTTAAAGATAAAGAATGTGAAACGAGTTATTTTATTTGAATTATTTGTTTCATGTGTAGGTCTTTGGAGGAAGGAAAACAAGTAGAATTTGATAATGTGTAGTTTGGAGATCCATAGTAAGAAAGACAACATCAAGGGAGGATTCATAATAAGTTTAACCAAGAGTCAAATAGGTCTACATTAATATATTAGGCCTTGGGATCTAGGAGGCCATGAAATGGAGAGTAGCAGTTAGTAAGGAGAGATGTTGAGAAAGAGTTAAAGAGCACTCATCCATAAGAGACCGATTTAACTTTCAGGGAAAGTTTCTTTTGCTCCTTGGTAGTATGATGTAGGGGCATCTTGATTTTTCTAAATTTTAGGTTTTTTTTAGGTGATATAGGTCATTTAGAATGTGGATGTCTAGATTATAATTCTTAGGAGATCATATAATTCAAATTTAAGCTCATATGGTGTTTTCCTGCCAATTTTGTTATTTTAAAATTTTGAATTCTCTTGTCAAGTTTGGGTCCTCAATCATGTTTGAAAGAGCTTCAATAATGTAATATTGTTGATTTATTATATATAAGAGATCAATTTTAATTTACTACATATTTATGTCACCTGTTGAGTTCTTCACATAGGTGTGATAGGAGTTAGGGTGGTTGTAGTCTCTCAATGTTCTTGAAGGGAATCTAAGAACTGTTGGAGAAGTCATAGGTTTCATAAATTTGTAAATGCTTATGAAATAAGATAGTTTTGGGGGGAGAGGATTTTGATGAGGTGTTCATTTTAATGGAAAAATAATCAATATTAGCACCTCTATTCTGAATTTTAATGATACATACTCTGTATTTCCTGTGTTATGTGTTAAACAAGAAGACTGTATATATTTTATTTACAAGAAAAGATTTTGTGGAGGTTGGTTGATATATATTTACATTAGTAATTTATTATTTAAATTTTTTGAAGGATTATATGTGGTTTAAATCATTTTCAATATATATTTCATTAAGTATTATGCCTAGACCCTATAAAGAAGGCTCTATCATCACCTACAGCCATACAATCAAACCAATACTTGTGCAAATTGATAAACACAGATGTTCAAGAGGGGATTAACATGATAAGATAGATGTATAGAGGTTATAAAAACCCTAATTAAACATTAAAAAATATTGAAACTAATTTGAGAGCAAAAAATACCAATGTAACCCTTCTCAAGTCTGCATAGATAGGGATAACCTTGTGTTAGGGTTTTCAAAATAAAAGTGGATTTGTAGGAGTTTCAACATGTTTAATTCTCTAATTTTTGGTGATTAGTTGGGATTTCACATGATATAATATATTTTAGGATTTTTATGTTGGTATGGTACTGTTGAGTGTGAATATAGATGACTGTGTGTGTCAGAGACTAGTAGAGACCTAATTAGGCCTAGACAAGGTCCTGTAAGTGTATCTCAAAGTGGAATTGGACTAATAAAACTCATTGATGGAAGGATTTCAATAGATATTATTTAAATACTATTTTATTTTCTCAATATTAGTATACATGTGTTTGTACCAATGGAAAAGGCCAAAAAAAAAGGCTACAGGAAAGCCATAACTAAGGAAGGAAGCAATGAGTGTTGAAAGCATTGTATTTAGAGGTTGTGTGGGTTGATAAAGAGATAAAAAAGGAATTGAATGAGTAGGGTATGAACATAATAACCTTCATAGATTTAAGACCCTCTTAATTAATTATTAATCTAATTTTCCTATGAACATGTATCAAAGAATGAGTATGTTAGAAACAAAAAAAGTGAGTGATGATTATATGTAAGAAGGGAGGTATAGATGACTGAGTGAAGTAATCAAGCAATAATAAGTGCATGAGAAGGTGTATTATGGACATGTATAAAATATAATGGTGTTAAGTATGATGAAATACAATGACTGACTCAGTGTGAAGGGTTTCCAAGAAGAGAGAGATTTGATGGTTTAAAAGTGGGTTTAAGAAACTAACATACAAAGAGGACAAATTAATAAAGTTCCAATAACAAAGGTTAAAAAATACATCAAGAAGGATTAAAAAATAAAATCAAAGTTGGGTTGATAGAGGTAAGGTTGTAATTTCATAATTATATCCATAATAGGGTCAGTTGCTAGATACCTCTGCATCAACTGGTCTAAACAATTCAAAAATTGAAAATGTTTGTTTTGGCAGGATAAGCCAAATTTGAATTTTTTAAGATCTAGAACTAAAACCAATAATTGTAAATGAAATATAAAGGTTATATAAGCATCTTAAGACCATTTAGACCATAAAACAAACCAAAATTGATAAGTAAAAACAAACTTTGCAAGAATCTAGGCTTAAGAGTGATGTTCTTGCATCATATACACATACACACACATATGTATATGTATATGTATATGTATATTTAACATGTACATACCATACATACATACTATACACACTAAAAATCTACAGACCATGATTCTGAATGTCATAGTTTCCCTTGACCACCTTAGGACCCCCTTGGGACCATTCAACCCTCTAACCCCTAACTGAACCTAACCTACAGTCAGTTTAACTTAACTAGATTAACCTAGACTTTACCCTAGATTTTACCTATTTTACCCTTCACCCTTGACCATTGATAGTTAGGTTGACCATCGACAGTCACCCTGACCGTCGATAGTCAGGGTCTAACTCCTCAACCACTAGCATGCAAACTCATCTACCTTGCTTTTCTAAAAATAACTCATCTAAATCATATTGTGAGGCATTACATGGGTGAGTTATAATTAAGAGGCCCAATTCACATGTTATTGTAACTCTTTTGACTTTCCTATAAGAAGAGAGGAGCTGGGAGGTGAAACCCATCTACAATCATGATCAAGAACTTGTGCATCTAGGAGTTTCTTTTTACAGGTCAATCATCATCAACAATCCAACAATCTTATTAGAGAGTTGACTTGCCTCTACCTCTCCACCAAGTTTTTAGGTACCATCACTCTATCAAAATCAAGCTAGATTCTACCAATAGGTTAACTACCTCAACCATCGACCTGATTGACTTTTGATAAGACAAGTACTTGTTTATCAGTATTCATTTACTTTATTTCCATTTCACAATCAACCCAAGTCTTATCCATCTCTCAGAATCCATCTTTTGGATCTCATAAATTAGCATTTTTACCAACTTATATTCATACATAGTAACCATCGATAATTGTCTCAACCACTGATAGTCTATCCAACTATCAAAGATCATCTTTACCATCGACGGTCACCTTAACCGTCGATGGTCACTATGGTAGTGAAAAACTAGAAAGTTGTTTTCAACTAACTAGCCCCAACAAAACTTTATTTTCTATGTTTCTACCTATTCACATACCCCTTTTTGATTTATTGAAGCACACCACAACTCTCTATCACTACTATAAATTAGCTAATTGCTAATCTAATCATTTCTAGTCTATTTCTTGATCAAGCATTCTTATATTCAATTTTAATTCCTTTAATTTATTGATGCAAGTACTTTCCTTTTTGTTTTATAAATTTAATTTTTTTAAATGTGTGGATTGATAGCCTTCAAGGAAGCTCTTGTTTTTGGGATCTAGCTATCGCTAAGCAATCCATTCAACTATTTGTCTAACAAACAAGTTTGTTTTAGTGCTTTCTTATCTACAGGTCATCCTCTCAAGTTAAAGAATAACTCTTCACAATATTTTGATTCAATGTGTGCACTATAAATCAAGTTTTTTAACCATACCCATACTTAGTTTCTTCTTTTCCCTTTTCTAATAATAAGCAAGAAATTCATTGAAACATTTTGGCATGCCCGTTGGGACCCTTGTGTCCTTACTTTGGTTCTTATTTGTTTTCATTCTCTCTCTATTATATGCTCATTAACAAAATCAAAAGTTTCTTTTGGTCTTAAAATTAAGTGCATACATCGACTACTTGAAAGTTTAGTTCACATAGCTTAACTTAAAGGCAATGTTATTTATCATAGCTTCACTCTTTGTCGCACACACTTAACCAAACCACTTTCATTAATTAAACACCAAACAAACTTGATACAAGGATTGACTAGGATTTCATCACTTAACATTAACCTTACCCTTTCCCAGCAATCTCACTTGGAGGTCATTACCAAGGGGAGAACCAACTCAGCTCTTTGGTTGAGTATAATCTCTGGATATCAATAGATTGGTTAAGCCCCCAACACCCTTATCACTGTGGTGTGTGAAGTGAGGGGGTAGGCCCCAATACCAAGCCACATATTTATTCCAATATAGATTCTTTTTGAGTGCCTAAACATAACCTGAAACCAACATTAGATTTCCTTTCTAGTACTCACTCTACAAAACGATTTTAGTCACACAACTTCTTAAGGCATAAGCCAAAAGTGAGATTAATTAAAACTTTAGGTCTTAATGTATCTTTTAGAGTGTGATTTGATTTCTTTTTAAAAAAAATTGACTTCTCTTTGTTTGATTAGTAAGGTTGTTTGTGTTTTCTATCTCCCCTATCTCATATGGTTCTCACTTGCCAAAAATGAAGAGACCTTACAAAGTAAAACCCATCATTGAGACAATCTATCTCTTCCACCTCTTCATCCATGGACTACATCTCTGAACTAGCAGATTCTCTTCATCCCTCAAGAAGTCCTACTTTCCCTTAGGACATTCCTCAAGGAGATGCAGATTTTTCTACTTTTCTAGATAATAATCCTGTAGTCTTGCAACATTATCTTACAACCATGTCTTACCATACCCTGACTTTGGCCCCACCCATAGATCTACCTTATGGCATTCCTCTCCACCTCATGGGGAGTACCTCTATTGCCATGGTTACTACCTAATCATTGACTACCTAAGCTTCCTCATCAACCAACAACTTAAGAATACCATAGAAAACCAACCAACCCAAACTACCATTGACCTTATACCTTCCACTCCTACCAACCACTCCTCCACAATAAGAGTGCCTACCTCTAGCACTACCAACCTTCCTTTAGCTATTCCCAATCCATTGAGCACTACTCTACTTCAAAGCCTTATGGTGTTCATACCCTCTGCCTTACCACTCAACAATATAAGGTTCACCACCCTCCCATCAGTCACCAACCTAACTACCACTCCTATCCAACAAGTACCTCTTACACCAAAATTTTGAGGCATCCGTAACCTACAAGGGCATGTACCCCTACACAATACCCAACCACCTAAATCTACCTACCTTTATGTATCTTCCACCTAACCATTGGCATCCACTTACTAATATATGGCAGTGTCCCAACCTTCTACCCACTATCAGTATGTCTCCCAACCACCATATTAGTATGCATCTTACAACCTTTTAGGTGCACAACCCCAAGCCAACCTAATTAAAATGCTTATGGATAATAGGAATACCTTGGATTCATCCATTTTAGGTGCTTAAAACATCTTGTTATATGACCAAATTTGTAATGAACCCATCCATCCATTCATACCTATCAAGCCATATCCTCCCCAATGGGAACTTCACAAGTTCTCTAAGTTTCAAAGTAGGAGGATCCCCAGCAGCACCTTAGGGAATTTATGCATGCTTGTTGTCTCATCACCTATGATGATACCCTTCTTCTCCACACCTTCCCCAGGTCCCTAGCTTGTTCAGCATTAGGTTGGTATAGTGCCATACCCAAGCACTCCCTTTTTTTCTTCACCCAACTGGCTCAGACCTTCTTTGACCATTTTTCAATCAATATATCCAATAAATTTTCTATCATCAACCTATACTCCATTAATTAGTTTAAGGATGAATCCATTTTTGATTTTATGGCTCATTGGAGGAACCTAATTAACCAACTCTCCTTCTCCCTACCTCAACCTAAATTCATAGAGCTCTTTACTTGAGCATGTGCCAAGCATATCTCCTCTACACTGTGTGTCAAAAGCTTCTGAACCTTTGATGAAGATTTTACCATGGTATGTAAGTTAAATAACTAAGCCATTGATGAAGGAAAGCTAAAGCTCAAAAATAAGAACTCAACCTATAAAACCAATGAAGCCTCTTCTTCCAAGATAAGAAACCATTCTAATAACAATACCAAGAATAAGGGAACTGTAAATGCGGTTGTCCTTAAAACCATTCCTCTACCTTCTATCAACCAACCAAATTCCTCTAGTTATTCAAATCAAAACCTAAGGAACTAAAATTTAAATAACTAAAAGCAATTCACTCCACTTGGAAAATACTATGTCTCCATCTTGGAGAAGTTATTAAAATCCAACATCATTCAACTTCCTCCTATCAAAACTCTTCATCAATTTGATGTCTCTCATCTTGCACCTAATTATTTTAATGAGAATGATGTATGTGCCTTTCATTGGGTAATAGGACATGATGTCAGTAGGTGCAACACCTTAAAGAGCCTTATCCAATCCCTCATTGATAAGGGGGATCTTACATTGGTCAACCCCAATGCACCATTGAACCAAGCCCTTGATATATTTAGGAAATCCTTCCCAAACCATGATCCTACCAAGAATGAGAGAAATAATATCAAGTCCTCTCATGATACCCATACAGTTAACATGGTCCTTGATGTACTCATTACCAAACCACCTAGTATCCAATCTTCTAGTCCTCCACCTTTGCCATCTATTGAGATAGTGGACTTGCCTTCCCTTTCCTCAGAAACTCACACCAAGGAAGTGCCATCCTCTCCCCCTCCACTTATTGAGGTAGTGGAGCTACTAGCCTCCCTTTCAACTAATATATCAGAGTAACCAACCATCATCACCCTATCTTTACCTTCAACTACTGAGCAACCTACTCCCCTTTCAAAAATAATTCTTAAGGAAGAAACCCCCATGTCTACTCCTCCCATAGAGGAACCACTTATTTCAACCTTGCATCCTCTGATTAAGGAAGAGGATGAGGTTACCATTCATGTGTCTTTGCCTAGGGGCTTATCTTTTAAGTCCACTATTTAGGGAATCAAACCAACCTACAAACCATTCTCTAGGCTAGTGTAGAAGCTAGAATTTATCTCCAACCCTAACATGGATCGAGACACATTCTAAAAATAATTAGGGCTACCTTATATCACCAAGAAATAACCTCCAACCATACCTTTAATAGACCAACCCACCAGCTCTGTTATCCAAACTTCTTCCCTACTAACTAAAACAATAATAACTTTTACCAATCCAATAATCCCTTAACCATCCAAGGCACCTAGACCCTAACTAACTAAATTACCTTCTCAAACTAAACCAACCAAACCAATCAATAAACCTGGCACCTTCTCCACACCAAGCCTTAGTCACCCCTCAATGAAGGTGGAGTTTGCATCACCAGAACTAGCAACCAAATGCTAGACTAAAGCAACCAAGGAGGTAAAACCACACAAAAGCTAAAATGCCCAAGTTTTTCCCCCCTCAACCTTGCCGTCCATTCTGGGGCCTCATCTCTCTACCTTGATTAAGAAGCCAAATGGCTCTACCAAAACCCTACCACCTCTTTTGGTTACACCTTCATAGTTGCTTTCTGATGCACCTTTTTTCATCATGCCAACAATACCTAAGTTACCTACCTAGTCATCTTCCACCTCTAGCTCATCAACCTCCTTGCCTAAACTGAGGTCAAAAACCAATTGCACCACCTTACCCAAAATACTTATCACCAAACCTATCTCCAAACAACCTCTACTTCAACCACCAAAGCAAAGACCACCACACCCCTACCATATTTAGCCAAATCCTACTCAACTATTCTCCATAGGTTATTGTAGACTTCTTGATTATACTTACCTCCCATCAGACCCTTTGACCCTCTTATTTCTAAACCCATCTAGTATAATGACCACCACATGTGTTCTTATCATAGGACACCTGACCATGATATAGAGAACTATAAAACTCTCCAAACTATTATCCACTAGCTTTATGATGAGGATGATTTATTAACAAATGAACCACCTATGGGACCCATACAAATCCAACCAACAACCCTACCTACCCAACACTTTTATACTCCTCCACTCTCACCTAAAATTGAAAATGAGTCTGACCAGTCTACTACCTTAACCTCTCCTTCTATCCATACTATCAATGTGGTCACAAGATCATAGTAGAAGGATAAGGGGAAGGATAAGGTGTTTATTCCATAGATGTATCCATCTTCAACCTCCCAAATAACCTATACCCAACTATTTCCATCCTTGACCAAACCCAAGGTGTCTATTTTAGGTGCCTTTCACCTTAACCCCTCAGAATCCATCGAGATAGTTATCCTCAAGCAAATTCACCAAACCTCAGTAAAGATGAGATTGTACGAGTTGATCTCTACCTCTCCCCATCACTATTAAGCACTAATAGAGGCTCTACAATCCATTGAGGTCTAACTCAGGGACCCCCAACCTCTATCAGCCTTTGTTGGTGCCCTTCAAATTTATAACCTTGTTACCTTCAAGGATTCAGAAATACCTTCCATCCACATTGAGGACCTAGATCCCCCTCTCTTTATCACTACTTACATCAACCAAACTCACATAAAATGGGTCATGATTTATGGGAGAGTTAGCATTAACATCATCTCCTCTCATGCCTAAAACTAACTCAACTTGTTGGACAATGTCATATCCAAATCTTTGGCCATCCTTCATTCCTTCAATGATATCATGGTCACTACCTTGAGAATTGTCATCTTTCATATCCATTTAGGACCCCACATGCTCCCTAAACTTTTTTATGTTATGGAAGGTGAATTATAATACAACATCATCTTGGGATGACCTTATATTCGCTCCATGGGTTATGTTCCCTCTACCCTCCACCATTACATTAAGTTTGAACATGAAGGTCGGGTCATCACCATCCAAGTTGACCCAAGTCCCTTCTCAACATGTAACATGACCTATCACCCCAATGATTTCCTCATCCCCCCATCCAACACACCCTTACCAGCTAAAACCTAACCTTTAACCACCAAAGTGGATATCATATCCCCTTATACCAACAAGGGATCAACTAGTTCCTTTATCCCTTCAGATCAAATCCCCACTAGGGACCCTTTAAATTAATGTTTTATCACCTTTTAGACCTTGATGCTTTCCCTACTCCTCACGAGTATGGATAACTTAATAACCAACCAGGATATGACCCCAATGTCAAAATTATCATTCCTTTTGGACCTCCCCACTATTAAACCCATTTTATCTATGGGGGACTCAATAAATCCCTTAGTGTTTTTACCACCTCTCTTTCACCCCAACCATTGACCATCGGTTTTTATTATCTAGATAAATCAAGCTTCATGAAAACATACCTCCATAAATGTGCTTGGAAAGGCTTCAGTCTTGGGTGGTATGAGCATGGCCCACATGAATTAGTCAGCATCAAAAATAGGAAGCCACATGAGAATCATGAACTTGGTTTCATCTTATCTAATAAGAAAAAAGCCAAACAACCTGCCATTATCATTCATGAAGAAGATGCCCCTTCCTCACTGACCTCACCTCCACTTGCATATGAGGATGATGACATTATCCCACCTAACTTTTTTTTCAACATGATCAACCTTAGACCCCTGACTTATCAAAAAGAGGGGGCAACCATAGCCACCCCTTTGACTCATCTTGAGATGATAAGAGAATATTCCCCTACTATTAACACTATTCAGTACTAGGATGATGATTATATTCTCACCTACCTCAGTGCTTCATATTCTTCCATCCAAAAATCCCTTTTGCCAAAAACCTTGACCATGTTGAATGAATCCACCATGGATATCAACTTAGGCTCTCTAGCCAACCCCTGCATTATCAAACTTCGCTAATCATGAACTACTGAGGAACTTCGAGACTTCCCTCCTTTCCTCCAAGACCACAGCATAGCCTTCACTTGGTCTTACAATGACATGCCTGTAATTAACCCTACCATTGCTACCCATAACATAGTCACTAACTATGACACCAAGCCCATCAAGTAAAAGCTTTGACACATGAACCCTAGCATATCCCTTCTCATCAAATAAGAGCTATAGCATCTCCTATCTATCAATTTAATCAACCCATTAACTACCCCTAATGGGTCTCAAATGTTATACCTATCATCAAACCCATAGGGGGACTATGCATTTGTGTAGACTTTCATGACCTCAACCTCACTTGCCCCAAAGATGACTTTCCCCTACCTAGCATCGACTAGCTAGTTGATTTTACAGTCAGCCATGAGATGTTACATCTCATGGATGGATTCTTAGGATACAATCAAATCTTGATTGCTCTTAAAGATCAGTACAAGGCCACCTTTATCACCCCATGGGGAACCTTATACTATAGAGTCGTGCCTTTCAAGTTAAAGAACATTAGTACAACTTAACAACATGCCATGACCTATATCTTCCATGACCTTATCCATAATATTGTCAAGGACTATGTGGATTACCTTCTTGGAAAATCCAAACTCTGAAAAGATCACTTGGTTATTCTTAAGATCATTTTTTAATGCCTCATCCATTACCATGTCTGCCTTAACCCTAAGAAATGCATTTTTGGGGTATTGTCGAGAAAGCTTCTTAGTTTTATTATCTCCCTTCCTAGAATAAAAGTTGATCCCACCAAAATCAAAGCCATCCTAGGCATGCTTCCTCTAACCAACCTTAAGCAACTTTGTAGCTTGTAGGAGAAACTTCAATCCATTTTTCATTTCATTTCCAAACTTTCAGACTGGTGCTAACATTTCCACCACCTTCTAAAGAAGGATGTCTCTTTTAAGTGGAATAGTGATTGTCAAAAGGCCTTTTATTCACTCAAAGAGTACCTTTTGTCACCACCTATCCTTACCCCTCCTAAGTATGACCAACCCTTTTACTTTTATATCTCTACCATCGACCATTCCTTAGGGGAAATTTTGGCTCATCGAGATGAACAACACAGAGAGCAAGCCATCTAATACATTAGTTGCATGCTTGTAGAATATGAGACTCAGTACACCCATACCAAGAAGCTTTTTTTAGATTTAGTCTTCATGGCCACCAAACTTCACCACTACTTTCTTAACCATAAAACCTATGTCATCACTAACACTGGCCCACTCATGTACATGCACTTCAAGCTATACCAAAACTAATGTATGACAAAGTGGCTCATACTCTTAGCATATTTTGACCTTTAATTCCTTTAGTAAAAGTCAATTAAGGGGCAATTCATTTTTGACCAATTGGTTGAGGCACCTTTATCAGATAATCAACCTCATCCTCTTGAGTTTCCTGATGAGTCCATTGTGACCCTCTCTCAAGTAGATGTTACCTATCAAATCACCATGTTCTTTGATGGATCAAAATGTCAATGTGGTGGGGGTACTGGTATCATCCTTATCCCCTTTGATGGTGAACCTCTTCCTCTATCCTTCAAGCTTGACTTTGGATGTACCAACAACATGGCTAAGTATGAAGCCCTAATGATAGGCCTTCAAACCACCTTAGCCTCAGGAGTCAAAATGATCAATATCTTTGGTGACTCCCAACTTGTGTTCAATAAAATTAATATATCTTACCAGTGTAATAATGATGTCCTGCAATAATACAAGAAACTAGTCAATGAACTCTTACCATCATTTGAACACTATCACATCCAATCAACCTCATGATCTACCAACAAGTTTGTTGATACTATGGCTTCCCTTGCCTCTCAAATCTTATATACACCCTCAAACTCTAATTTTTATATCATTATCCATAAACTCACCCAACCTTACTATGTCAAACCAGACTCTCCTATCATTTTCAATGTGGAGGAGACCCAAACTGACCTTTGGCATCAGTAAACAATTAACTATCTTAACCTTGGCATAGTTCCTTCTGGCCTCTCTAAGAATGCTTGAATAGTGTTTATTAAAAGTACCTCATGTTATACCATACTAGGAGGTATCCTTTATAAGCATGGCTTTGATGGCCTCCTCTTTTATTGCCTATGTAGTCACAAAACCTCTCACGTTATTAGCGAAATGCATGATGGTATTTGTGGGGGATACTTTAATGGCCTCATTATGGCTAAGTGCATCATTTGTCTTGGATATTATTGGCCTACCCTTAACTAGGACTATTTTTATTAAGTTAAAAAGTGTGTCGAGTGTCAACAACATGCTAATTTACATCACACACATAGCCATAGTTTTTGAGTCTCTACCAATTTCTAGTCCTTTTCATAATGGGGACTAGACCTCATTGGTGAAATCAACCCTCATTCCTTACAACTAATTATTTTACCAAGTGGGTAGAGGCTATCCTCTAGTCTCAACCAAAGCAAAAAATATCATTGACTTTATTAACCATCATATCATCTATCACTTCAGTGTTCCTTATAAGATTATCATCGACAATGGTAAATACTTTAAGAACAATCAAGTCAAGGGTTTATGTGATGCTTTCAATATTAAATTAAGCTTCTCCTCACCCTATCACCCTCAAGGAATAGATAGGTAGAAGCCTCTAACAAAACTATTAATAACATGCTAACTAAAATGGTCAATGCATCTGGTCAGGATTGGCATTTGCACATCCCCTTCACCTTATGGGTATATCATACTAGTATTAGGACCCCTATAGGTGATACACCTTTCTCTCTTATTTTTGGAGCATAGCCATCTTGTCTCATGAAGTCCAAATCCCATATCTTCACTATCTTTGAAATATCTCATTTTTTAAAGTGGTTATCATTAGCACCGTTTAGCCCAACTTGAACTAATCGATGAGCATCATTTAGTGGCCCTTACCCATCTCCATGTCTATCAAGAGTGCATCAAGCGTGCCTATAAAAATCACCTTAAAGTGTAAGAATTAAACATCAGATATTTTCTCCTTAGGTAAAACTAACATGTCACCAATATGGAGAAAAGTAAATGGGTCAAGTTTGCTTTCAATTGACTTGAACCTTATATCATAACCCATAAGTATGGATTAGGAGCTTATCGATTGTCTTCTCTTGAAGGACACCTAGAACCTGAGCCCCTCAATGCTTTGCATCTATGTCCATTCTTTTATTAAGAAGGATCAAGTTCACCTTTTATTTAACTAAAGCTCATCCCTTATTATCCACCCACATTCCATCTCCCTATTTTAGGGGCAACCGATTAAAGATGAATCATGTGATTATCCATCACAGTCATAGCCTAATATTGAACATTGGGTATCATGGCTCTACCCATGAAATGGTTCTCATGGTACTTTCCACCCCTTTTCAAGATGGATCCCCATGGTCATTGTCACCTAAACCTCTTTCTTGCCTAAACAACCTTCTTGTGCTTTTAGTTTTGCCTTCATAAAATTGAGCCACTAAGCTAACCTAAGAAAGTCTATGTCAATAAAAGTCAAAGCAATCAAAATAAACCATCCCTATCATTAACAATCATGGGTCATTCATAGCATTCATAGCCTACTCCGTTGAAGGACAGTCATGCACCAAAATTTTAGATTTATGTAATATTACTAATTTTAGAAATAAAATTTTAAATTCAATGACACTAGTAGGAATGGATAAAAGAGGGAAATTATAATAATAAAAACACTCTCACCTTCATTCTAACCTCCTTAAAGCTCCATTCTAAGATTTTACAAATACATATTAGACTAAGATTGGACATAATGATGACATGATGAAGATTGCTTGATGGTTCATTCAAGGATGCTTGGACATAAATTTGGCATGAAGATTCTAGTTACTAATTTGACATGGATTTGCTAGATGATTGATAGATGTCTTTTTATGGAGGAAGAGTTGTTCAAATAGGTCCATGGAGGGAATTTTGGGGGTAATTTTAAATTTTTATAAATCTCTATAATTGAATACTTCTAAAGAGTTAGAGAAGCCTCTCCAATTATAGAGGTTTCTAAATGGGTTTATGAGATAATGATGGAGTTAGACAGGGATTAATGGGGATTAAAGCTCATAGGGTTGTAGGAATAGCTAGGGTTGTAGGGTAGCTAGGGTTATAGGTGAATAAATATGAAGTTTAAATTGTATAGTGGGTTTAGGGGGTAGGTTAGTAGATAATAGGTCTTATTAGGGGTTTAATGAGAGAATTAATTAGTTTATGGGGACTATTAGGTTAATAGTTATTTTAGCTAGGAAATATAACATTTAGACTAAATTAGTAAAAATTAATATAATTAGTGAGGTGAGCACATTTTAGTGCATACATTTTACCCCTCTTTGAAAGGGTGTTGTTAATGGAGCGAAGTAGAAGGAGTAATGGTCTTTCAAAGAAAAACCATGTCATGAATGAATGTTAGTGGATATGATTGATGCCCCCTCTAGGGGACATGCAGGGAAGAATGTGCTGAATCGCCACTCAAAATAAGAAATGATGGGTGGGATAAGATGGATAGATGATGGGATGGGATGTTAGATGTGGGATAGAAGGATTAATAAGATGAGTGATTTGACTTAATTAATGAGCTATAGATTGATGATGATGTACCTAACAAGGACACATGCATAGGGAATAGAGATGATGGGTGTCATAGTTATAGACACATCCTAAGGGGGAATCAACCATAACAAGATGATGATATGATTAATAAGATGCAAACTTTAGACATATCCCAAGTAAGGATGCATGCAAGGGAGAGTTATTGGCTAGGATAGGACTAATTTGATAAGATTAAGGATGGGTGTAGCTCAAAGCTAAATCAATTGATATGATGTAGGTGATGATAAAGAAGAAATGATATGATTGAGTGACTAAAAGGATTGGGATGATGCCCCTAGCCAAGACACATGCAAGGGAGTGAGAAAAGATATAATGGCTAAGCTATCCTTGGGCACTGAAAAGTGGCCAAGTATTACCTACATAGTCTAAAAATACCTTAGGTCGATGTAGTTCTAACTAGGAGATGATGAAAATGATGGTGATTAGTGATTATAAAGTGATGATGATTAGGATGGTTATACTTGTTAGTAATTAAAGGATATGATTGATAAGAAGAAGATGATAAAGATAAAATATGGGATGTTAGTTGGATGAGTCAAGAGGATTAGGTTAAGGATGATGAGATGATTATAGGAATGATGAGGGTGAGTGTGATCAATCCATCACAATGTTATAAATCTCATCATAGTCTAATAAATCCAATAAAATATAACACTTGACAAGATGCCCCATGATATAGATTCAACCAAGAGGACATAATGCCAAAGTTCATGGGAAAATGATGAACTCTGCATCCTTGAGGGCACTTTTGGTGTCCTCATAGCATCCTTGTTAATTTCCCAATAGACAAAAAGAGAAATGACAAACATTAGAAAAACAAGATATGTACATGACATGCAAACAAGACAAATATAATAAATAAATAACACACACACACACACAAGCATCTACATGTAGTGTCATAATGTCTTATCTAATGATAGGATGGGTGATTAGATGATGGGTTGGATTAGGATAATCATGATGTGATGGAGATAGAGGATAAACTTGGAATTGGATAGGATGATGATGATTAGAATCAAGATGAGGTGTTGCCCCTAGTTTAGGATATAAGGATAGATGACGTGATAATGTCCTTAAATACTGACTTGGTCTTGAAATCAGATTGAAAAGTGGCCAAGGATGGTGATTAAATAATTCATGACCAAGGATTACCAATAGATAAGGCCCTACAAGGATTTAATCTAGCAAGGAGACTAGGAGATGATGATGGGATCAAATACCTTTCACACTAGCAAAAAGTGATTTGATGGATGTTATGTATGAAGAGGTAATGATAAGGATAGTGATGGGATAAAGTACCTTTCATATTGGTAAAGGGTAATTGGATGGGTGTCAGATATGAAAAGGCCTTGATAGGATAGTGATGGGATCAAGTAACTTGCATACTGATAAAGGGCAGTTGGATGGGTGCTAGATATGAAAAGGCCTTGATAGGAATAGATGGGTGCCAAATTAAAGTCTTTGACAAGGTGATGATGTTGATAAGACCTAGCTGATAGGATGATGAAATAATGGGTGACCACTTAGATCAGGTTCCAATATTAAATGTGGTATCTAAGGGTAAGATGAATAGGAAGGTAGGAGATGGATGGAGATTGATGTGACTAGGAGTTGGGGATAAGACAAGACACCATGGACTATTTTTTGGCTTTTTCAAATTTTATGATTTTTTGACATTTTTCAAATTTTAAGGATTTTTGGGATATGTCTATACACTGTACAAATTGGGTTACTAGAAAAGGCAATACCAAGCATAGAAACTAGGATAAGGATGGAGGAATGATGGATAGTATGACAAAAAGGATGACAATGATGAGGACCAAGGATGAATGGACTAAGGATAGCTAATGACCACATCATGAAGGAACCAGATGGTTATTTGCCTGAGTGACCATTAGAGGATATGCCAAAATAGTGTAGGGATAATCATCAAGACACCTTTCTCTTCCTTACAAAGGTCAAGATGGGAAGGAAGAAGAGATACAATGCATGATATGATGGCAGATGATGGATAGGAGCAATGGATCAAGGGATAAAATGATGTGTGATATAGACAAGGTGGACAAGGGATGTGACAAGTGAGATGGATGGATGAAGATATAAAATGGATGGACTTGCCCCCAAGTGTTGAAGAACAATGAAAACAATAGATTATTCTACCATGATGCTATAAATTGGTTTTCATCATGGTACTTGCCCAAGGTACTAGAAACTGGTTTTCACCATTAGATAAAAAAATTTACTTTTTATGACTTTTTTTTAGGCATATCAATTTATTAGATGATGGGAAAGATGCAATGCATGGAAATTTTATGGATTATTTAGCCAACACATGTTCTATGATGGATGCTAGATGCCTAGATGTCCTGGTGGCCTTTAGTGATTCTTAATGGCGATCCCTCTAGATATCTAGACCAGGTATCATCATTGCCTCTAGGAGAGACAATATTTCCAAGGTCAGTGATGTGAGGTATCGATCTAATTATATATTGATGGGGATCTATGGGACTTGAATGGATGATAGGATTGGGATATGATGGTATGATGGATGATGGAGGATTAGGATTTAAAATGATGATGGGATCATGATAGGATGGGATGATGGGTGATGGAGGATTAGGACTAGCAGTCACATACATTGTTGGAGATGTGGGACATGCTTCATTTGATTAGTGCCATGCATTAAAATACTGTAGGAGATCTAAGACACTTTGAATTTGTGGTTCATCTTTGATTTTATTATTTGATAGATTATCGGCCATATGATTTTGAGCATTTGTCTATATTTGACTTTGATTTCCCCCTTGTGCCTAATTTGGGGCTTCACTAAGGGAGATTGATTTTTTATTTTGAACTTGAGAGGTCCCTAGTGCTAGTTTATGGGCTTCACTAGGAAGAGACATTTTTGGATAAGGCTGATGATTTGATTCTTCTTAATTTTGACTGAGGGGATCAAAGATTACTTGATTATGATTTATGACTTTTGGAATATTGTCTTGGACCTTTAGATTTGTGGCACATATTATATTACTCAAGGAGAGGTCCAATGATGCATGTTTATATTCATCCTTGTGGAGGGAAGTGATTAAATGATCATTGATGGGGAAAAAAGTGTTCATGATGGATGAAGATGGTGGTGAGGTAATGATGAGGTTAATGAGTGGTGATGGGGCATCATAGTCTTCATAAGGGTTCCTAGGAGACCCAGTTTTGACATCAAAGAAAATCTCTTCAAGATCAGGCAAAGGACCACTAAGACTAGCTATAGTAGATGCATACAAAGGAGTATTAGACTCACTCTGACAATCTTCAATAGATAGAGCTTGCAATAACTCATTTATGATGTCATCATCTAGAATGGAATCAAAATATATGCCTGGTAATGAATCAAAGGTATCTAGATTATAGGTATCTTCTAAAAGATAGGCATTATGAACATCAATGAGGGATGAAATTTTTTATGAGGAATCTAATTTGGATATGGGTGTTGAACATGATCCTATGGAAGATAAGACTTTAGATGTTGACTTTGAAGCTAAATTTGATACATAAGACGCAATGCTTCTAATAGGAGTTTTATTGTTCATGATTGACCTCTCAACATGGGGTTTTTGATGTGATGGGTGAGAGAGAGACGAGGGATGAAGGATAGATTCAAAGAAAGTGCCATGTAAGGATTCATGAGATATGGATGGACTAGGCTCATCGAGAATGGATTCAGATTTTATAGAGGATTTGTTAGAGATGGGAGTGTTGTCCTGACCTTGGTTTGGAGAGGGGAAGCCCTTGATCATGACTAGGAAGGGGATCTTGGTATTCCTCTTTTTGTTCACTTAGGGATTGAGACTCATCTAGTTCATCATCAATTAATATATCACCATAGTCAATTAGGTCCTAGATAAAGTCTTGAAAAGATTGACATCAATTAATAGTATGCCCCCAAGTTTGATGGTATGGATAATATTAGTTTGCATTATACAAAGAGGGCATAGGCTTAGTAGGTTCAAGATGTTGAATAGGTGGATAGACCATCATGTTAGCAGTGACAAGTTGTTTGAAAATGGATTCTAATGATATGGGAAGGGGAGTATAAGGACCCACTTCATGTTGTGACTTAGACGTGGAAGCATTGGAATTATGATCAGATGGTTGTGGATATGACTGGGTGGATGGATAGGTGGCCAAGATTGGATTCCCTTTACTAGTAGAGGAAGGGGTAGATGATTGGCTATGACTAGTGGATGGGAGATTAGAAAGAGACTTACATTAAGGGGTTTGTGTTGGAGGTGCAATAAGTTGAAGGTGGTCAACACCTTTAAGAAGTGGAACACCAATCATAATGAATTGCAAAAGGATCTCATCTGTGTTGGTAGTTACGTATTGGTCTATGAAAGTGGGGTCTAATTGCATGGTGGTGGGTGATAAAGGTGATGGATTATGATTATTAAATGGAGGATTTGACTATGGATGGGTACGAATTATGGCAAACGGGTTTTAAATAGGGCTAGAAGATGGTGGAGGGGGATGGGATAAGGGTTGATGTTGGACTTGTTTGGGAAGTGATGTTAGGATCATGGGGTCAAAATCATCGAGAAAGTGAGCACCATATTTTATAGCCACAAAAGGAATTAATCTTTATTTTATCCATATCCACTAACATCATCTACTAACATTCATTCACGACATGGTTTTTATTTGAAAGACCATTGCTCCTTCCACTTTGCTCCACTCGCAACACCCTTTCAAAGAGGGGTAAAATGTATGCACTAAAATGTGCTCGCCCCACTAATTATATTAATTTTTGCTAATTTAGTCTAAATATCATATTTCCTAGCTAAAATAACTATTAGCCTAATAGTCCCCATAAACCAATTAATTTTCTCACTAAACACCTAATAATACCTATTATCTACTAACCTACCCCCTAAACCCACTAGCCAATTTAAAATTCATATTTATTCACCTACCACCCTAGCTACCCTAAAACCCTATCTATTTCTACAACCTATAAGCCTTAATCCCTATCTAACTCCCTCATTATCTCATAAACCCATTTAGAAACCTCTAGAATTGGAGAGGCTTATCTAACTCTCTAGAAGTCTTCAATTCTAGATATTTCTACTAATTTAAAATTACCCCCAAAATTCCCTCCATGGACCTATTTGAACAACTCTTCCTCCATGAAAAGGCATCTATCAATCATCTAGCATATCCATGTCAAATTAGTAACTAGAATCTTCATGCCAAATTTATGTCCAAGCATCCTTAAATCAACCATCAAGCAATCTTCATCATGCCATTGTTATGTCTAATCTTAGTATAATATCTATTTACAAAATCCAAGAATGGAGTTGTAAGGAGGTCAGAATGAAGGTGAGAGTGTTCTTATTATTCTAATTTCCCTCTTTTATCCATTCTTACTAGTGTCATTGAATTTTAGATTTTATTGCTAAAATTAGTAATATTACATAATTCTAAAATTTTGGTGCACATAATAGTGACCACGATGGGACCGAAGCTCCTTTTCGAACTAACATTTTTGGCAATTTAAGTGTGTTGGCTTAAGATTGCAGGTCAGATTTCAAGCAAGATTATTGGCTCAACATTTTCAAAATTCCTGTTCATAATAATTACCAGGGTTTTAATCATTACAACATATGTTAATATGTTTTTCTTCATTATTCTAGCATTAAATTAGTTATATAAAATTATAGGACATTTTAGGATATTTTAAAGCTCCTATATATATATATATATATATATATATATATATAGTAATATAAATATTTCATATCTGTGCATATATTTTTGAAATTTTATACATAGCAATATATATATATCTGATAAGATGAAATTTTAAAAGCTTATTTGTAAATATATATCTATATATAAAGGTTGTGAACTAACATTTCTTAATTGAGAACATATAACTGGCTGAGTATAATTTTAATAAATTATGTTCTTTTCTTTAACTTAGCCTATGAGAAATGCCACCACCATTCTATTTATCTCAGCTATTTCAACTCAAGATGAACCACCTTTTTCAGTCAAGGATTTCAATGGACTTAGAAAGCCTCTCTATTTATTCAACATATTACCAAATATACATTATTTCCATGACTGGATGGGTCATACACATTATGTACTGAGGTCATGTTTCTTCTTGGGAGTGTGAACCACTTTTAAGTCTATTTCTTGCATATAACATTTAAGGAAATCAACTTTCTTCCATTCTATCATGAGTTTCTTTACATGTTACCCAACACATATTTGACTTACGTTATTGTGAATTGTCTATAGTAAGTAAATGATAGATAGTATTTAAGTCGATTTGATTGGAGTTGCTTTCCCAAGTAGTTATATTGGGCAATGCATTTAAAAATGGGAGATTGTGGGTTTAGGTCCCACCGTGGTCGCCATTATGTGCACTAAAATTTTAGATTTATGTAATATTACTAATTTGAGCAATAAAATTTAAAATTCAATGACACTAGTAAAAATGGATAAAAGAGGGAAATTAGAATAATAACACTCTAACCTTCATTCTGACCTCCTTACAACCTCTACCTAACATGCACTAACTCACTTTGCCTTAACATTTTTTAAACTTATCTTTTATCTTATTTCACTGTTAATGATCATGGTGACCATCGATGGTTAGGCACCCATTTTTATATGGATGTCAACCATTGACAATCAAGCCTAACCATCGACAGTCACTATGGGAATTTTATGGCCATAATGCCCAAACCCTATCACACCTAAAAACCACCTAAAATGCAATCAAATTCTATTCTTTAGTACCTAGCATATCTACCCACCCTATCAATTTATATTTTACCCATAAATTTACTTAAAAAACCCTAAAACCTTACCTAGGACATCCCAGTCTAAACCCACCCATTTTAACCAAACCTAATCCTAATGCTTTTACAAACTCAAGCTAAGCTATCAAAACAAATGGCATCCCCTACCTCATTTCATGACCATCGCCATGGAGTCACTCGTAGGCCTGCCTATCCTTATTTATGCCTGTGTACTCCCTGTATCCTGATTGGTCCCCTCGATTTACCCTCCAACTCAGTAAGCACTCACCATCCACCTCAGCAAATACCACTCAACAATGCACCTTCACCACAAAGGGCCAAAACCAGAGCTCAAAGTCAAAACAATAAAAATTCACAATGAGGTAAAAGTAATTCTATTTTCACTTTTACCCCATGAATTTTTAGGGTTTCCACCCTGACCATCAATGGTCATGGTGCCATCAATGGTCGCCCTTGTGTACCCTAACCATCGACAGTCAAGATGCCCCACTTTGTTTCTTCCATATAAGCAAACCCACTTTTAGCAAAACCAACCCAATTTTACCCACCCATGAAGACTAACTTCTCCACCCACCTCGACCACCTCATTACCTCACTGTTGGTCTATTTTGGGCCAATTAGCATGCATTTTGTTACACCTTTTGCCTAGTCCTTTGACCATAGTAGTAATATTTCCATGTTAACCCTTTTTTAACTTGTGCCACCTCATGCTTACTTAACCTACTCATGTCTTTTTGAGAGCACTTCCTACCTTAGATACCTATGATACTTAACATGTTTGTGTTTTCATTGGGAACACTTCCTACCTTAGATACCCACCAAAACACTGACCTTGTCTAGGAGACTAACAAGTGTACCCAATCGCCATGCCTAATTATAGTCATGTGATACACTGGTCACTTATCCCTCAGCATCGACCTTTATCATTATCAACCATGGTAACCTTGTCTTTGTACAATCTTGGCTATCGCACCTTTTGTCATACTTCATGCACCTATTTGCACTTTAGTTCCCAACCTCTCAACCACATTCATAGCGTTCACCTTCATCATCACCCGTGTCAAACCCATACCCAATTTAAATTTACCTTATCACCTCCTGATTTGAGGGGGAATACCTCCTCCCATACTCAGGGTAATTGGACCTTTGACCAACATCCATTTTTGTTTTGTAACTAGGTAATTCCAAGCCATATAACAAAAAGGACAAAATTTAGACACCAAAAATCCACACACCATGATTCTGAATGTCATAGTTTCATTTGACCACCTTAGGACCCTCTTAGGACCATTTGACCCTTTAACCCCTAACCAAACCTAACCTGCAGTCAATTTAACTTAATTAACTTAACCTATCCTTTACCCTAACTTTTACCTATTTTACCCTTCACCCTTGACTGCCAATGGTCAGGTTGATCACTGATGGTCACCCTGACCATCGACGATTAGGGTCCACCTCCTCAACCACTAGCATGCAAACTCATTTGTCTTGATTTTCTAAAAATAACTCATCTAAATCTTGTTGTGAACCATTGTATGTGCAAGTTATAGTTAAGAGGCCCAGTTCACATGTTGTTACGACTCTCTTGATTTGCCTATAAGAAGAGAGGAGTTGGGAGGTGAAACCCATCTGCAATCATGATTAAGAACTTATGCATCTAGGAGTTTCTTTTTTCAAGTCAATCATCATCAATAATCTAGCAATCATATTAGACAATCAACTTACCACTGCCTTTCCACCAAGTTTTTAGGTACCGTCACTCTATCAAAATCAAGCTAGATTCCACCAACATGTTAACTACCTCAACATCCACCCGATCAACTTATGATAAGACAAGTACTTATTTCTCTATAATCATTTACTTTATTTCCATTTCACAATTAACCTAAGTCTTACTCATCTCTCGAAATCCATATTTTGGATCTCATCAATCAACTTTTTTACCAACCCAAATCCATACACAGTAACCATTAATGGTTATCTCAATCATCGATGGTTTGTCCAATTGATAGCGATCATCTTGACCATTGATGGTCACCTTAGCCACCAATGGTCACTATGGCAGTGAAAAACTAGCAAGTTGTTTTCACCTACCTGCCCCCAACCAAACCTTATTTTCTATGTTCTTGCCCGTTCACAGACCCCTTTCTAATTTTTTGAAGCATACTCTAACTCTCTATCACTATTATTAATTATTTAATTGTCAATCCAATCATTTATAGTCTATTTATTGAGCAAGTATTCTTGTATTCAATTTCAGTACCTTTGATTTATTTATGCAAGTACTTTCCTTTCTATTTTATAAACTTAATTGTTTAAAACATGTGGATTAACAACCCCTAAAAAAGCTCTTACTTCTAGGATCTAGCTATCACTAGGAAATCCACTCAATTATGTGTCTAACAAACAAGTTTGCTTTAGTGCTTTCTTATCTGCAGATCATCCTCCCAAGCCAAAGAAGATCTCTTCACAATCTTCTGATTCAATATGCGCACTATCAATCGGGTTTTTCAACCATACCCGTACTCAGTTACTTCTTTTCCCTTTTCCAATAATAAGCAAGAAATTAATTGAAACACATACATATGTACATGTATGTGTGTATGTTATGTATGTATGTGTGTACATATACACATACATGTACATATGTATGTATGTTACATAAAATACGTATGTACATACACACACACACACACACACTCATATGTATGTATGTATATATGGGATGTATATGAATGTATGTTTGTATGTATATATATGTGTGTATGTACATAACATACATATGTACACACATACACATACATATTATATATGTATGTATATGTACACACGTGCATATATATATTGTATATGTATGTATGTGTGCATATGTACACACATACATACATATATTATATATGTATGTATATATGTATATGTACGTATGTTTGTATATATGTATGTATGTACATAACATACATACACACACAATATATTATATATGTATGTACTTATGTACATATCTATACATATATAATATATACATGTATATATGTGTGTGTGTATATTACATACATATATCTATATGTGTGTGTGTGTGTGTTTCTATATATATGTGTGTCTATATGTATATGTATATACTATATACATACATATATATGTATATGAATGTGTATACATACACATACATATATACACACATAAGTATATGTAGATATAAATATGTGTGTGTGTGTCTATGTATATATGTATGTATGTGTATATATACATATATATTTAATATATACATATATAATATATATGTATGTAATATATATACACACATATATACATACACACACACTACATACATATATACATAATATGTAGGATGTATGTATGTATGTATGATGTACACACACACTACATACATATACAATATGTAGTGTGTATGTATGTATATATATGTGTGTAATATGTACACACACATATACATACATAAATATATATATGTATATATGTATGTAATATATAAACACATGTATACACACACACACACACACACACACACTACATACATACATAATATGTAGCATGTATGTATGATGTACACATATACTACATACATACACAGTATGTAGTGTATATGTATGTACGTACATACATATACATACATGTGTGTGTGTACGTACATACATACACATTACATACTATGTATATATGTAGTGTGTGTATGTATATATGTACATACACATATGTATATGTATGTATGTGTGTGTACATACATACACACACATATATACACATATACATGTGTGTGTACATATATACATACACTCTACATACTATATATGTATATATATACACACATGTATGTATGATGATGTACACACACACTACATATATAATATGTAGTTAGTATGTATGTATGTATGATATATACACACACTACATATATATACACATACTATATATTATGTATGCATGTATATATGTAGTGTATGTATACATATATACATGTGTGTGTGTGTATGTACACACTACATACATGCATACATAATATGTAGCATGTATGTATGTATATATGTACACACATACACACACATGTATGTATATATACACACACACTATATACATAATACACATACTACGTACATACACAAAATATAGTGTGTATGTATGTACACACACACACACATGTATGTGTATATATGTATGTATATATGTACATACACACTACACATTATGTATGTATGTATGTAGTGTGTATCTATGTATGTATGCACATACACATACATACATATGTATGTATGTACACACACTACATACATAATATGTTGCATGTTTGTATGTATGTATGTATGTATAATATACACACACACTACATACATACATACACACTACATATTACGTATGTATGTATGTAGTGTATGTATTATGTATGTAGAGTGTGTGCATACATACATGTATGTGCATGTATATATACACACACTACATACATACATCCACAATATGTAGCATGCATATATGTATGTATGTACGTATGTACATGCACACATGTATGTATATATACACATGCACTACATACATACATACATACACAATATGTAATGTGTATGTATGTATGTATGTATACACACACATTACATACATACACAATGTGTAGTGTGTATGTACATACATACATACACACTATATATTATGTATATAATATGTCTATAGTCACAACTACATATACACTACATGCACAATATGTAGTGTGTGTGTGTGTGTGTGTGTGTGTGTGTGTGTGTATATATATATATATATGTGTGTGTGTGTGTGTGTGTGTGTGTGTGTGTGTATGTATATGTAAAATAGGATTATGAGACAAGGTTAGAATATGTGTTAGTCAATAAATATTTAAAATAAGCATAAATACCTAACTTATTAAGCATACTCCCTCAAGGGGTAGTGTTAATGAATTAAAATAACTAATTATGAAATCAAGATGATGTTATACCTACCAAGTAGCTATTCTCCTCTAAAAGCAATCAAGAGGCATGCTTTTCCCTAGATTTGGTGCTCTAAGTCTTCGTCAACGAGGTATAGCAAGAGCCTCCATCATCTTTTAGTTTACTAATGGCTTATGATGTTAGAGGTATAATCACTGAGAGGTAGGGGGTGAATCAATGAGCCCAGATATTTCAATCTCAATTCCAATACTTTTAAACTATTTAAGCAATCAACATAGATCAGCGTGATCAAGAAACATTAACAAGAGAGCTCATTTATTCAATGCATACACAAGATCAAACACAAAACATGTAGTTCATGTGGGAAACTCTCATGGGAGATAAAACCCACTCTCAATCCTACAACACATGGACTACTATCCTATAATAAATTACAAAGAAGATACTAGTCAACTCCTTTAGACCAGAAACCTTGATCATGTCCTCCTGACCAAAGGCCTTTAGTGAAACACCTATTTCACAAGGAACAACTACCCCTAAGGAAGATCAAGTCCTTTAGACCCTCCTTTTAACACCTACACCTTAGAGCTGATGTTTTCAACCCTTGATGATGGATCTCTGACTATCTAACCCTTGTACAAACTCTCTCTCTATCTCATACAGCCCTTTCACATAGGCATGCCATAATCTCTCTCCTTATTTACTCAAGTTGTCCTCATATGCAAAATCAGACCTCTTCGCATATACTCAAACTGTAAGAGCACTATTTATAAATCATAAATATGACCTATAAGTCATACACACAGTCCTTGATCTATTCTACTCAGTAACTCATCAACTGGGCACTCTACCTCTCCTTTGCTCACACTCAATCTTCAAACCTGCAAGAGCATTGTTATGACATCAAAAATATGACCTACAGGTCATACACACCATAATCAACTTATTTTACCCTTCAACCCATCCAATACACACACACAACATCCACCTTGCCTTTTCTTACCATACACACTCTCTCAAACAACCTCTTGAGCATACTCACTCATGTTGCCTCTTCTAGGCTTATTAGGTCCAATGACCTATGCGATCACCTTCATCACTTTGATTAGACAAGCATGTCTGATTCTATTTACTCTCTACTAGTCCTCATTGACTTGTACCTTTTCTTTCAAAAGATCTCTCCTTCACTTGGATCCACATTCACACAAGCCTTCACTTTGAGCACCTACTCACAAGTCTCTCATAAAAGTCTAGAACCCAACATATTTGGTTTCACCATTTATAGAGCAATCATGAATTATCAACATCTTGGTTAGACATAAGGCATGCCTTAACCCTTAAGGCATACATCATATGAACACATATCTCAATATAATCTTCATAGGTCAGCCATAACATCTATGGGTCACCCTTAAGCAGCTACACCTTTCAATTAGGCCCTTGTAGCTCTTATAGGTTTCATAGAGACCTATTCACCCATTTAGCACTTCATCAAACAAAATTAAGAACATATGATCACTCCCAAATGCATGGACCCATTCGAAATGACCCCTTTGACATCCTTAAAATATCACAGTTGCCAAAACACTCTTTTGCTTAAGCACAAATCGCTCAAACAACATTATGTGCACACAGTCACCATGAACGAACACACAATCAACTTTTAAACCTTTTTTCATACTACATATGATTGGTCAAACATTCATAATGCACATAGATGATCCTCATTGAGTATAAAACATGATCCAATAAATAATTCATCATTAAACATCAAAATAACATTAGAACAAGCTTAGCTACCTTCTCGGGTTACTTGTAGAAAAACATCAAACACATAGTCAACTTTAGACCTTAATATCTTTGATTGTACACACTTTTAGACCTTTATATTTATATTTACAGATGCACTTTGCAGTTCTCTACATATTTTATTTTTAATACACTATCAAATTTTACCTAGATCGAAATTTATGGCCCAAGAACTAGACATTGGTCTTTCCTTCGCTAATTCAAATATTCAAATGCAAACAGTCATAGTTAAACTTTGGACAATATGCTCACATCTTGTGCTCTCACATCTTCATATTGATCATGCACCATCGATCTTATTCAACCTTTAATGCATAGTTTGTTAATGCCTAAACATTAAACTTCAAATGGTTGACCTCATCTCATACAATCTGACAACTTTGACTCAACCTGCACCATTGATCTTGTGTATGTAGCTCGATATTTAACAATGCCTAACAGCGATCACTTTGACCTCTTGAATTTAATATGCACCATTGATCTTGATCATTACAAATACTTTCTCACCATTATATCCTAGAAAAATCTTGATATTTATCTCTATTTTTCATTAAACTTCAAAAACTTGTCCTCATTTGACTCAACATGCACCATTGATCTTGATCTGTATGATCCCCTGTGCACTATTGGATTTTTATTTGGTCTTAATCTTTAACTTTGCTAACCAATGAACACTTTAATCTCTTTGACTTGTTGTGCACCATAAATATTCACTGTATGATTGCCTATGAGCCATTAGATCTCTATTTGGTCATGGTCTTTAACAATGTGCAAAATAGACTAAGTATGGGGACCTTAGCTCATTTGCATGGAAGGCCAACTTTACACCTCCATATCTTTTGTTTCACTCAAGTGCATGTTCTCAAATTTGGACCATATGATCTCCTCACATAATAAAATCCAACTATTTGTCAAAATAGTCTTGTAACCCACCCACATGTGAGATATAATGACATAAAAATGCTCACTTAGATTTATCTGTTCACAGAGCCAACTATGTCAAGAACTATCTAGAAAGACCAACTTTGCACATGCATAGCTTTTGTCATGCTTGACCTAAAAGTTATCATAAGCTAACTAAGTAAAAAATTGAATAAACCCATATCATCACCTTCTCTTTAAATGTCTATAGGTGAGAGATATGCCACCATCAAAATGCCTACTCAGCTTTTCTTACCGCATTGCAAATTTGGCTAAGTATGGGAAAATACTATCAAAATGCATGAGAGCCCAACTTTACACTTGCATATATTTTATCACCCTTCATCGCTAGACTTGAGACCTTGCATATATAAACTAGGGACTAATTTTATCACAACCATATGACCAAATTCTTGTGGCTCATCCACATGTGGCAATGGTGATGTCAACAAATTGCCTACTCAGATTTCCTGCCACTAGACCCAAAATGTCTAGATGAAAACAATGATCAACTAGATGAAATATAGTCATGAACATAAGCATTTAAATCATATAAAACCTATTATATTACCCCTTTCACATTATAAATATTCCATACTCATCCCTAAACATCTCTAACCATGCCAAAACTGAAGATCAACCAAGCCTCCTTCAAGCATACTACTGCCACTAGACCCAAAATGTCTAGATGAAAACAATGATCCACCAGATGAAATACACTCATGAATATTAGCACTTAAATCATATAAAACCTATTATAGGACAAATTTCACATACTTAGTATTCCATACTCATCCCTTAACATCTCTAACCATGCCAAAACTGAAGATCAACCAAGCCTCCTTCAAGCATACTAGAACAAACACATTGCACACTTTGTCATTGTCACTTAGACTATTAATGCACTTCATATACTTACCTGGATACCTCCATGAAATCACCATGACATCATTTAAAACTCTCCAACAATCACCCCCTTTGTCATTGATGTCAACACACATCATACAACTCACCTTCCTTCTCTCTCTTCAAGCACTCTCACAATAAGAACTTTCTCCCCCTTTGACATAATGATAAAGTGAGCACCAACTAATCCTAAAGACTTGAAAATAAAATAAATAGGAAATGACCACCTAAAAAATATGAATTAAACTCCCCCTTACCTTAAGCTTACCTCTTCTTTGCCTTGATAACTTTCTCTTCCCACATGCCAACACTCTCTTCAACCAAACACTTCAAACAAATGAAGAAAGATCACACAAAAGAACTAAAATCTGATGAAACATACCAAGAAACATCTAAAAGGTACTCCTCCTAATATTTTTTATCCATTACATCATTTGAGCATCTTCAGATCTCCACACACCATGAAGAACCACCATACATGCTTACTAGCCTTCTCTCTTAGACCACCTCAAATACCACCAACCAAACTTTATGCCACTCACCAAATAGGAAATATGAACTAAACCAATTTGATAAATCACCTTGGAATACTCATTCCTTAATATTTTGAATAAGATGAACAAAAATCACTCTTCTTCATACTAGGCATGTCTAGTCTCCTTGTAGCCCTACTTGGAACTTGCAAAGCCCACAACTTTCAGTAGATACATCATCAAGACCTGAAACTTCATATCTAGAGAACTCTCATATTTCCACTAAATCAAACTAATTTAAAACAATTAGATCATCCTTTGCAACATAATTCCTTCACAAACCTACTAGCCAATTAAGCCTCTATCTTGACAAAAATAAGAATAATCTGAAAAGCATAGACCTTCAGTTCTTTGTGAAGCTTTATTTGACAACACATTTGGCCCATTAAATATATTAAGAATCCTCAGATCTCAATTCATAAGGCAGACCACTTTTCTAACAAAACCCAAAACCTTAGAATCTCAAAACAAATAGATTCAACAAACCTCCTTCTAGTCAACATCCACCTCTAAAACTTCTTGTACACCTAGAGAGAACCATTACACACTTATGGACCAAGAATTAATATTCCAAACCATTGGAAATTTTGACTTCCTATAACCCATTTTAAGACCTGCATACTCTTAATTACAAACTAGGAAACCCAAGAGCAAACAAAAATCTCCATACCTTCTTTCTCAGATTCAACTAATCGATCCTCTGATCCTAGCACCTGACCAATTTCAAATCTCCCCCTAACTTCATGCTTCACTTGGAACATGACATCTTCAATAAGTCTTCAAATATTGTCAAATCACATTCAATAATCATATAGAGACATCTTATCTTAATAACACTATGAACTTCCATGGCATACACAACTATTCAACAAGCCTTTAATGGGATTAGCAAGATCTAGAATGAAAGTCTAGAAGAAAGGCCTTCAACTTATAGGCACACCTAACATCTACCACAAACTGATATGCAAATAGATATTTTAAATTCACCTTTATATCAGAGCATCCAAACCATGATCAATAAGCTAACTCCTTCTCAAGATAGGACCATTAAGATTCTTCACAAGATTCTTTTCTCCAACAAAAGATATATAAAAGAATGCAAACATACCTTGTTTTCATACCTTCTCATCGTAAAATATTTGATAGCCACCAAGCTTCCTCTAACAAACAAGTGTCTCCTTAAATCTAAGAGAGAGACACCCCTTTTGACATATTGATACTAAAGGTCCCAAAACTTTAGAGACTCCCATATCTCCAGACCTTTCTCTAGCTTGTAGTCTGGCTCGACTTTGATAGGATGTTTGACTTTAGATTTGTCAACAAATGCTCACAACATAAAATCTTGACTTTCCTTCTTTTTTGATCCTTTTTCCACCTTGGCAAACAATCCATCAAGACTCTTGGACTCAACAAGGTTAGTCTCCTTAGTCTTTACTTCCTTAGGTCTCCATACCATAGTTTGAATCTTCTCATCTTTTGCAGCCATCTTACCTACTTGATCCTTGAGCTTATCCTGATTTACAACATAGCCTTCTAGAGCAACTTTCTTATCATCCTTATGACTAGAAGAATTGGCAATGATTACATTTGGTTTCCATACCTAATTTTATCCTTTCTCATACCTTCTAAGAACTCTATATCCTTTAACATACCTTGAAGACCTCTTAACACCATTTGGAAAGAATCTATCAATATGTCCACTCTTATGACAATTGAAACAAATAACATCATTCATACCTTTTGAAAAATTTGAATTGTGATCAATCTTTGACCAACAAATCCTTCTATCATAGCTCCATGAATGTTCATACTTGACTAAGTTCCTTCTATAGTCCTTATCTCTATGACCATACTTATTACATGTATAACAATGACCATGAAATAAGTTATCATACCTTGAAGCATTTGGTTGGCTAACATAGCTTATATTGTTTTCAAATCTTGCATTCTCCTTGACATATTTAGGCTTCTCATGCTTCTTTTCAAGTTTATCTAACCTGACTACAATAAGATCATGCTGACTCTTCAAGGACTCCATCTTGATATTTAGCTAAGTGAACTCATCTTCTCTTGCTTTCAGACTTACAATTGCAGTCTTTAATTGATCCTCAAGAATACTAATCTTCTCTTCATCCTTTTTGGCCTTGTTGGCCATGTCTTTCAATCTATATGCTTGCACTTCAATAGACTTGATCTATCCTTGATACTTATTTTATTCTTTCTTGGACATACCTAACAAACTTCCCTCAAGAGAACTGACTTATGCTTTAAGACCTTAGATCATATTCCTCATTTTATGATTCCTCTTCTTTTGCTCATTTAGTTCACCAAGTGCACTTATGAGCTCAGTTTCTAGATCAACCTATGCTTCCTTATTGTCATCTTTTCTACTGTTATGGCAGGTTTCTTTGTCAACCATGATGTCCTTTTCATTTGAACACAAACCTGTTTTGGCATCTGCTAGATGAACCTTGAGATCATTGATAACATTCTCATCCTCTTTGACATCTTTCTTCAAATTTCATATCTACTCTTTAAGTGCCTTGAACATAATGTTCCACTATTGATTCTCTTTCTTCAATTATTTAGCCATCTTTGTACCAACTCAAGATCTCCTTCAAGCTATTAAGCTTCCTCCAAAGGACCTTGCTCTAATACTAATTATTAGAGGTACAATAACTAAGAGGGGGGGTGAATCAGTGAGCCCAAATATTTCAATCTCAATTCCAATCCTTTCAAACTATTTAAATAATCAACATATATCATCTTGATCAAGCAATATTAACAAGAGAGCTCATTCATTCAATGCATAAATAAGATCAAACACACACACATAGTTACTAAGGGAAACCCTCATGGGGAATAAAACCCACTCTCAATCCTACAACACATGGATTGCTATCCTATAAGAAATTACAAATAAGATATTGGTCAACTCCTTTAGATCAGAAACCTCGATCATGTCCTCCTGACCAAAGGCCTTTAGTGAAACACCTATTTTACAAGGAGTAACTACCCCTGAAGAAGATCAAGTCCTTTAGACCCTCCTTTGATCACCTCCACCTTAGAACTAATGTTTTCAACACCTAATGATGGATCTCTAACTATCTAACCCCTGCATAAATTCTCTCTATCTCATACGGGCCTCTCAGATAGGCATGCCACAATCTCTCTCCCTATTTACTCAAATTATCTTCATATGCACACTCAAAACTCTTTGAATATCCTCAAACTATAAGATCACTATTTAAACATCAAAAATATGACCTACAAGTCATACACACAGTCCTCAATCTACTCTACTCATTAACTCATCAACTAGGCACTCTACCTCTCCTTCTCTCACACTCATCTTCAAATCTGCAAGAGCACTGTTATGACATCAAAAATATGACATACAGGTCATACACACCATCATCAACCTGATTTACCCTTCAACCCATCCACTAGGCACACATAACCTTCACCTTTCTTTTGCTTACCACACACACTCTCTCAAACAGCCTCTTGAGCATACTCACTCATTCTGCCTCTTTTAGGCTTATTAGGTCGAATGACCTATGTGATCACCTTCATCACCTTGATTAGACAAGCATGTCTGATTCTATTTATTCTCTATTGGTCCTCACTAACCTATACCTTCTCTTTCAATGTTTTTCTCCTTTATTTGGCTCCACATTCACACAAGCCTTCACTTTGAACACCTACTCACAAGTCTTCTCATAAAAGTCTAGAAACAAACACATTTGGTTTCACCATTTATAGAGTAATCTTGAATTATCAAGATCTTAGTCAACCATTAGGCATGCCTTAACCCTCAAGGAATCTATCATACTAATACATATCTCGATACAATCTTCATAGGTCGGCCATAGCATCTATAGGTCACCCTTAAGTAGCCACACCTTTCGATTAGGCCCTTGTAACTCTTATAGGTCTCATGGAGACCTATTCACCCATTTAACACTTCATCAAACAAAACTAAGAACATAAGATCACTCCCAAATGCATGTACCCATTTCACATAACCCCTTTGACATCCTCAAAATATCATAGTCGCCAAAACACTCTTTTTCTTAAGCATAAATCACTCAAATAACATTTTGTGCACACAGTCACCATGAATGAACACATAGTCAACTTCTAAACCTATGTTCATAGTACATTTGATTGGTCAAACCTTCACAATGCACACAAATAATCCTCATGGAGTATATAACATTCTCCAATATCTAATTTATCATTAAACATATAAACAACATTAGAACAAGCTCAATTACCCTTCTTGGGTTATTTGTAGAACACAGTCAAACACATAGTCAACTTTGGACCTCAATATCTTTTACTATACACACTTTTAGACCTTTATATTTATATTTATAGATGGACCTTATAGTCCTCTACATATTTTATTTTTACTACACTATCAAATTATATTTGGATCAAAAGTTATGGCCCAAAAACTAGACACTAGTCTTTCCTTTACAAATTCAAATATTCAAAGGCAAACAGTCATAGTTAAACTTCAAACAATATGCTTGCATCTTATGCTCTCATGTCTACAGATTTATCATACACCATTGATATCCTTCAACATTTAAATCATAGTGCACCAATGCCTAAATGTTAAACTTTAAACAGTTGACCTCATCTCATGTAATCTGTCAACTTTGACTCAACGTGCACCATTAATCTTCTGTATGTAGCTCAATCTTTAACAATGCCTAACAGTTATCACTTTGACCTCTTTAATTTAATGCACATCATTTATCTTGATCAGTACGAATACCCACTCACCATTAGATCTTAGAAAAAGCTTAATATTTATCTCTACTTATCATTAAACTTTGAACACTTTTCCTCATTCGACTCAACACACACCATTGATCTTGATCTGTACAATCACTCATGCACCATTGGATCTTCATTTGGTCCTGATATTTACTTTTGTTAACCAACAAACACTTTGACCTCTTTGACTTGTTGTGAATCTTAGATCTTCACCATATGATGGCTTGCAATCCATTAGATCTACATTTGGTCCTGGTCTTTAATAATGTGTAAAATAGACTATGGGGACCTAAAAATTAGTCCTGAAAGGCCAACTTTACACCTCCATATCTTTTGCTTTGCTCAAGCGCATGTTCTTAAATTTGGACCATATGATCTCCTCACATAGTATAATACAAACATGTCTCAAACTACTCTTAAAACCCTCACATGTGTAAGAAATAATGATATAAAAATGCTCACTCAGATTTATCTATTCATAGAGCCAACTATGTCAAGAACTGTGTAGAAAGACCAACTTTGCACATGCATAACTTTTATCGTGCTTCAGTGTTTAACCTAAAAGTTAGTGAAAATAAACTATGAAAAAAATTAAATAGACCCATATGATCACCTTCTCTTGAAATGTTCACATGTATGAGATATGCCACCATCAAAATGCCTACTTAGCTTTTATTACCACATTACAAATTTGGCTATGAGAAAATACTATCAAAATGCTTGAGATCCCAACTTTGCACTTGCATATCTTTTGTCACACTTCATTGATAGACTTGAGACTTTGCACATAAAAACTAGGGACTAATGTGATCAAAACCATATGACTAATTCCCCCTTACTCATCCACATGTGGCAATGGTGACGTCAACAAACTGCCTGCTCAGATTTTCTACCACTAGACCCAAAATGTCTAGATGAAAACAATGATCAACCAGATGAAATCCAATAATGCACATAAGCATTTAAATCATAAAAAACCTCTTATATTACCCCTTTCACATGCTCAATATTCCATACTCATCCCTAAACATCTTTAACCATGCCAAAATTGAAGATCGACTAAGCCTCCTTCAAGCATACTAGAACAAGCACATTACACACTTTGTCATTATCACTTAGACTATCAATGCACTTCATCCACTCACCTGGACACCTCCATAAAACCACCATGACATCATTTAAAACTCTCCAACATATGATTCTTTAATTTGGTCTAATTGGGTAAATCTATGAAGCTTTGCATAATAAGTTTGCATAATTGAAGCTTTGTGGAGATAATTTTGCATAATAAGTTTACACAAAAAGAATTTGAAAGAATGAGTGAGAACCCTTGTATTTATAGCTTTTTAAAAATTAGGGAATCAATTTATGACCTTCCATCTTGAGATCAAGATGCGTGGCCATAAATCCATTCAATTTTGGAGGCTTAAGACATTAAATGTTGTAATTAATAAGTATGGCTTAAAAATCCATATATTTGTTTGATATCTTGAATTTAAATGTTTGAAAATTTTTAGGGTGATGTCATGCATGATTTCATCATTTATATATGTGTTATGATGTCATGATGATGTCATTAATTTAGATTTTATGAATTTTTAAAATTAGAAATTTACTAATTAGCCATGGACATTTTGACTATGCAAGTAAATAGGTTTAACCAATTAATCACCTTTGATCAGGTTAATTTCCATTTCTAAATTTTGACAAGTTGTCTTATACAAGTGGTCAAAAAATGTTAGTTACTAGGTTGTAACCTGACTAGAGAAGAAGTAGAAGCAGGCAATGATTGGATATAAGATAATGCCCTATTTAGGAACATATTAATGTGAATCAAGAATTGCACATGATGTGTGTAAATGAATCATAGTGTTTTAATGGTTTATAGGCTTCATTTACATTATTTACAAGAAGTCATTCTGACAACCATTTAAACACAAAAGTGGTAAAAATGGAATGTTTACATTTTTCCCCTATTTAAGAAGGCACTACAAGACACTAAATGAAGAAACAACTTTTCAAAGAATGTAAAAATCATTAAGAAGAAGTTGGAAGGTAATGATTCAAGAAATAATTAGTGACCCATGATTCCCCCTCAAGAGGGCATGTGGGGATGAAAGTGCGGAATGGACTCTAAAAAAAAAGAGAAAGAATGAAATTAACCCATGGATGATATTAAATCTATATGAGCTAATTCTTACACGCGTTGATTCCTAATGATCAAAATAGAATAGAATAGAATGGGCCCCAATGTGGGGGTAAGTGAGAAGAATGCATCCTAAAATATAAGTGGCACACTTTGACATACGCAAAAGAGGGAAAAAGTTATGGACTTAGGGAATGATCGATCCTGAAACAAGTTACATACTTTGAATTACCAAAATGAGGGTAAAAGTTGTAATTTTTGAATTAGAAGAAAAATAAAATGAGAGCATTGATATAGAGAAAGGAGTTCAATGAATTTATAATGTGCCCCATTAGATCATATGTGATCCATTGAAAATTTGATTTTACCCTAGGAGGGCTGATTTTGACCACTGATAATTGATTTTACCCCTGTAGGGATGATTGGATCAGTGATTGGTCTAAATATTCTACCCCAATAGGAAAAATTGGCAAGATATATCAAGGATATAACCAATTTCATAAATTAACTATGAGCGGGCACAAACATAGATGCGAAGGTCTAATGACTGAAGAAGCCACAAAAAACCAGGCATGCAAGGATGCACAAAGTAATGAAAGAGATGATTGGATGAATAATGGTGGTCAAGCTGACTCGAGATATGTCATGTATCCAAGCACTACCTACATAGTCCATATGGACCTTAGGCCAATGTAGTTCTCCCAAAAGTGGTATAAAATGGAATGTAAAATAAAGAATAGAAGAAAGATGGACCAATGTTCAATTATGTTTATGATATCTTGTTTAGGTAGTAGATATGTAGGACAGTGTGTTCAGAGATGTTATTCAGTGCCACATTGACTATTGGACTTTGGATCACTTGGTGTTTAATGTAACAAAATGAAATTATACATCATAAGTATGACTAACTTATAATAACAATGAATTTCATTTGCAATTGACTGGTTCAAACATGAATATTTATAACTAAGGATAATGATAAAAACTACCAAAACTAAAGTTACAAGCATTTACATTTGAATAAAAAACAAAGAAAAGATAAAGATAAAAATACAAAAATGTAACCAACTCAAAATCAAGATATGAATCATCAAGACTTAAGTAGGAACAAGAATGCACTAAAAAATCAACAAGAAATTTAAAAAAAAATTAAATACAAATGTAAACAATTCAAACCCAAGTTAAGGCCAGACTCAAAAGGTTTACAAAATGTATTCAAACACAACACTCAAAACAAGCTAACAACATAATAAGAAAAACACACAAAAACATAAAATGGTAAGATATAGTAATCAAGCAATCAGAATGCAAGTTTTACAAAGCTAAACAAACAACAATACAAAAATAATAGTTAATCACAATGTTAGTGGAGATAAAAAACAAATTGTTCATGCATGTGTAAGATAGGTGTGATGCTCTATAATAGGGTGATGCCTAAACTAAGTGATAACGGCATCAGTACCATGACATAGGAGCAATAGACACAAAGTTGCTTCCAGGCTATGGGGAATAATGACATAGAAATAAGATAAATAAAAACTACCCCTAGGCTATAAGAGACAATAAAACAAATAAAAAAAATGTGGGTAAAGAATAAAATGGAAGGGGTAGCTGAGCTAACTCTATATGCACTAGGCAAGTGGATGTTGCCTACATAGTTTCATGGACACAAGCTCTAATATGAACTTTAGGCCAAATTTATTTCTCCTAGGATATGGGATAGGAAAAAATTGATGATAAGAAAACATGATGAACATGTAGAGGAATGTGGTAATGTTATTTCAAAATGGTGAGTACATAATAAAAGAGAGTATGGTTTAGGTGAAAACACACTTAAATACAAGAGATGAGTAGGCATAAATGAACTAAATTGAGAATTTAGAATGTCTACTACATCTATAGTTGAGAAAGCAAAAAAGCTCACAAAATAATGAGAGTTTAAGAAAGGCCAAGGGTGAAATTATGGATCTTATTCAAATGAACAATGCACATAATGGTGACTCACAAAATAGTGAGAAGATTGGCTTAGGTTACTCACAAAATGGTAAGAGCGTGGTAAAGGTTGATCATAAAATGGTGAGAGTGTAGCTTAAGTTTTTATTAAAATGGTGAGAGTGTGGCTTATGTTGCTCACAAAATGGTGAAAACATGGCTTAGGTTTCTATCAAAATGGTAAGAGCATGGTAAAGGGGTGATTGAGCTAACCTCAATAGAAATTGAGCATTGCTTACATAATCCCTAAGGACCTCGGGTCAACGTAGTTCAAATGATGCACAATTATGAAAGGATGGTAATGTGAATGTCAAAAGGAAAAGGCAAGGTAAATGGTAAGGTATGGAAAATGGTTTTGTTGTTCCTACTAATGTGGAGATGCTCATCTTGATCAACATATGACACAACTAAAATTGTTAATCATGTAAATTACTAGCCCACACCTCTTTTGAATAATTGCTTTGTCAAGAACCTATTATTGATTTGTAATCTAATAATGTTGTTGTGATCTTCATTGGTCATTGATTATGTTTCCTATGACCTTCAAGATAATATGTCTTTATAGCCTCTATAAAGGAAAGAGTGACTAATAGGGGTAAATAATTATAGGCACAAAACAAATGGTTTGAGTTGGCAATGGAATATTGGTTCATAATGGAATGCATAATGATTGGGTAATAAATGGTGATCAAGACTTTTAGTTACACATAATGTTTTTGATTTCAGATTTGACATAATTTTGGTTATGATGGGGTCAAAGCCTTTTGAATATGCTCTCAATAAGACCACCATATTTTTCTGTTATTTGGGCCTGAGAGTATATGCCATTTAATTATGTTGTAGAATGGAGGTTGTACTGATGTTATCCTTGATAATGTCTTCATTAAGTAGTGAATAACTATTGTGCTTGACTCTTGGTGCCTCAAAGATGTTTTCACCAATAAATTTGTCTTGATTGTCCCATAGCACCTCCAAGAAGGTTTCACTAAGGAATGTTAAACTTTGACTTTGATTTTCTTCTAGTTCCTCTAACGAGGTTTCATTAGAAGATGATGAATCTAGAATTTGAGTGTCTCTTAGCACCTCTGAAAAGTTTTGACTAGGAGATTGTTCTTCTTCTATATGAATGTGGTATTGGTCCCCTTGATATTTTGCATTTGATATGTCACCATGGATGTAGTTCAACAAAATGTGATTCTATCGGTCCTAATTGATGTTTGTGGGAGGTGAAACATCAATATAATGGCTATATTGGTTGGTGGTAATGGTATGTGGAATGATAATGGAATGATGAAAGGCAACATAATCCTCATAGAAGATACTAGGAGAACTTGTATTGATGATTAAGTAATCATCATCAAAAATTGTAAAAGTATCACAAATGTATTCAAATTGATCTTCAAGGCAAGTGTAAACAATGTTGTAACAACTACGACTGTATTCTAATTATGAAGCTGATTATGACTCACAGGACATTACATCCAATGTTGAGACTAACATTGATAATGGTTCTACTATTAAATCTAATATTGGTTCAATAATAGAACTTGACTCTAATTATGATTCTTCTTTAATTATGGATGTTGCTACAATGACATCTTATTGAATGTGTGGTATTGGACAAGTAATGGTCTAAGATGTCACAATGGGCTCTTCAAAAATAGATTCATCTAAGAAGGGTTCAACATAGACTATCTCATGTAGGTGAAGCCCCTCAAAGAGAGGAAATATCTTGAGGGGTGACTCCACAGAGACTGGCTTGTCAAAGTGAGACTCAATGAGGGGGGAAATAACCAAAGACAACTCCAAAAAGACTAGATTGTCAAAGTGAGGTGTTTCAAAAAAAAGACAAGGGTTGATAGGCAATTTCACAAAGACTAGCTTATCAAATCAAGGTTCATTGGCAACAAAGAAAGGATCAAAATGTGATTCATCATAGTTTGACTCATCACAAATGGGTGTTTAAACAATAACATCAAGAATTGATTGATTCTTTTGGCTTAGGTTTATAATTGGTTACAAAATATCAATTCTGAACACATTGTGGTCCATAAAATATGGCTCTTGAAGTGGTAATGGTTGGTTCTATTGTGGCTCAAAGACCAGCACAAATTTTCTAAGGTGGGGAATAGTTGGCATAAAATGATTAATGGATTCTGGTTCAATAATGTGCTCTCTAAAAATTAGACTATTGAAGAAGGGATCAACAAAGACTGGCTCATCAAATTTAAGTTCCTCAATGATGAGTGCAACAAATACTAGTTATGGGAGCAAGATAATAACTTTAACACACCTAGTTGTGATCATGTGACCTTGCTTAGGTAATGAGCTACCATAATTAGAAGGAAAGGGAGGAGGGCCTAAAATGATAATCCTTGGGCATTGCAAAGCTTGGTTGCTAACACAAGCTGAAGGATGAGGGCCTAGAATGGTAACTTTTGGGCATTACAAAGCTTGGTTGCTCATGTAGACCAAAGAAAAAGGGCCTAGTATAGTGACCCTTGGGCATTATGGATCTTGGTTCTATGTAGGCTAAAGGAGGAGAACCTAGAATGGTGATCCTTGGGTGTTGTGGAGCTTGGTTGCTAACACAGGCCAAAGGAGGAGAACCTAGAATGGTGACCCTTGGGTGTTGTGGAGCTTGGTTGATAATGTAGGCTAAAGGAAGAGAATTAGGTTGCCATACGACAATCATCATGGGTTGGTTAGGTAGTTAAAAATTAACCTCAAAAAGGTTGATATCAATCCAGAAAAGATGCCCCTAGAAAGGGCGGTATGGGTCCATAAAAGATGTCATAGGTTGAAGATGGTTTTTTACATTTTCAAAGTGTTAAATGTGGCTCACAAATGTTTAAAATATGATTTAGACTCTTCAATCAAACAAATACAAAACAATATGAGACTATAATAAAAATTAAATGGCATGATGCCACACAATTAGAAGAAAGAGGTTAGAAAATTACTCAACCTTGGTTGGTTGAAATCGTCAAATTAGAAGAGGGTAAAACTATCTTGGAACTTAGGGTGCAGGATAGCACACAAAAATATAAGTTCAAAGTATGTCAATACCATAAAAAGCTAAGCACAATTGTGGTGAGTCGTGGATAGAGAATTAATAATAAGATCTTTCAAATCAAGAAGATTAGAATGTGAACTAAGAAGCTGAAGATGTGAACTAACATAAGAACTTCTAAGTATAAAGCCAAAACTAAATGGGAAACATAACAACACCACATGGCAAAGAAGGTAGAATGGTCCAAGAACTTAGAGCATGAGTGAATATAATATAATCTAAGTCCAAAATAAGAATAGGATGAGACAAGAGTCTAGGTAATGGCCTTCTATCCAAACAAAAAATCTTACCCAAGTTACTCAAACCAAGCGAGAAAGGTAAACTAACAGAATTTTTGATTTAAAACTTAGAAAGACAAGATTTTGAATTTAGATTAAAAAGAACTTTACATTTGTAAAGCGGTGAATGGTCTAAACTCAAATAAATAGCATAACAATGTTGTTTTAGAAATACAAACACAATGATTTGATTGAAGTTTTGAACAAGGCAAAAAGGTCATTTGGATTTGACCAACGTAACACCTCTTTGTTCAAAATAAATGGTGTATAACAAATGTTTAGTTTTTGACATTTTTTTGGTTTCACACAAATAGTTTTAAGACTTAAAATACCATGTAAATAAATAAGAACAAAAAAATGTTGAAGTGTACATCCTATCCTAGCAAACTGACAAGGTGGATTTGTATGATTAGACTCCATCTTTATATTCCTTGAGAGGAAATAAGTTGTAAATCTAATCAAATTAGATGCACATGAAAAGTAGGGTTTCTAGGCCTCATCTTCTCTCAATAGATCATACTATAACATAGAAATTCAAGCTAATCACCCTACACCAATAGTACTTTACAACAAGTAGGGTTATTCTTAAAAACTATCAATTTTCATATGTTTTAAATGGCCTCATATGTATTATTAACACTAAGGTGCAACACATCATTTAGATCCATGTTAATTGGCTTGTTATGAAAATATATTATCTTTTTCACAACCACTATATCCTTCAATTGCTCAGTGTGGTGTGATATTCGAGTTAAACCTACATTCTGAAGCAGTCTCTTGTTAACGGAGCTTGTTTAATCGCTCAAATAAGCATCCTATCAAGTTCACCTCAATTTATATCCTCCTACCATGAAGTGGGCTTGAAACAATGTCAGGAGATGAATTCTCAGGTCAACGCTTCCCTAGAGAACTCATGGGGAGGCTATGAACTCCCACCCATAGGACAAGATGGAAGAAATAAAAATTATAAAAGGACTTTAGGGTTGTTTTTGGATCACCCAAATCACTAAGACTTTGAGGAGTGCCTTAGAAACTTATCTTCCACACTTTTGAAAAAGTGACAAAAGCAATACATGAAGCATTTTTGGATCACCCAAGTTCCTTAAAGGTGACGGGGGAGAGCATACATGTTACACTTGGTTTTTGAAACAAACCCACAATAAACAACAATAAAATTAAAATATCTTAAGAGCACCTATCTAAAGTTTGAGTTTGTTTTAGAACACCAAATGAAATGTGAAGTGAAATATGCTTTTGGTTTGATATAAAATATAAACTATCTTAAAACCTGTAAAATAAAATGTTAGAAGTCAAAACAGGGGTGTAGGGTGTTTAAATAAGCTTAAAACTTGTTGTTTTAACTCTTTATTTTTTGACATGGGGTGATCTTGTCATTTTGGAGAGTGTTTTCACCATTCAATGAGATGATTTCGTTGTTCCTCACGATAATTTTGTTAATACACAGAGACACAAAAGACTCTATCTAGTGATCCCATCGATTAACAAGATGATATAGATGATTAGCAGAGTGAATTCACTGATAAATAGGGTGAATTTATCAAAATGATAAAAAATATAGAAATGAAAAACATAACAGTTACCTACAAGTTTTGGTTCAGGATGATCTCGTTGATCCTTTGGAAAACCTACCATTCCACATGTCGAACCTGCCAATTTTCAAGTTGATTTCATCGATTTTGTAAAAACATATAGATAGAGATAGAAATACATAAAATTTGATTTCCCCATTTACATGGGAAATCTCACTGTTATTAAGGGCAATTTCACCATTCCACAGGGCATTTTCGTTAATGTTCAGGTTGAATTCACCAGTTTACAAGTCAATTCTATTGTTTGGTCTAGAAGTCATAAACACAAAAATTATAGGAAAAGAGGAGAAAAGTAGCCTCAAAAGAGGGTCTGAGTACTAATTAAAAGGATAAAATGATGTGTGTGATGTGCGGTCCCACTGAGCATGCTAGAATGTAGAATAGGATTATGAGACAAGGTTAGATCATGCATTAGTCAAGAAATCTCCAAAACAAGCATAAAGACCTAACTTATTAAGCATACTCCTTCAAGGGGTGGTGTCAATGAATTAAAACAACTAATTATGAAATTAAGATGATGTTATACCTTCCAAGTAGTTATTCTCCTCTAAAAATGGTCAAGAAACATGCTTTTATTCGGATTTGGTACTCCAAATCTTTGTCAATGAGGTATAGCAAGGGCCTCCATCACCTCCTAGTTCACCAATGGCTTATGATTCTTAAATTTGGTCTAATTGGGTGAATTAATGAAGCTTTTATACAACAATTTTAGCATAATAAGTTTGCATAACTGAAGCTTTTTGAAGATAATTTTGCATAATAAGTTTACACAAAAAGAGCTTGAAGGAATGAGTGAGGACCCTTGTATTTATAGCTTTTCAAAAATGAGGGAATGGATTTGTGATCATCCATCTTAAGATCAAGATGTGTGGCCACAAATCCATCCAATTTTGGAGGCTCAAGGAATTAAATGCTGCAATTAATAAGCATGGCTTGCAAATCCAGATATTTGTTTGATATTTACAAGTTAAGTGTTTTATAACTTTCAAGGTGATGTCATGCATGATGTCACCATTTTAAATATTTTTTGTAATATCATGATGATGTCATCAATCCATATTTTACAAATTTCTAAAAATATAAATTTTCTAATTAGCCATGGACATTTTGACCATGAATTTAAATGGGTTTAACCAATTAATCATCTCTGATTAGGTTAATTGCCATTTCTAAATTTTGACAAGGTTGTCTTATACAAGTGGTAAAAATATGTCAATTACTAGGTCACAACCTGACTAGATAAGAATTAGAGGAAGGTGATGATTGCATATAGGATAATACCCTATTTAGGAACATATTGATGTGAATCAGGAATTGCACGTGTTGTATGTAGATGAATCAAAGTGTTTTAATGGTTTCTAGGCTTAATTTGCATTATTTGCAAGAAGTTGTTCTGAAAACCATTTAGATAGGAAAGTGGTAAAAATGAGGTGTCTACAGTATGTATATATCTACACACTATATATTGTGTATGTATGTATGTAGTGTGTGTGTATACATACTAGTTTTTGTTCATTCTTTTATAAAATAGATTATAAAAAGCACAAATTAAAATACAAGGTTTTAAGGCTTACCTGTGACTAGAAAGAGTGTACATTATTGATCCAGCAATGTGGGAGCACTTTCTTGGCTAGGAAAGACTACATGCACATAAGAGAAAACTTGAAAAAGATTGATTAATAAGATATGTCAATGGGTTTTCTAGTACTAAACCAGTCCCACAAAGTGGTACACTTCTTAATAAGGATGTCAGCCAACTTTATAAGCACTTGAGCACATAAAGATGGTAAAGGAAATTACAATATGCATATAATGATACATATATGAAATTGAAATAAACTAACTTAATCTACATCCATTACATGAAGATTAGTAAAATGAGCATTCCAATAAGCTTCAATCAAGTCTTCTTCTACTTGTATAAATTCTAACTGATCAACAATGGCCTCTATAATGGGGAAAATACAATTTCACATATTCTTAATTCAAAATAAATGTCACTCTAATAGGAGAAGAAAGGTTGTCGGATTATAGGCAAATCATGAATGGGGATTATGTCATGCATAAATTTGGGTAATGTCATCTACAAGTGAAACTTATAGTTTACGAAATAGATGATTAATATTAATTCAGGGTTGCTAAAAAAAATAGGTTTGGATTGTAGATAGAAAAGGATTTAAATAGTGATCGATGTCAATCCTATTGGATTGATGCTAATTCTGAGAATTGTTTTAAAAATAGGAGCCTAAAGATTAGTCGGATAAAACTTAGGATAGCTTAAGGTGATTTAGGAATGATAAGGATGATAAACAAAACTATAAAATAGAATTTAAAAGATAGAATTGCTTAAAACAAGTAAATGAACTTACTTTCACAATGCTTCCAATCTTTAGAATTGTAAGGTTGATGAGCAAATTTCTGACCTTTGAATAAGTGCTAAGGGATTGGCGTAAAAGTATGGCTTTCCAACAGGCGAGCAATTATCCCACAGACATTCCATAGAAATTCCTTCATCATTCTAGTGTAGAATTACAATCCTTTGCTCAAAGAAGGCATGTGGTTAAATCAACGTTGATTTTATTGAATCGACATAAATCGAGGGATCAGTTCTGATTCCTACCTAACTTTACCAAATGTTTATAAAATGGTTTCAATCATGAGTTTAAACTAGGCTTTAAATTGTTGAATGGATTTTGGACAGTGAAGGAGTTGGTAGGGGTTTAAAACTATTTACCTTTATTATGCTTTGAGAGATTTAGCTAGATTTGAATTGTAGGTAATTAGCTAAAATAAATTACTTAAGTGAAATAGTAATTAATTAAACTAACTACACGGAGTGAGGGTAAAATAGTGATTGGGTAATTACATGGGGTAAAATAGGGATGGAATAATAAAAGGGACTTAAGATCTCAACTAGCACAAATATTATTGTGTGAAATCTTAATGCCTACACAGACATATGTGTGTATATGTACGTACATACATATACACACACGTATGTATGTATATATAAACACTACATACATATATATGTAATGTGTGTATACATACATACATGTGTGTGTGTGTGTGTATGTACACATGATGCAGAGGTCATCATCAAGTTTTTCATCAATGGATGAAAATAATAAACACACTCACCAATGCTTACCTCTGCCAATGTCTCCTAGTGTTGATCATTTCTTAACTTGCTTGGTTCTCATCATTTGATTTAAATATTCTTTATCTCTACCTTCTTTTACCTCTTAAAGACACTTCAGTCCTGATAAAGACTCATTTGTTAACATCCTCTAATCTTTAGTCAACTTGTACTCTCTTATATCAGGTTCATGACCACTTAGTCACTTGCTTCACATAGACTTCTATACCTCCTCTTTCAGTACAAGTTCAAAAATATATTAGTTTGCTGCTTATATAGAGAATCTTGCCATTATGAGGGTTATAAGATCACTATCCTACTCATTCAATCCATTGTTGTTTCTTTCATAATCCCTCTTAACCTCCAAACACAATTATTTACCTTACATTATTGTCTTTTCTATGTCATGTCTCCTACTAGCCTTTTTTAAGGCTTATTTGCATTGTATGAACTAGTACCAACTCATATGGGAAAACCAAAACTCTTTTGGGATACCCTCTATCCATTTCTATCAAACTATAAATTTTTATTCTCTAACTCATTCTTTAGACCACTTTTACAATCTCTTTGAGGTCTCGGATTAGGTTTAGTAGGTCTGTTTAGTCCTGACTTACATTCAGACCTCTCTAAACCATACACAAAGGTACATACAAAACCCAAAACCTAAAAAATATATTAAAACACATTTAACTCAAGCTAATCACCAATTTTTAGGATTTTTGAATGGTTAAAACTTCATAAAATTAAGATTATTGCTTGAAACCCTAGAACAGGGTTCTACTTGACTGTAGGTGCCCGAGAAGGGTAAAAATTAGATTTCAAGCCTCCTATAGGGTTTCATACAATTTTAAAAGATGATTTATGTTTATGATATCACTAGTAATCTTCCCAAATGATCAAATATCTTCTAGATTCCTTTATTTCCTTCTTTCAAATGGTTTTGCACTTGACTATGTTGGATAACACATACTACCTCTCTCCAAAAGGACTTAATTTATAATCTCAGGGTTTCAAACAAGTTCAACCATATTTGGTGATTATATATAGGATTTTCATATATCTTCCACTTACCTATTATGTAAATAACCTTTGAAAGTTCCTTCAAAATTTTACTTGTATCAATTCTAAGTTGTTTGTGTCTTGAAACACAGTTATACATAGGTGTATGACAATCTTTATCCATAAACTAATGAATACAACTAAGAAATTATGGGAAAGACTTTCAATAAAAATATATGAATCCTTCCAAGATGTTATAAGTACAATTATGAATTTTTTAATGTGCTTATTTCAACATTCAATCAAATACAATCAATCTTACTTGTTAACACACAGGAATAGGGTATAGCACAATCTGCAACTTAAACCTTCTTAAAGACCTTAGTAGATACTTGTAACACCATCTAAAATCATGTGTCAACTTACCAATTTACTCATAGAACCTCAATACTTGCTTTGATTACTCTTTTCATTATTGACCATGCTTACCGTCAACTATCATTGCACATATGTAGGAAAATATAGGGATTGTTTACTTTCTTGTCTTCAAAAGAATAAAACTCATCTTTAATCACTTTCTTTAGGGTTATTCAACATTGTACCATTTAATCCAACCCCTACACACTCTCTAACTCTGACTACCACATTTATTTATAGGTTCTTTTGTTGTCATCTAACTGTCCTAACTAACTCCTAACTTCCTCAAGTGCGTTGGGGAAGTGCAAACTACCTAATTTCTAACATAGCCACAAATATGACTAACTATGTAAGTCATATGCATGTTGGAATACTCCTAACCCCTTCCCATAACCTAACCACACCTAATACAATGTTGGGACTTATTGAAACAAGATTGAAGTCTCCAAAACTTAACATGTATGTTTGAAAAATCAAATGAAGGATTTTGGTGGGAAGAGGCTAATATTATCTTCATTCAAATTTGACAACAATCTAACACCGAGTATGGATGCCTACATGCCTCCTATGACCATAAAAACTTAATAAAGACTCGAAACATGTAATATAGATCAATATATACAAAATATAGTGATGTTAATGCATCAACATAGATACATACATACTACATATTGTGTATGTAGTGTGTGACTACATACACAATATGTGTGTATGTAGTGGGTGATTACATACACACTACATACAAAATATGTGTGTATGTAGTCTGTGATTACATACATACTACTCACAGAATATGTAGTGTGTGTGTGTGTGTGTGTGTGTGTGTGTGTGTATATATATATATATATATACACACACATGTATGTATGTATACACACACACTACATATAGACATACACAATGTGTAGTGTGTATGTACATATATATATATTATATATAATATATATATATGTACATACACACTACACATTGTGTATGTCTATATGTAGTGTGTGTGTACGTACATATTTACATATACACACATGTATGTATGTATGTATATATACACACATATCATGTGTGTGTGTGTGTGTGTGTGTCATGTGTGTATTATGTACGTAGAGTGTGTATATACATACATATATGTGTGTGTGTAATGTGTATATATATATATATATATATATATATGTACATACACACTACACATTGTGTTTGTCTATATGTAGTGTGTGTGTATACATACATACATGTGTGTGTACGTACATATTTACATATACACACATGTATGTATGTATGTATGTATACACACATACCATGTGTGTGTGTGTGTGTCATGTGTGTATTATCTATGTAGAGTGTGTATATACATACATATATGTGTGTGTGTGTATTATGTGTATGCATATACATACATACACACTACATATTATGTATGCATGTATGTAGTACATACATACTACATATTATGTATGTATGTATGTCATGTGTGTATATGTGTAAATAGTGTGTATGCATGTACAAACATACATACATATATAGTACATATATATATATGTATGTAATATGTGTATATGTAGTGTGTATATATATACATGCATATACACTATATATTATGTATGTATGTATGTAGTGTGTGTGTATGCATATGTGAGTGTATACATATACATACATACACACACATATATATGTAATGTGTGTATATGAATTATGTATGTAGTACGTGTGTGTATGTATGTACATACATACATACATAATGTGTAATATGTATGTATTTATATATGTATGTACATACGTACACACTATATACATACATACGTAATATGTAGTGTGTGTATATGTATGCATGTATATGTGTACATACACGCATGCATGTATGTAGTGTGTATGTATATATACATGCATGCGTGTATGTACACATATACATGCATACATATATCACACACTACATATTCTGTATGTATGTATGTGGTACATGCATATATATATTACATATTATATATATGTATGTAGTGTGTATGTATATATATACATACACACTACATACATATATATAATATGTAATATATATATGCATGTACCACATACATACATACAGAATATGTAGTGTGTGATATATATATGCATGTACTACATACATACATACACAATATGTAGTGTGTGTATATGTATGTATGTATATTATATATACATACACACTACATACATATATATAATATGTAATATATATATGCATGTACTACATACATACATACACAATATGAGTGTGTGTATATATATGTATGTATATGTGTACATACACGCATGCATGTATATATACATACACACACTTGTATGTATGTAGACACAGACACATAGATACACAATGTGTAATGTGTATGTATGTACATATATACACATACACTATATATATATATTCATGCATAATATATTATGTATACATGTGTGTATGTACATGCATATACACGTACATACATGCATGCATACACAATATACGTGTGTATGTATTTATATATATGTAAGTGTGTGTGTGTGTGTGTGTGTGTGTGTGTGTGTGTGTGTGTGTGCATATGTATATTACATACATGTGTGTATGTATATACATTCAAATATATATATATATATATATATATATATATATACATGTGTGTGTACACATATATATATACATATACACATAGATGTATGTATATAATATGCATATACACATATATATATTGTATATGTACGTACATACATAACATGCATACATACATGCAAACTTATATCTATTGTATATGTATGTAGGTATATACATACACTCATGCATACATACATACACAATATATGTATGTGTGTATGTATGTTATATTGTATGTGTGTATGTATGTATGAGTGTGTATATACATACAAGCATATATAATATATGTATATGTATATGTATGTATATACTATACCTACATATATATGTATATGTGTATTTATATATATTTGTGTATGTATATATATGTATGTACGTGTATGTATGTATGTATATATATAGTAAATACATGCATACACATACATACATATATACACACACATACACACACATATATACACATACATATACATGTGTGTGTATTACATAAATACATATATATACACACACATATGTATGTAATATATATATACATACATACATATATTCTATATGTGTGTGTGTATGTATGCACATACATACACACTACACATTGTATATGTATGTATGTAGTGTATGTATTATATATGTAGTGTGTGTATACATGCATACATACATACATGCATGTGTGTGTGTGTATGTATGTACATACATATATACACATATACACACTACATATTGTGTATGTATGTATGTATGTAATAAATGCCTACATATATACTACATATTGTGTATGCATGCATGCAGTGTGTGTGTGTATGTACTATAAATACATACACACTACATATTGTGTATGTATGTAGTATGTACATACATGCATACTATATATTATGTATGCATGTATATAGTGTGTGTATACATGTATACGTGTATGTGTGTTTTTATATATGCACATACATATACAATATATATTGTGTATGTATGTATGCAGTATGTGTGTATGTAGTGTGTTTGTACATACATACATACACACTACATATTGTATATGTATGTATGTAATGTGTATGTATGTACATACATACATACATACACAATACATACACAATACACACACTACATGCATGCATACACAATACATATTATGTATGTATGTATGTATGTAGTGTGTATGTATGTATGCATGTATATACACACTACATACATACATAATATATAGTGTGCATGTATGTTTGTATGTATGCACATACATACATACACACTACACACATACACTACATACATACATACACAATGTGTAGTGTGTATGCATGTGTGTACATACAATATATACATATACAATATGTATTATGTAAGTATGTACACACATACATACACAATATGTAGTGTATGTATGTATATACATACATGCATACACACACACACACACATGTATGTATGTATACACACATACATACACACACACACTACATACATACATACACAATGTGTAGTGTGTATGTATGTGTTGATGTATGTAGTGTGTATATGTGTGTAGTGTGTATGTGTGTGTATGTGTGTAGTGTGTATGTATAACTACACATTATGTATGTATGTATGTAAACATACATACATACACACACATGTATGTATGTATACACACATGCATACATAATATGTACATACTACATACATATATACACAATATGTAGTGTGTATGTATGTACATACATACACACTACACATACATACACATACACACTACACATACATATGCATACATACATACATACACACTATACATACACATGTACATGCATATACATCACATACATACACACATTCTACATAATAACATACATATACACCCACATACACACTTCATATATACGCACATAATATATACATACATACACAATGTGTAGTATGTATTTATGTACATACACACTACACATTGTGTATGTATGTGTGTACATACATGCCTTAAAGCACATAAGTGAGTCCCATTTGGCAGCCAAGTCCATTCAAATTTGAAAATGAAAAATGGGGTTCATTCTAACCCCCTTCGTTCTAACTTCCTTTATTCTAACCCCAATGTGTATTTTTTGCATGGGCCTAGATAAAAAGGGGTTAGAATGAAGGGTTTCAAATATTTATGCTATACATGTAATTAATTTCAATAAAGTATCCAATGAAATGATGTATTTTAATGGGGGTAGAACAAAGGGGGTTCATTTGAACCCCCTTCGTTCTAACCCCATGAGGCATCAAATCCTTATCCATTCAAGTGGAAAGCTACTATTGGTCTCAAATTACCACTTCAGATGTCACGTATTGGGGTGAAAAAATAAAACAAAAACATGTGGCTCTACATATAAATAGGTCTTTTCATGAGCTTTCTAATAATTAGTTTTTACTTGTTAATAATATATAATATTTATTTTGATTTATTTAGTAAAATATACTTATTTATAAAATTAAGTACCATATGCTTGAGGCACTGGGAAAAATAGGAGACTATGGCCCAAAAAAATTAAAAAATATCACTGCACTCGACTTTGATGTCCTTGTTACAATGGTGAAAAAATCATACTATTTTGACACACACACATATCACAAGGAGAAATCATAAGTGTCAATATTACCCACCCTGATTATTAAAAAAAATAATTAAAAATTATTTTTTCATCAAAAAATTATATAAAAATGATCTTACACTACGTCCATGTTTCTAGGAGAACTTTCCAAGAAATCTCAAGAAAATATCATGTTTTGAGAAAATTGTGAGGAGAAATCAAGCACTCAATAAAACTGTTTGTATATGAAACATACAGTATGTGTATTTAGGTAGTCAAAAATCCATTTTTTATTTTTGTAAAAAAATAATAAATGGTATCTACACTTAAAATGCAACATTTCATTAATTTACATTGTTTTCACATTTTATATGGTTAAGTCACTATTGTCTATACAAATTGAGAAATGTTCACATTTCATTTGCTGTTGTCCCCTTTGTGCCAAAATGTATATGTGTGTATATACATACACACTACATATTATGTGTGTGTGTGTAGTGTGTGTATATATATGTAGTGCATATGTATATACATACATAAATACTACATACATATATATAATATGTGTGTGTATGTATTTATGTACATACATACATACACACATATACATTATATGTATTTATGTGTATGTAGATTACATACATATATACATATATATGTATGTATGTAATATACATACACATAAATACATATAATGTATATGCGTGTAACACACACACACACACACACACACAATATATATATATATATATATATATATATATATATATATATATATATATATGTATGTGTATACATACACTCATACATACACAATATATGTGTATGTATGTGTACATATATACACACATATATTATGTATGTATGTACGTATATACGTATATACATAACATACATACACACATACATACATATATTGTATATGCATGTATGTGCATACATACACTCATACATACACAATATATGTGTGTATGTATGTATGTTATGTACATATGTATATACAGACATACATACATGCATACATACATATACAATATATATATATATGTATGTGTGTATATATGCATACACATATATATGTATGTACATACTTACATATATATACACACACAAATACATAATATAGATACATACATACATGTACATATGTGTGTGTGTATGTATATTATGTATATACATACGTACATACATACATATATAATATATATATGTATATGTGTACGTACATAACATACATATATACAAATACATACACAATATATTATGTATGTGTAATCACCTAAAAGTGGTATTTGAATGCTAAGAGTGATACTTGAAATAATTTATTCTTAACTTAGTCCAAGATCTATCTTAAAACCTTTTATCACACTTTTCCAAATTTTGTGTGGATCACAGGTGTTATTAGTCAGCTAAAACACAGTCTCAGACCTTCATTCCCAAATCTTCGCCCTTCATACCGAGCAAATTGCCAGCTAGACACTAGTGTCGCATTAAGGACACTAGAGCCACATGGCACAAGTGTCCCCAACATGGCACTAGTATCCCTTGCCCTAACTCTCCTAGACAGATATATTTTCAAAATTTAAACCCTCCTAAGTTTGGCCTAAGCATATTTTATTATCTACACAAGCTACAAAACACTATAAATACATATCTTTTAGGCCTTTATCCACTAGATGGAAAATAAATGCAAAAGACCTATTCAAACACAAAACAAGATGAAAAAAATCAAGGTTATTAATCCCTAGTTTTCCCATATTAAGGACAATAGAACCACATGGGGCAAGTGTCCTTAACATAGCACTAATCTCCCTTGCCCTAAATCTCTCGAACGGATATATTTTCAAAAATTAAACCCTCCTAAGGTCGGTCTAAGTATATTTTATTATCTACACAAGCTAAAAAACACTATAAATACATGTATTTTAGACCTTTATCCACTAGATGGAAGATAGATGCAAAAGACTTATTCAAACACAAACCAAGTTGAACAAAATCAAGGTTATTAATCCCTATTCTATCATGATTCTACATACTACCATCTATAGCTGCCCTACGCCCAGATTTTTAAGATTTCCAATCTCAAGCACACTCAAGGTATTCAATACCTCTATCATTCTATCATCACTTGCACTTGCACCATCACTTAGGTTGGGAGAACTACATCAGGCTTGATCCCTCCTCAAAGTATTGGTATGTAGGCAACTTTCTTCACAACATGGTGTTGAGGATGTCCACCCTATCCTACTAACGAACACACATTTTTAGCTCATTTCTTACTTGTAAGGAGGACAAAGGTTAACATCATAAATAAGATATTATAGACACAATACAAAGTTTCAGACTTCATGCATGCAAAAATATAACCTAGAAACATAGGCACAGGGGCATCCAAAATTTAGAAATAGTCCTATATAAAGGACACTAACGCCATTTTTAGGACACTAGAGCCACATGATGATATTATCTAGGATAAGATCTGACATAGGGATTCTGTTGATGACACTCATACCTATTTGTATCCCAATTTTTAGCACTCAGATCTTCCACATCAAGTGTTTTCCAAATAAGTTTTTATTTACAAACGTTTATTACTATTTTTAGAAAGTCAAATCAAGTCAAAATCTATAACAAATCAATTGTTATTCATTGCATATTATTTTATTGATTTAGACTACTTAGCCTTTTCATTAAACATAGGATTTACATAGATAAATCCTAAAAGATTAAAACATTTGGTGGACCCAACTTATTTTGAATATTGCTTAAAACCCTAGTTTGCCTTCTCTAAATTCTTATGCACTAAATTAGGGTTACAAACTTATATTTTTATAAATTTTTGGCATAACTTAGCTCATTAAATTAATCTCACATTAGGGTTTCATTTATTTAAATATAATTTAAATTTTTACAAAGTAACCCTAATTCAAAAACCATAATCATAGACACTCTTAGGGTTTGTATCCTTTTTCTGTTTATATTCAGATTTCAGTTCCAAAAATATTAGATTTGTTTCCATATTTATTTTTTGTAATATTTCTTAGATTAACATTCTTTAAAGGTTTAAAATATACACAAACTTGTTTTCCTACCTTCCAAACTACAATGGCAAAATTTACCAATAGATTTGATGAAACTGATAAGCAACAATTACAAGCTTTTATGTCCAAACATATAGATATACAAGATTAATTCATCACTATTCTTCAAAAAAAACTCTAAAAAACAAACAATGGTCAATCTTCAAATCCCCCAGCTAATAATGTTGTTACACCTACAGTGGGGCCAACTCATGTAGCACAACCTTAAAATTTAATTTAGCAACCTTCAGTGACATCTACACCTCTCATGGCTAGTTCCTCCACTCCATAAGTACAATCCCTTATTCATGAGATTCATGCTCTACAAGCTACGATGTTACATCTTTAGTAGGGAGCCACTAGGCCATCAGATGCCTTGGATTCTAATATTCTCTTACATACACCTTTGACACATCACATAACAACAACTCCTTTACCATCTAGTTTCGTGGCACTGAAGATTACATTATATGATGGCAAGGGTGACCTAGAGCATCATCTTAAGACTTTTCATGCAAAAAGTTTGGACTACGTGTCCAATTATTGGCTTCTCACAAAGTTGTTTCCACATAATTTAAAGGATTATGCCCTACCACAGTTTTATGATTTACAAAATCAATCTATCATAGCATTCAATCCTTTGGCTGACATGTTCTTAGCACACTTCTCCATCAACATCAGTGACAAGATGTCATACGCTCAAGTGGCACAATTGAAATGAAAGTCAAATGAGCCTTTTGCAAATTATGTCTTACAATACAATATTATATTAGCCAAATTGACTATCTATTTGCCCCTCAATTTTTACCAAGTATTTATTCCAATTTTGGCACATAGCACAGAGGGACCATTGTTTATTTTGTATACAAGTACCAGCATGGTACAGGAGAACCATGGCATGGGAGGACCATGGCATGGGACTGGCAGGCATGAGAGTTAAAGGGAATGAAAATACAAAGGTGTGGGAGACCCAATACGGGAGGACCCAGTCAAGAGAAAACATGGCACGAGGGACCTGAGACCAGAGAACTCAGAACAAAAGCAAAATATTAAGGGAGCGCATAGGAAATAGAGTGTTAGGGATGCAAAAATAGTTCAAAGAGTAAACTAAGTAGGACACTTTGAACCCATCAATCAGAGGTTTTGTACCAACCCATGAGAAATGGAACACTCAGATATAAATATATAACATAGAGCGAGGATCTAGGGGCATGAAGGCTCGTGTCTATAAGAACAACCAATTATAAGAGCCATAGATCTCAGTCTATTGAGAACCTGTGTGTCATTTGTCATTGGTAACTAGGAGTATGAAACTTGGTTAGGGCAAAACAAGTATAAAAACCCCTATTGTAAGCATTTGAAAGGGAAAAGAGATCACTTTTGGGGAAATACAGAGTCTTGTATTCAATAAGCATTCTAATGAGAATTTAGTGTTTATCATATTGTATTTTTAATAATGAAATATTTTAATTATTGTATGTTGAAATGTGTTTTGTTTTCAAGTCACGAGTTTTTTTCTCTTTTATAACTAGTTAGTAATGGTAATCCTGGTTATTGTGGTAATTAAATCTAGACTATTCAGAATAATAGTAGTATATTTGTGGTGTTGACACAAGAGATGAGAAAACACACATTATGCTTCAAAGCCTTCAATAATTGATCTTTCACTGTGTGCTTTGGGTGAGCATGCAAGACTCATCCCTCATGTGATAGGGCCAATGCGTTAGCTTGTTGGGAAGAGGCTTCAGTGTCGACATAGAGATAAAGAAATCCCAACACTATCTGATGTAGGGGCATCTTATGAATGCTCAAGGTTGGTCTAGGATGTGTTTTAGAATCCTAGGAGAGGTGTGATATCGACGATAAGTCATTTTTGTGAGTGAAATTTGAATTATAAGGCAAAATCAATTTTCTTGCCCAAAGGGATTTTCAAAATTTCAAGATATTTTAGGTGGTCTGGTAAAGTATGAGTGAGTGGTGATTAAATTTTAATGATGAATAAAGTTGTAATAGACTTTTATGGTTTCATGAAAGGTCATTAAAGTGGTTATGATTAATATGTCAAGTGAATGTGTGAGGTGGTAGCTATGGTGTCCACTACCCTACACGGGTGCAAGGATTGTGGGAAGTTTCTTGAATCAAGAAACGGTTAGTAGGTGTTATACAAGTCTGTAGAAAGTATTTTGAGTGAGAGAGAGTGTGTGTGTGTGGTTCATAGTAGTTAGATAAGAGGAGAATGTGTGAGAGAAGACGTGAGAATGCTCCAGGAATGAAAAATAGGGATTAATGTAGAAAAGTTGACAAAACTCCTCAAAAAGTATCTCAAGTCCAAGAATTGACTGTTTTGTATTAGAGAATGATATCATGAATAAAGTAAGGTGTTTGATATATGTGTTCTCATTTTAATATATATGATTTAATTAGTTTCTTATTGTTTTTAATAATCCATTGAGGCCATATATGCTCAACCTTATGTGTGAGTATCTACAGGTATGCACTAACTGAGGATTATAGTCAAGGAGGAAGGATGTGGAACAATAGTTTTAAAAGGAAGAACTAAGGATAAATAATGGTGAAATCTTGTGTGAAGTTTTTGAGGGTCGTACAAACCCCTATATAATTGATTTAACACTTCATAGTGAGAAAACTCAGTGAAGGCAAATCCTTCATAAACCCCTATTCACAGTGATGAGAGTCTAAGGTATGCAAACAAGTTATATGTTCTTGTGATATAAATGATGACAATGTTTGAGTTGTTTTTATCTAGGTTTATTAGTTAGATGTTTTATTATAATCATATAACGATCAAATTGTAAAGGATAAGCCTATCAAAAAAATTAAACCCTGATGATACAGACAGACCCCTGAGCACACTAAATGAGACCTTGTTTAAGGAAGTTGAGGAAGGATTTCATGTTTGAAGAGTAAATGACTATGGGAAGGTGAATTGTCATTGGAATGGTAAATTAATAGAAAGATTAAGTGTGGATTATCTTCAAGGAAGGTCTAGGTGAGAATGAAATAGTTGAAAAGATGGAAAGAGTGATGGAAACCCTTGCACAATGAGGAAAAGCACATTCGATTGAATGAGATTTGTGACATTTGAGTCCTTAATACCTTGTATTAAGTCTAAAACATATTGGTAAAGTTACTAGAAGACAAAACAAACCTTTTGAAATAAATTTGGGCTTTTGAAATAACATAGAGCTTAAGATAATGAATTTTCAAGCCTCTCGGCCCTATGTAGGCTAGTGCAACCCTAGGATTAGGGTTTAGTGCATAAATTAAGTTTGAACCATTAACTTTTGATGAAAATTGGTAGTTATGATGGGTTTTGTGTTTACTAAGTGATTCAAGCATTTTCTAACATGTATGATCTCTACAACATTGTTAAGAAAACAAACATTCCTACATGTGCAAGTAATTAAATATTATGGAATAACATGCTACAATAAAACATAACAAGAGAGAATAAACCATATAACACTAGATATATGTGTAAAACCCTTGAAAAACTAGTAAGGGAAAAAACCATGAGGCAAAGGCAATAACTAGACTTCATATTCCTCATCAACACTGTCTTACAACAACATCCTCTCAACAACTCTCTCTAGTGCTTACAAGCACTCAGGTGAACCAAGCATACAACCATGCCTTCCAGGTTCTAACCTCCAAGATGCAACATGTATCTCAACAATTCTAATCACATAGAATTCAAGGGAGCTCCAATAACATCTACCTGTATCTCCATGAATCCATCATTCATCCAGGTGAGCAGAGCAATCAAACCTTCCATGCTTCACCCTATAACTTGCATCTGATGCTTACAACCCAAGCATCTAGGTGAGCTAAGCTAATCTTAAGCCTTACAAGCTCTAACCTCTAAATATGGATCCAAAAATGGAGAACTTATAAGGGCTCCTCCATGATCCACTAAATGGATAAATTACAAAAAGAGAATTAATGCATTTTATAACATGAGAAAAGAGAGAGAGAGAAAGGGTGAGATGAATTCATGGACAAGCAAAGAAACTCACCACATTTGAATGGATGCATAGTAATCCATAGTGGTGGTTGTACCCATGTGCCAAAAGTCATAAAAAATGACCTTTTCACTTAAACAAAAACATGTACCACCTTCATGTGGCTCCAAAACTTGTTCCCCACTTCCACAAGTGAATCTAAACACTCAATAGTGTTCTTTTTGTCTTCATTATCCAAGGGTCAACAAAGTGGATGCTCCACTTTATACAAGATCTTAATTACCCCATGTGACTCCAATAATTATGCCCTACTCACACATGTGAGGCCAATCACCAATAGTGATTTCTTGTCTTCTCCTTGCATATGCTCACATAAGTCCAAAAGATGCTTACAATCACCTTTTGACCCTTTCTACACATGTGAATCATGGTTCCCCTTAAAAATTCGACCCATGCATGACCTTTTGTCTTTTGAACCATGTGACGCCACCTTGACCACACCATAAGACCCTCTAAAGGGCCCTCCTACCATATCACCATCTTGCTACATCATCAGCGACATCACCTTCATGCCACATCACTACACACCACTTGGGACCCTCCATGAGGCCCACATCTTAGGACCCACCACTTGAGACCCACTACCATGTCAACATGAATAATGACTAGTGAATAGTACTCTATGAATAATGACTTGTGAATAGTGGCTTCACACCCAACAATCTCCCACTTGAAGTCATATACACAAGACTTTGAACCACTTGTGTCTTCATGCCAACCTGCTACCATACAACTACGTACTGACTATCATCATGCCCACTACTACTCACACACAAGCTTAGAAGAAATTTTTGTACTATTAAAACTTTTTTGTCCTGATGGTTTTATCAATATCTGTTCCTCTCGACAGAAATGTAGCAACCTGAAGTGACTCCCACTTCACCACAAACCCAATCCTCTATCCAAGATTCCACCATGAACCACTCACAACTCCCACTATTTAGAAGTATCTGGTCTAGTGCATCATGGCTTACATGAGGCTTCTCCTACTCTCAATGAATATAATACATAGGACAATCATCTTCTCCTCCTCCACTCTAGGATAAACTAGAAGACATCTCCAAATACCATAAGAAGTGAGGTACTTGACTTTCTTTCTTCCATGACCACTATGCATCTCCATCTTGGTTTGATCCTCTAACCACCTTCATGACATCTGATCAACATGAGCCATCGCACCATGATCATGTTGGGGCCTGCAACCAACATGCCATCAAACATAGCAACATCATCTACTAAACTATGGCTCTCTATAAAGGTACCATTATACTCCAATTGCACATCCATTTTAGCTCGTACATTCTTCAAACCTCAAACCATCAACTCCTTGCCTCATCCACATATCCCTCCTAGCCACTCCATCTCATCATGAGATCACCATGTAGAAATGATGTCAGAGAGACATCTTGTTGCTCTAACTCCTGAACAGCAATAAGTGCATACCATACTCACATCTGTAGTCTACACCTAGAGAGAAGAACCCACAAAAGTCAACACCTAACTTCTACATATATAAAACAACTACTCACCACTGTCACCATAATACCCATATAATTTTTGGGAAGTCATCACATTACTTAGTGAATCACAACACCTACTGAGTTTTTGAGCCCATGGTCAAACTACATCCTACTCTACCACATGTCAATCTAACTCATATGTAGAGTTAATCTAAGCATCGATCTACCTTGGTTACTCACATCAGCTACACTGTAGCTTTCTTAGCTACACCACATCCACCGAGAACTTCACTCAATGCACCTCTAAGTTTTAAAAGATCCAATATCAACCTTCTCCTTCTATGGAACCTTAGGTTTCAACTTGTTCTTCTCCATCCATCAACTATGATAGGTACAAAATCAGGTTTTTGGTACCTCCTCTACATGGATTTCTAGCACATATCAACCAATAACATGTGGTCAATAGGATACCACATCATGCACCCCTTCTCTAGCCGAGAACCTTCATCTAAACCAATGGATTCTAGCTTGTTCCTCAAGTTGTATGGTTGCTTCAGTAGGAACATTGTGTTGGTGTTGATCCATCTGGTAAAGCTTGTTAAGATTTTCTTCTATTCTCCATCTTCCACCAAGAGAGAATACCTGCCATGCAAACTTTTTTTTTTGCTTCATATCTGGGTGTCTCCACCTATAGCTCCCACTTGTACAAAACTAACCAATCTAGGCTCTGATACCGCTTGTTAAGAAAATAAACATTCTTACATGTGCAAGTAATTAAATATTATGAAATAATAAGCTATAATAAAACATAACAAGAGATAATAAACCATACAACACCAAATATAAGTAGAAAACCCTTGCAAAACTAGTAAGGGAAAAAACCATGGGGCAAAGGCAGCATCCAGACTTTAGATTCCTCATCAACTCTCTCTTACAACAACATCCTCTCAGCGACTCTCTCTAGTGCTTACAAGCACTTAGGTGAACCAAGCATACAACCATGCCTTCCTAGTTCTAACCTCCAAGATGAAACATGCATCTCAATAATGCTAATCATATAGCATTTAAGGGAGATCCAATAACATCTACCTCTATCTCCATGAATCCATCATACATCCAGGTGAGCAAAGCGATCCAACCTTCCATGCTTCAACTTGTAACTTGTATCTGATGCTTACAACCTAAGCATCTACATGAGCTAAGTTAATCCTAACCCTTACAAGCTCTAACCTCTAACTATGGATCAAAAAATGGAGAACTCCAAGGGCTCCTCCATGATCCAATAAATGGATAAATTACAAAGAGAGAATTAATGCATTTTATAACATGAGAGAAGAGAGAGATAAAGTGTGAGATAACTTCATGACCAAATAAAGAAACTCACCACATTTGAGTGGGTGCATAGTAATCCATAGTGGTGGTTATCCCCATGTGCCAAAATTCATCAAAAATGACCCTCCACTTAGATAAGAACATGTGTCACTTCATGTGGCTCTAAAACTTGCTCCCCACTTCCACAAATGAGTCCAAACAGTCAATAGTGTTCTTCTTGTCTTCATTCTCCAAGGGTCAACAAAGTGGATGCTCCAATTTAGACAAGATCTTAGCCACCCCATGTGACTCCAATAATTATACCCCACTCACACATGTGAGGCCAATTACCAATAGTTATTTCTTATCTTCTTCTTCCATGTGCTCACACAAGTCCAAAAGATGTTTACAATCACCTTTTGACTCTTTCTACACATGTGAATCATGGGACCCATTATAAATTTGACCCATGCATGACCTTTTACCTTTTTCACCATGTGACACCACCTTGACCACACCATAGGACCCTCCAAAGGGCCCTCCTACCACCTCACTATCTTGCTACATCATTAGCCACATCACCTACATGCCACATCACTACACATCACTTGGGACCCTACATGAGGCCCACACTATGGGACCCACTATTATGTCAACATTAATAGTGACTAGTGAATAGTGCCCATGAATACTACTCTATGAATAGTGACATATGAATAGTGGCTTCACACCCAACAAGTATGGATTTTGGTGTCCTATGTTGTGCTTAAGGGCTTAAATACCTAGTAGGTGATAGGCTAGTGAAGGAAAGACAATTTTTTCCAAAGAAGAAGGGTAATAAAGAGTTTATTTAGTTGGGGAATCCAAATGGGTATCCAAAAATGTTTGGGGTTTGTATTAAAGGTATGTAGTTTGCCCAGACCAAGAAGCTTTCTAGCTTAGGAGGGCTAATTGAAAAGGGGTGTTGTGAAGGAAGTAGGTGAATCACAAGGATTTGAATTAATAGGGAGATGTATGAGTTGCATGGCCCAAAAGGGTTCTTGAAAATGTATTTATTTTCTTAATAAAGGTTATCAACTGCTCCCAATAAGGAGACTTACTCATAAATAGGGCTAGTAGGCTTAGAAAATAAAAGACATAATATTGATTGAAATGCAAGGTGATGAGTGATAGAAGTGGGTTGATATGGGTTTGAATTAAGATGTTTGAATGTTGTACATGTTTTGAAACTTTTAAGAAACAAGAAATTGAGTTTTGATGCATTTGGACAGGATAAACCTAGTGTTGGCTAAGAAGGATTGAAAGATAGCAAGAAAAGTGTAAGGAGAATTGAAAGTTGCTAGATGCTCTACATCATAATGGTATTAGATCAATCTAGATGCTTTGGGAATAGGTATATATAGGTATATACTTGATGATTACATGGTTCATAGTGCATGTTGCATGTTGAGCAAGAATTTGCAGGTAAGCAAGCAAGGAGGTAGTTTGCAAGGTGTCTTGTTAAAAGACAAACTTGAGAAGGTAGATAAATAAAGGTATGAGTTACTTTATGGTTGATTTATTGGTTTGGATGTATTGATGATGGTATGTGATAGGTGAGGAAATAAAACAAGTAAATAATGTGGTGGTAAGCCTTGAAACAAGAGAAAGAGAAAAGCTCATAAATAGAGCTTGGGAAAGATAAGACAATCCTAGTGTGAAGGACAAGAGGTGGAAAGGCCCTAGCGAGGTCTACGATAGAGAGTGAGAGGGGTTCCAAGTGTGAACCAAAATAAAGTGTTCCAAGTGAGGCCAACATAAAAATAACAGTATGTACATAAGTGAGGTACTAAAGATGAAAATGAATAGAGAGGTAGAAAGAAAAATGAGAAATAGGGATGGATTTGAGTGCCACAATGAGATAATTATGGAGATAGAGATAAAGAAATGAAGGATACATTGGTAAGGATGGAAAAAGAGTTATTACAGATTTGGAATGTGTATATTTTGAAGTGTGGAATCAAGATCAAGAAAAGAGTCAAGTGCATCTTTAGAGAAAGAATACAAGAAAGGGAAAACCAGTAAATAATGGAACATATGGAGAGATTGTTGAAGAAGATGGCAACACAACTTACCATGGAAGAGCAGAGAGAGGCAATTGGGCCTCAAAATTTTTAGTCTAACATTGATTTGTCATGGTTGAATGTAGGTCAAGAAATGGAAAGTGAAGAGCATGATTGGGATGAAGAAATTGATTAGACAATAGTCCATAGGGAAGAAGGAGCTGATGAATGGAAGAGTGAAGGTACAATTGAAGATGAGGTGATTTTATACCCTAAATATGGTGAATAATTTGATAAAAAAGAGTGGAGAGATGAAAAGCAAAGATTAGGTAAAAGAGAAGACACAACATGCCACATACAAGCAACAATGTTGAATCAAGAAGGTAAAGGTATAGCAGGTAATGAAGAAAATGTAATTTTTGATGAATATTATGAAGATGAAGATGATATTTTATATAAAGATACAATAGGTTTGTTTGAGAAATTCATTAGAGTAGTGAAGAAGCAAGAATCACATGAAGTGCTTGAGAAAATTGTTAAATAGGTTAAGGAGCAAGTGATTTATTTACCAGTCCATGAAAATGAGAGGCAAAGTGACGAGTTGACTGATTTGACAGTCAAAAAAAGAGCAATTGTAATGGATGAAAATAGGATGGAAGAGGCTACCAACAATAGTATGAACAAGCATGAAGCCTTGGAATGGTCACCATAAAAAGAAAATAATATGATATGGAATAGGTATGCTAATGAAGAGTCATAAACAACACTATTAGAGGAAGCAATAGATAGAGAATGGAAATTTATTCTACATGTCATGAAAATTGAAGAGGATTATGAAAGAAAACAAAGCAAGAAGAATAACTACAAGTACAAGCAATAGTATGAGAAGCATTATGAGAAATAACAAAGGATAACATGGATGAGAAAGTATATGCATAGGCATGGAAGCAAAGAGCATACACATTTGTATGAAAATTTGAATAAATAAGCATATGGGTGTCAATTTATTTTCTCCCCTTAAGAGTATGATGCAAAGGCATCTTAGGAATGCTCAAGGTTGGCCTAAGATGTGTCTAAGAGTCATAGGAGAGGTGTGATATGGATGAAAATTCATGTTTGTGAGTGAAATTTGAATTAGAATGCAAAATCAGTTTTCCCACCCAAAAGGATTTTCAAATTTTCAAGATGTTTTAGGTGGTCTAGTAAAGTGTGAGTGAGTGGTGATTAAATGTAAATGATGAATAAAATTGTAATAGACTTTTATGGTTTCATGAAAGGTCATTAAAGTGGTTATGAGTTAATATGTCAATTGAAGTTGTGAGGTGGCAGCTAGGGTGTCTACCACCCTATGTGGGTTTAAAGATTATGGCAATTTTCTTGAATCAAGAAATGGTTTGTAGTTGTTATACAAGTCTATAGAAAGTCTTTTGAGTGAGAGAGAGTGTGTGTGGTTCATAGTAGGTAGATAGTAGGAGAAGTTGTGAGAGAGGAGGTGAAAATGTTTCATGAATGAAAAATAAGGAGCAATGTATAAAATTTGACAGAACTCCTCAAAAAGTATCTCAAGTAAAATAGGGAGCAATGTAGAGAAATTGACAAAACTCCTCAAGAAGTATCTAAAGTCTAAGAATGGATTGTTTTGTATCAGAGATTGATATCATGGATAAATTAAGGTGATTGATATATATGTTCTCATTTAAATGTATATGATTGAATTAGTTTCTTGTTGTTTTGCACAAGCCATTGAGGCCAAATATGCATATCCCTATGTGCGATAATCTACAAGTATGCAGTAACTGATGATTATAGTCAAAGAGGAACGTCGTGGAACAATAGTTTTAAAAGGAAGAACTAAGGATAAATAATGGTGGAATATTGTGTGAAGTTTTTGAGGGTCATATAGACCCCTAGATAATTTATTGAACACTTCAGTGTGAGAAAACTCAGTGAAGGCAATTCCTTCGTAAACCCATTTCACAGTGATGAGAGTCTAAGGTATGCAAATAAGTTATATGCTCTTGTGATATAAATGATGACAATGTTTGAGTTATTATCTAGGTTAATTGGTTAGATGTTTTATTATAAAAATATAATGCTCATCTTGTAAAAGATGATCTTATCAAGAAAATCAAACCCTGGTGATACAGACAGACCCCTGAACCCACTAAATGAGACCTTGTTTGAGGAAGTTGAGGAAGGATTTAATGTTTGAAGAGAAAATGACTATGGGAAGGTGAATTATAATTTTAATGGTCAAGTAATAGCAAGAGTAAGTGTGGATTATCTTCAAGGAAGGTCCAAGTGAGAATGAAATAGTTGAAAAGATGGAAAGACTAATGGAAACCCTTGCACAATCAAGAAAAACACATTTAGTTGACTGAGATTTGTGACATTTGAGTCCTTAATGCCTTGGATTAAACCCAAAACCTATTGGGAAAGTTGATAGAAGATAAAATAGACATTTTGAAAGAAATTTGGGCTTTTGAAACAATATATAGCTCAAGATAATGAATTTTCAACCCTCTTGACCCTGTGTAGGCTAGTGCAACCCTAGGATTAGGGTTTAGTGCATAAATTGAGTTTGAACCATCAACATTTGATGAAACTTGATAGTTATGATGGGTTTTGTGTTTAATAAGTGATTCAAGCATTTTTTGACTTATACGGTCTCTAAAATATGGAATTTGGTGTCATGTGTTGTGTTTAAGGGCTTAAAGACCTAGTTGGTGATAGGCTCGTGAAGGAAAGATAGATTTATCCAAAAAAGAAGGTTAATAAAGAGTTGATTTAGTTGAGGAATCCAAATGGGTATCAAAAAATGTCTGGTTTTTATATTAAAGGTCTGTAGTTTTCCCAAACCAAGAAGCTTTCTAGCTTAGGAGGGCTAAATGAGAAGGGGTGTTGTGAAGGAAGTAGGTGAATCCCAAGGATTTGAGTCAAGAGGGAGATTTATGAGTTACATGGCCCAAAAGGGCCATTAAAAATGTATTTTGTTCTTAGTAAAGATTATCAATTGCTCCCAACAAGGAGACTAACTTAGAAATAGGACCAGTAGGCCTTAAAAACAAAAGACAGGATATTGATTGAAATGCAAGGTGATGAGTGATATAAGTGGGTTGATATGGGTTTGAAGCAATATGTTTGAATTTTGTACATGTTTTTAAACTTTTAAGAAATAGGATATTGAGTTTTGATCCATTTGGATAAGATAAACCTAGTGTTGGCTAAGAAGGATTGGAAAGATAACAAGAAAAGTATAACGAGAATTGAAAGTTGTTAGATGCTCTACATGACTATCCCCATGGAATACAAAGAGCTTTGGTACATATTTAAACATAGTATCTTACCAACATTACATAAAGCTATCTTGTTCAAGAAGTTTCCTACATTTATAGATTTATGCCACACAATAAAAGAAAGAGAGGTTAAGCTTCTATCAATGGGCAAACTCAAGTATATCAATGGATCAGAATCAACCACTAAGAGTTCAAATAAACCTACAGACTAGGTAAGGGCCATTGAGAACAAGAGTAATTAAAAGGCCATAGTCAACATAGCTTTTGAACCATATTCTAGATTGCTTTTATCTACTCCTTAGCGCCAAATCTTCACCAACCTTCTAGAGTTATTAACACAAATTTTACAACAACTCTTGGAATGCAATGTCATATATCTACCTCCCATTAAATAGGTTGATACAACATGACCTCTTCCAAATAACTATGATGTTAATGCATTCTACAAGTATCACAGGGCACCAAACCATACAACAAATAGATGCATAAGCCCAAAGCATAAAATACAAGATTTGATTGAGGCTAACATTATTGACATGGGCACACACACAAAGGCATCAAAAACACATCAAATATAAGTTAAATCATTAAATATATTCTCATATCCATTTATAAAGCACATGATAAATGAGGTTGGGAGCACATCAGGTGTTCACTACACATATCAAGCACATCCACCAATAGCTTAATATCATAATATTACAGAGGAAACATGCCCATTACACAACATTATTGGCTTGTACCATACTACAGTTCCACCTAAACCACTCATCACATTCTCAAAGCAGGATAGTTTTGATGATGATACAGATTTACATGCACTCTTTATATGAGCATACATAGATCATCATCCTATCCAGAGTGTTATGGTTGATAATGGGTCAAGCCTTAGCATGTGCACTGTGACACTCTTACAACATTTAGGGTACTCAGAGTAGGATATATTCTCCATAGACACAATCATCAGTGGTTTCAATGGTTACATTCAAAGCTCAATTAGGGAGATTGTGCTTCCATCACAGGTTGGACAAGCACATATAGCCGCTTGGTTCCTAGTGCAAGCATATTTTATATGTTATTGGGTGGGCCATAGTTATAGTAGCTTTGATCCATCCCATCTACAGTGCATAGATGTTTGAAATACATACATGCAAATCAGGTGGTCAAAGTTGAAGATCTCATGTATAAGTATACTCTACCTATCCCATAGGCAGTTATAGCATAGTTACTAGTTTTAGTTATATCATCATTATTAGATATTGCATAGTTATCAGTTATAGCTCAGATTAAAGTTCCTATGCATATATCATAGAGTTTAGTAGAGACACTAGTGCAGGTGAGGTCTACTTATTTGATATTAACATGTATGCATACTATCCCACAGAGACCTTTATTAGAGAGACCCTTGTGTTAAAGATATGTCACAGATTCTATAGGACCTTCCTTCACTCAGTTTATGCCATGATCAATATTATTAAGTTCTCAAGGTTCTCAACATAGGGCACCTATTTCACCTATAACTTCTTCTACTAGATGGGTTCCTAAGACCCTTACAGCTCACAAGGCATCACAATTAGTGCCACATATTTATAGCATCACTACATAGGTAGATACAGATACATATTTCTCACTATAGTAGATTATAAGATCATAGTTACCCTTTCACACAACACGTACGATCATAGTTCCCTTATTTGACATAGGTCACAGTGATAGTGAGTCTCCCATGAGACTCATCAATTAGTATGGTTCCTACCCTCTTGTACATACTTTCTTATCTCTTTCTCCTTCTAAATAGTTTATTTTCATTTTCTTGTACATAGATTATATCCAAAAAATACAAATATAATATAACATGCCAAAACACAAAAACATTCAAATATTACTCAGTAAACACAAAACTTACAGATTGTATGTATTGATATGTTTACTATTGTCACCAAAACTTGCACCCTATAAGAGATTGTTCAAGCCTCTTCCAGATTTGGGCAACATGGGAATACTTCCACGAATGGGAGTTTACATATAGGTAGAAGTAGACCTCTAGGTTTAAGGGTTAACTCCCTGAATGTACCTTGAAATGCTTATCACCTAACTAACTAGTTGCTTGTGGGAAAAGAGTTAGAAATTCGCATGAAATGAAACTATTATAAGGGGGTGATACACCAAGATGATTTACACAAGACCATCATACTTCTATCACAATGGAACAAGACCTACAAACTAGATTCGAAGTCCTAAAACATTCTAACATAAGTGTTTCAACATAGAGGTGATATGCATGAGACAACACAAGGTAAGTGAACCTAAGGGAAAAATACACACTCTAAGGACAATTATACACTTGAAATGAGCCTAACACACTAGCTACACTCTATATGACCTGTTAGAATAGGAATTCTTGCATAAACATGAAAGGATAAGGAAAGTAACGATAAAGAATTATCACTAACTTCACCATACATCACTTTGCACACTTAGAAAAATGTTCATGAGCTCAAAAACAAATGTGTATTAATTTTTCAAAGGAAAAATAAAATGTCATTCTAGCAGGGCTTCACCATACATGGTGTGGTATTAGTTTACAAGAGCCAAAATGGCTACTACTTATAGAATTAGAGGAAAGGAGAAGATAATGAAGTCCAAGAGCAACTAGGACATGTGTCATGCTGAGAAAAGGAGTTACACATGTAGGAGAGAGGAATATGAAATATATTATGCAAGGTCTACTAAGACAAATGTCCCTCAAATGCATAAAACTCAAGAAATGTGGTGTAGAACTCCTTTTGATTTTTCATAAAACTATTTTCATCATTTGGCCCTCTTGGAACATCCCAAAACTAATTAGGGATAGATGTGATTATTTCAATCAGATGGAGGGTTGTATGCATGCTCCAACATGCATTGGAGGTGTCCCTAATCATCACGATTCTTTTGCACATGAGTTATCACTGCCTGTAGTCTAAATAACTCCTCTTTCACTCACCTTGCACACTTGGCACCAAGGTTACCTTCAATTTTCTAATATGATCCATAAAAAGGAGTGAATGACACTTATTAGGACACATCATGGCCTTAGATTCCTCAGGTAGTCCTAAAAAATCCTCCCACTTGAAGTTTTCACTCTCTCATTAGCTCGTGCACTATGCCAATTTTAACTAGCTGAGATGAAGGCACTTGCAAAGACACTTGTGAAATTTTATGCTACAATAAATGGGCATTAGGGGTTAGCTTAAGTCCTAACCTATCTCCCAAAGTTACTTGCATCCTTTGACTCTTCCTTAAACCTACAAAACACCAAAAGTTGTCAAAGAAAACCATTTTATTTCATGTCCATACAAGTAGGGCAACACTCAAGTTTATGGGGAGGAGCCCTGGGGAGTACTCTTCAACATCCAATTATATCCCAATTCATTCCATGCCATATGGGTGCATCTCCTACTCAATCTTCCCAATCAGGTCATCATTGAGGGTTTTAAAGTGTTTGAAGTCATTTCCACCCTTAGCATTTTTTTATATAGGTCTGACAGTTAACCTACAAACAAATTTCACAAAAACATTACTCAAGACCTTCTTCATCATCCCCCAACCCCTCAGATTCCCATGCATAACCTCCAAATAGGTGTGAGCATCTCAAATAAGCCTCTCAAGCATTATCTACCATTCCCTGTAGGCCTAATGAGGTTTGAGCTAAGAAATGGCTTGCATGTGGTTTCCTTTGCATAAAAATAACTTTATCACACCTTATGACTCCCTAAAAACATGTTTTAATGAATTAGAATACTCACATAATGCTAGAAATGAAATCATACCCCTTTAAGGCTTTATGACCTAATGTGGTTTCCTTACATACTTATGAGTTTTTAACACCCTGATTGGTTTTAGCCACCAGTGCATGGTTCCTCATGTTGGTATAGGTCTCATTCAACTCACCACATCTCCTTTAAATGTCTCACCAACCCTTAACTCTCCTTATCATCCTTTTTCTTCAAACCCTGCAAGTTTGCATTTTTGGGGAGTGCCCTCTGTCTGAGACAAAATAGAGGGGCCTTCCCCTATTATTTCATCACAAGTGAATATATGAGGGGTTAATTCAGGTGATGTAGATGCTTTATGTTGAATTTTATCTCTTGATCACATCTTTAACACCTCCAACTATCTCAAAAACCAAGACAAACTCATAGGGAAGCTTACTGTGTTTGAGGTCTTGACATGTGGACTATGGATTGCATTATTATAAGCCTTCCTTCCCCTTATTTCCATGTTATAAGAGTATTTTTATGTGTCTAATATCACTATGGATTATTTTCAAGCACATCTAGCATTTCAACCCTTGCCAACCTCTCTAGGCATACCTTGCATTAATTGGACAGAGGTGTTGATTATGTTTATTGCTTAAAAGAGACACCTATAGGTGACCTTACATGGTTTAGGCCTTAAACACAATGTCTAAAACCTTCTTGAGTATTCTAATGGCATTACACATTCATATAAATCACTTTACATCATGTTCATACCCTGTTAACATCAAGAATACCACGCTTCTAACTTATTGTCCACTACAGTCAGCTACAGTTCACTGAGCAGGGGTCCTGTAGGTGGACAACATATTTTAAACCTACGTCACATACCCTTGAGATTAATATGGTTTATTAGGAATATTTTTTGAACTTGTATGTGTCCTTATCCATTTGGTTTTTATGTCTAGGTTTGTATCATCATAATGTAGATACATATAGTCAACTATAGGTGGCCTTTTTAAACCATAGTACACTTGTCGATGTGTCTATTAGGCCAAAACCGAGTAGTCCAACCTTTCTTGATGACCTTTAGACCATAAATGTGTTCTTAAACTCAACAGGACCCTTCAAACATGGGTATATGCCTTATAATGCCACTTTAAATTGTGAAGGTTCTTTGACGTTCAAAACCTGTAGACATCACTGGAAGTTTGTAGTGAACAAAAGCATAACTTTGAAACTCTATAACATCCTCCCTACTTGCCCAACCTCCATATCCTCTTGCAAGGCTCTTCCCCTAGGATAGGGATACAAGATAGATTAATTAAGATTGATCAAAACTCTATGCAACATTACTATAGATTAACTCCAAAAGCACTGGGGGCTCTATTTTGGATCTTTTAGGGATTTTGTCCCTAAAGCTCAGTCCTTCAATCTGAAGATGGTTTCTCAAGGCTGCCAACTAGTCCAATGCTTTTCTCATGACTACCAAAGTATCTCTAACCTCCATAACCTTCATGGGAACCTCAAAATATGTTAAACTCTTCCATGACCATGCTCAGGTCTCTGTGGTAGCCTATAGAGGCACACACAACAACATATAAGGCAATAAATGTAAGACTATGGACTGTGCATATTATATGACCTTAAATTGGGTTCTCAAGACATATCCTTCTTCTTCCAACCTGATGAAGGCCTCAAAACATGTTAGGACATCCTTGTGACCATCAAATTCATAAGGGACTCTATAATTCTCTGATTTGCTTAGATCCCCTCACTAGTCATTATTTAGAATTATCTAGAAATTTTCAATTCTTAGAAAATTACCACACCCTTTGATCTCCTTCCACCATGGCTAAATTTCATCAATTTATCTACTTAACCACCTTATATCCCCCATGCAAAATAAACTAAGAATTTGGATATTAATGCTATATTGTTACCACCTTGTCAATCTATCAAACATCCTTCATCACCATTATTGCAACTATCTCGAGCTCTTGTTAAAGGGTAATCCAACATATCAAACAATTATCAAGTTCATCCATTTCTATTTGAGCTCATCTAATACTTGTCAAAGAAGGTAAATTTGATTGTAAGATGAGGTATACTTATTGTATTTCATTGTGTATTTTCATTTAAATTACTTTCTTTGCCCATTTTTAGGTGATATGCAGGTTAAGATAGGTTAGGGATTTTGGATTTGTCCTCCATTGTTCCTAGCCTTAAAGTTTTTATTCCTAATTTATATATCATAACTACATTATAATGCTTTGAAGAGGGCTCAAAATGCACGTAATTCTCCAACCTATATGAGTGTGTTCTCAATAGAGATCCACTAGATGCAATGCAATCTACTTAGCTTTTAATACTTAACAATATATAGCTTTGACATTGATGTATGTGTTTAGACATGGCTTAAGAATTACTCATTTGAAGGGTTTTCATATTTTGAAGCTTTAAGATAGTGCCTCAAGGATGTGCAGATGTATTTGTCAATGTGCAAGTAATAAACTAATAAGTGTTAGATAAGAATATCCTTAAGCTTAATATATACATATATAAGACTCTTTAGGTTATTTCCATCCATAACTGACATGTGAAACATGTGGCCCAACCTAAGGAAGGGATTTTAATTTTAATTTTTTTTTTGGAGACCTTGAGACATTGCCAATAACTAGTGGTGTTTAACTATTGTTGGCATTGTCCAAGAAATGGTGACAGTCTACTTAGGATAATATAATAGTTATGTACATATTAGGGAGATATTATACATGATTGATAAAAATTTAGGAATACCAAGTCCATAGATAGATGAAGGGCTTAGAGATAATGTGAGCAAGAGTCAATTATGAATACACAGGTCATACATGTCTAAAGGTATGCCAATACTAATATTGTCAAGTGTATAATACCAAATTTGATTGTCTACAAGTTCCTAGAAATTGTGGGTTCTGCTTACTCAAATTTTTCTCTCATTGTGTGTTGAATTGAGCACCAATAAGGTCCTAATTTTAATTTAATAAATCTAAAAATACACAAATGCATTGGTGAATTTAGGACATCGATGAATGACGCAAATTTCCATACAACCATATAGAGAAGAAATTCAAAAAATTTAAGGAATTTTGAAGAGCGTCTAACATTTACTATTACATTATAGAATAAATTAAGCCTTCATTATAGCATTGAAAGTCATATTAGATAGACACTACATCACATAAGATGACCTCACTGAATTGTGTTTTTCTTATCATGTTGTGTTCAATATTGTAAACTGTTGAGAGGCCTAATAAGTAGTCAAAACTTAAAAACCCTACTATTCTTGATCAAGGGCCCTAAAACAAATCTTTTTTGTTATCCTTTATATCTTACACTACATTATTAGGGTTTGAAGAATAAGATAAATTTCTTAAATATCGACATAAAATTTTGGAAAAATGAGTAAGATTTTAGAGTTTCAAACTTGATGAATGCATTTGTCAAATTAAATTTCACTTATCTATTCTTTTCTAAAAATATGTTATGTGTAATTTTGGTTACTAAAAACAGTGAGTGTAAAATTTTGGGGAGGTGATCAAGTCGTTATGAGTTTTATGGGTTCTCAACATCTTACAATATAAACCCTAATTCTACTATCAAACTATGATAAATGTTTTTAAATTATACGAAAATCAAAATGCCTATCTATATCCTTTCATTGTCCCTTATTATTATATAATTGGACTACTAATCAAGTCTGATTATTATCTTATGTAAATATGCAAATTTGGCACAAAAACCTTATTTTTGTGTTTTATTCATAACTTAACTTATTTGGCAAACTTGTATATTTTAAATTGTTTATAGGATGGCCCCAATGCCATAGTAGTCTATACTTGGTCTATAGAACTTAAAAGGACCTCAATGCTTATCCAAAAAACATATGATTATACATTTGGACATCTTATCCATTAGCCAACCCTACCTCAAAAATAGAGCCCATCTTATCTCCTAGACAAACTCATAGCTATATAAGTCTGTCTTAGACAAACTCGTAACCCTACAAATTTGTCTCTTTTACTTTGTGGGTTCATCTCTTTATTAGCATTGGTCATGATCCTTAACCCTTCCTATTTGTATTTTATAAAGTTGGTTGACACACTTTAGTTATCCCATATCATCTTATAAATATAATGTCTTGCCAAGCTATTCAAGAGATTAAAAGTTAGAGGAGAGAAGATCAAGAAAGGAGGAAAACATTTAATAGTTCATTACAACAAAATTCAAGTTTAGAGCCAAGATTCTCCATTCAAGTGGTGCTTCATTAAGCCAAATTTTACACACTTATGACACGTATCTATCTTAGAGTGTGCAAGCTAGGTCAAAGTGAAGATTTAGTCATTTATTATATTCTGCCTTGCACATCTACAAAGTGAAGACACAATCACAAACATAAAAATAATTTGTAGGCACCAAAAAATCCATACTTTAAAACCCTATATAGATGCACTGACAGTATAGAGATGCACCCTACGACAGAGGGGCGTAATCAAAGTGGCTAGACTTGTTGTATTTGGGCTTGTATAGGACAAGGTCGTACATGTATAGGTTTATCTCAAAGTAGGGCACTTTTTTATAAACTCAAAATCAAGTCAAGTACAATCAACATAATTAGAATAAATAATTATATTTACATAACAATCAAGGTGTGATCATTTCTCAACCTTTTTGTAAAATTTTTATTTTACTTTAACTTCCATTTGTGACACTTAAGCTTATTTTTATTACTTAACCTCTTAAATATCTATCTTAAAATTGTATATACGTAGGTCAATTTAATTCCATGTGTTTATACCTATTTTATGCAAGAACCTCAAATCAAGGTAAATATATTTTACATATGATGAGACTTAATTAAATGTCATATAGAGATAATGTATTCCTTTTGTATAAAAGTACTTTTTGATAGATTGGATGACTAATGTTGTTATCATTCTTTATAAAAGTGGGGATATCAATAATCCATCTATTTACCAAACTATCATGGTGAATCCACTCCTCGAAAAGCTATTTGGTAGCATGATAAAGAGCAAAATTAGGAGCTGGGTAGAAAAATAGGGTAAAAGAGCAAAAAGTCAAGAAAGGTTTAGGCTAGAACATTCAACTATTAACCAACGCATCACTCTTAGACACTTGATTGAAAAAGTGTGGGATACTCGGGGAGAAGAAGCTCTTTGTTACTTTGTTGAATTCAAAAAAGCATTTGACACGGTCCCTAGAAGTAAACTTTGGAGTAGAATGGAGGAGCTTAGAGTTCCACTTGAATATAGAGTCGTAGTGTATAGATTCTATGAGCAAGTCAGGGCCAAAATCAGAACAAGTGAAGGTATGTTAGGATCCTTTGGAAGTGATATTGGGGTCACACAAGGATGTTATCTATTTTCCACCTTATTTAGGCTAAACATCGATAAACTAGAGGAGTGGATAGATAACATTGGTGGAGGGGGCATCCACCTAGCTAATTATATTATGAAGAGAACCTCGTTTAGCCTAGTTGTTACATCAACACTCCTATATGGATGCAAAGTTTGGGGAAACAATGTGTCTGACCTAGATTGGAGACAGATAAATAAAATCCAAAAGGATTTAATCATAAACAACCTCAAAGTCAAAGCCTCAATTCTATATGAGATTTTATTAGCTGAAACATGTACTTTTCCTTTACAAGCATCGGTGATGACTCGAATATTAAGTTATTTAAAAAAGACATAAAGTACAAAGAATTATCAATGGCCCAAAATGGCAATAAAAACATAGCTTAGAAAAAGAAAAAATACGTGGATGAAACAAAACAACAAATGAATGAGTAAATGAAACATAAACATACAAGAATGACCAAACACCAACAAGGAAATAAAAAAATATGTGAGAGAAATCCAGGACAACCATGTGGACAAAACAATTGGGATGGAAGAAAGCATACTACATTAATAAGTTTAACCCCACATGGGAACCACTATCACCAAATATTGCATCCTAGAAGAGGATGTTCAAGCCTCTTCTAGATTTGGGCAACATGAGAACACTTCCAGGTATGTGGGTGTACTTATAGTGGAAGTGAGCCTCTAAATTTAAGGGCTAACTCCCTGAATGTATCTTGAAGTGATTTCACCTATGCTAATGCTTGCTTGCTTGTGGGAAAAAGAGTTAAAATTTGGATGAATTAAACCTATTCTAATGGGGTGATACACAAATATGTTTTCCACATGACCATCACATTTCATTCACTGAGAAATAAATCATACAGACTAGTCTCAAAGTCCTAAAGGATTCTAACATGAGTGTTTCAATATAGAGGTGAGATATATGAAGCAACACAAGGCAATTGAACTAGAGGGAAAATTTCACACTCCAAGGATAGTCATACACTTGAAAGGAGGATAACACACTTGAATACACTTTATATGACTTCTTAGAATGAGAGTTTCTTGCAGAAGACATGAAAGGACAAGGAAAAACAAAGGATATAATCATTAAACTTAACCATTCATCACTTTGCTCACTCGAACAAGATATTCTTGAACTCAGAACCAGATTGCTTGAATTATTCTAAGGAAAAATGGGACATCAAACTAGCAGGGCTTCACCATACCAGGTGTGGTCTATCTTACAAAGGCCAAAATGGTAGCTACTTATAGAATTTCAGAGAGAGGAGAAAGAATGAAGTTCAAAGGTCACTAAAACACATGTTCAATCGATAACTAGTTATATTATAGGGGACTGGAGTATGAAATAGACCATGAATGCTTCCCAAGACAAATGTCCATATAAACCATGACAAGCTCTCTAAAATGGTGCAAAGACTCTTCAGCTAACCTTTGTGAAACTGCCTTCATCATGGATCATCTCTCAAGCATTTAAAACTAAATTAGAGAGAGTTGACACATATGTATTGTTTGAGGGAGGTTAAAAAATGATATGATAGTCATAATATGTGCTCTTAACCGTTAGTTATCTTCTAGACACCTGTATGTATCATCCATAGTCATTCATTGCTTCTTGGACTTTATTCTTCACATTTGGCAGTCATTATTCATCTCAGGTCTTCGACTGAGCTTTCATGATGGCATATGAGTCTGAAGAGCTTGCTTTGCTATAAAATCCTCAATCCTACATAGTTTCCCATGTGGCATTCCCTTGCTACATTATTTATTCCATTATAAACTATGCTTGTTATCATTTGGACATGTAGCCTCATTTTGTCCATCTGAAACTCGATCAAATTCGCTCTATCAATCTCATTTAGAGTCTCTTTGCTTTGACCTTCAATGCTGGCCATTGATCATTGATTTGAGGTCTTGAGATTATGACATCTGGTAGAATTTCATTCAATCTGAGCTCCTTAGCCTTTGACTCTTGCTTACACCATTGGATTTGGATATACGTTTGAATGCCAACCATTGGATCTGCCTCCATTTGAATTCAAACAACTACTTTATGAGACTTTATTTTGATGTATGCATGCCCATATTTGACATTCACATGACCATCATTCATGTCCACATGCACGCCATTTTAGGTTGTGGAGCTAAAAGCTTCAACTGTTGCAAACATGGAGGAGGTTGCTGAGTTCCAGGGAGATCGGCGTCGGCAGAGTATAGTGCAGAGGGAAACCGACATCAGCAGGTGTGAACTGAAAAACAACCGGCATCGACAGATGGTCGGTCGATGTTGGTCACCTCTAAGCAGACAGGGACCAATGTTGGTCGCCTGTGGCGGTTCCAAAACTGTTCGTTGCACGGACAATTAGTTTGTTGAACCGAGAGTTTGCATGTAAAGACTATTTTTAGTCTTGAGTTGCGTGTCTAATTATTGTAATTAAGAAAGTCTAATTATTGTATGCATGAGATCTATATAATAGACTCATGGGTTGTATTGTAAAAGTGTGTTAGAAAGCCATTGAGCTTGAAGAGAGAGCTAGAGTAGCTCCTCCTAGTTCCAAAGAGGTGCTGAGTGTGTATGATCAGGGAGAGTTGCAGGTTGTGCAAGTTCTACTAGGAGATCCACCGGGGTACTGGTTGAAGAATCATGAGGACTTGGTGAGGCAAGGACAAGGGTTCTTCAGGGTGTAGAGACATCTACATGGTAAGTAAGGTATGTTGATTTGCAGGTGGCAGCAAGGAAAGGGAGATCTACTTGGAGTACGGTTGTGTACTTGGTGTACTGGCAGCATTGTTACTGACTGGTGGAGGTGAACACCAACTCTGTATTGGAGTTGATTGTTGTGACCATGATGAGAGAGGAAAGTGTTGGAGAAGAATTATAGGTGAACCCTAGATGTGTGGGAGCTCTAGAGGAGTGGGAAGAAGAAGTGTGGCATCTTCTTTATTGTATTTTCTTTTGAGTGATTATTAATACAATTGTGTATTGTCTCTCATATCCTATGTTGTTTCATATTTTTAGTTACTTATCATTCTGGTATAATTTCGTGTTTAGTTGCTAATACAAGAGGTAATCATATATACTCTTATTGGTGGAGTAGGATCCTGACACGCCATAATTTGAAAACCAATGGTTAATTACCAAAAATTTATTTTGACGTCTGCATGCCCATCATTAATGTTTATGTGACCATCATTGGCATTCACGCACCCATCATAATTTGAACCCCAATGGTTAATTACCAAGGCTTGATTTTGACATCTACATGACCATCACTATTTGCTTGTTTAACTTTAAAGATTTATATCTCGAGATAAAGAGCTTGTTAATATGCCATATTTGTAGGGGATATTCTTGGTACTAAGGGCATTGATCGCATGTGATTTTTTGGCCACATGAGGCTCTGAGCACATTTATAATATGCACAAGTAAGCTAACTCGTCTATTTTTGCATGATGTCTTATGATGGTTTGGTCTAGTTAGAGTTGTGCTATGAGATTTTGCTTAATCATATATATCTCCAATAAGTTCTTGAGGCATATGCAAACTTTTCCCATGACTCTAAACTGCTTAGACACCAAGAAAACCTACTACTTGCATATAAGACCCCAAAATGACCCCTAAGTGACTCATATTGACATAAGACTTAATTAGACTATGACCAAGGTTAAAATGACATTAAATTACATAAAATGAACTACAAAACACCCTATGACACTATGTTAAATGCCTATATAAGTTTTTGACTATAGGGGGTTGACCCATTTTGACTTGTGGTCAAAATGGTCAACATCTTTGGCAATTTCCCAAGGGTGGTATGTTTTTTATGTCATGACCAATTCCTTGATCCTATCCATTGGGATATGGAGTCACATGTACACTAATTAACACACAAATTGCCTTTGATAACACACTAAACAATATAAAATAATAAGAACAAGACACAAGACAAGAAACACACATGTGATCAACTAAAACACCTAGGGAACACAACACACTCAATTGAAATAAAACACACACCTATCCTACTATTTACAAAACCTCATCTTAAAGTGAAACATCTAATCTCACCTCAACCAAGGTAAAAAATGGTTCCTTTGGCATCTTCATCACTCCATAAAGGTAGCCTAAGATGAGGAGAATGCTCATCACCAATCACTTGCATATGTAGGTGATTAAGAAGCCTATCACCTTTTAATATTTTTAGGTCTGGAAGTGAAATATCTGGGACCTTCATGAATGATATTTCTTGCTCTCTAAGAGCCTTGGTTGGAGCTGCAACTATGGTGATCTCCATCATATCCATTGGATGTTCTCAAAAAAATGTAGACTAGAGTGTATGACAATCTTTTCATCCTTATCTTCTTCCAGGATATGAAGTGCTTGATGTTTGAAAGCATCAAAATCCTCGTGTTCATGATCCAATACCTTTATATTTGGCTCAACATCAGGTGGGTATCTTAACTATTTTTGGGGCACAATAACTTTTGCCTTAACCTCATTATCCATGTCTACAAGTTCTTAGACACTAGCATCATCAAATTGCTTCATGACAACAAATTCTTGATCAGCAGGATGACCTTCATCTTTATGCTTGATAGAAAACTTGTCAACATGATCATTAGTCTCATTATCAACCTTGACATTAGATATAAAATCTCTTAGAGAAAAGGGAGACTTACCCAACTTATCAAACTCCTTGCATATGGCATTAAGGTTTTACCATAGTTCTTCTTCATTCACAACATGAGACTCTTCTTCATGCTTATTAAGATAATCAACATCATGTTTATTAGAGGCATTAACCAAATCAGATGTAGACTTCTTGAGAGGAGGAGTCACATTACCAAGCTGATCAAACTTATGACATATGACATCAAACCTTTGCCACAAATCATTCTCATCCACCTCATGAGTGTCATCATCCAAAGCATCCTCATCAATGGTAGGGATAAAGACATCATTTTTCCCACTATGGTGCTCAATTAGATTCATCAATCTATGATCATCAATCATATAGTTACCTTCAACATCATGAGAATGTTTGACACTCACCTTAGCTTCTTCAAATGGTTTTCAATGCATGATATAAGTCCCAATGTTAGTTTGTTCAAAGTATGCATGAGAATCATGTCCATATGTATATACACCATACTCATCCAAGAAAAAATTGGAGATTCCTTCGAGTTTAGAAGCTCCATCATCCACATTAGACTCCTTCTCATGAATAACAAAATTCAAATTAGAGCTTGTTTCAATGTATGGCTCAATGTGAGACCTTGCAAGAGGCTGAGTTCTAATGGTCACTTTGGTCCCATATATTATCCTAAAGGCCAATGAGGACTAGTCATCTGAGAGATAGCCACCTATCTTGGCTGTAAAGTCTCTTGACAGGCAGATTGCAAAGTGAGTTGGGGGGTCAACAACAACTATATCTTGAAGGATAGGAAAACTAGGACAATTAAGCAGGAAGACCCTCAAAGTTTTGATTAGCCCTATGGTCTTAGTAGGTGTACCACATATTTGGATCATTCCTTTGCTATGAGTCTCATATTTTAGACCCAACATATCAACTAAAACTTTGGGCATGACTGAGGTCGAGGCTCCACTATCAACTATGCAATTATGAACCAATTTGTCACCCACTAAGAGAGTGAGGTAAAATGGTGGAGGATTCTCAGTCCTAGTAGATGGCTCAACAATAGTATTAGGAGCATTTTCAAGGACAACATGACTATCACTTTGATTCGAAGATGAAAGATTAGTAGGAATAGTGGATAATTACTTTTGCAATAACTCTTTTTGCATATGAAGGATATCCCACAAGGAGATAAATGTTTTGGCACTTTTCAAGGAATCCACTATGTTTAGAACACTAGTACTCACCTTATATTGAGTCTTTGGAGGTAAAGAATTGCTTGGAACTTGAGGAATGGAAGCACCTTGCTCAAATTTTGTCACATTTTGGCTGGATGGAGGTGTAGGAGCTTTTGGAACTGTCACACTTGAAACCATGCCTTGCTACCTTGTAGAAGGATTGGATGAGCCTGTGGGCATGCTACTGTTACCCCCTAGAGCCTTCTTCTTAGCTCTGGTATTGTTTACAACAAAGGCTCTTTTGTCAGGAATCTAGAACAACAAACATGCTCTGACACCACTCGTTAGGATCTTGCTCCTCAGAAAGAGCACAGTATGATTACCAAATATAAGCAATTGAATATGCGGAAATAACCAGAAACACAAGTAACTAGAATTCACCAATAGCACAGAATATGAGAGACAATACACTATCTTGTATTAACACTATACAGAAAAGAATACATCAAAGAGCCGCCACACTCTTTCACCTTACAGAGATTCGCCACACCTCAAGTGTACAGTAATTCTTCTCACACACACTCTCCTACACAAAAAAAACGGTCCCAACAACCAACTCACACACAGAATTGGTGTTCACCTCACCAACCAGTCAGTAATAACCCTGCCGGTACACCAAGCACTCTATAGCACTTCAAGCTGATCTCTCATGAACCTGCAACCTGCAATTCAAAGACCAAACTTACATGTAGATCCCCAATGAGCTTGCAACAACCTACAACTCACAGATCTTACAACTAGAAGGAACTCTTCCTTTCTATCTCATGCCTTAAACAATACATGCCAATGGGTCTATAAATAGATCCCTAACTCAAACACTAACTTAGACTCTTAATTTAGACAATTATCCTCGCAGCCCAAGACTCTGGCTGGTCTTGACATGCAAACTCATCGTTCACTTAACTAACTGTCCGTGAAACGAACACTTCGGGAACACACAGGCGACCGACGTCGGTCCCTGCTGGTCTGGTTCTGCCGACGTCGGCCGACTTCCTGCCGTCGCCGGTGGCCTTCTGCACTGGACTCTGCCGACGTCGGTCCTTCTGTCGACGCCGGTTCCTGTAGAACTCAGCAACCATCTGTTCCTCAGTTTGCAAAGGTTGAAGCTTTTAGCTCCACAACCTAACAATCTCCCACTTGGAGATAAACAGCTGCAACCTGTACCTGTACCTGTACACCATCTAGTTTGTTTCCTTGGCTTTGTATCCCTCCTCAAGATCACTCTTGAAGACCAACCACCACAAAATCCGTGGTGCAAAATTTGTCATCCAAATTACCTGCCACATCCGCATCTACAACCATGTAGAAAAAGAACTTGACCCTGCATAGCATGTGCACCTGCTGCTGGTCCCACTGAACTGCCCTTCAGTATTACTCTCCCGGATTGACTCCAAACTTGTGACAACTCCCACTGCTTGGGAAAACTTAGGTTTAGTACATACGATGCACTCAACCTCATTATGTGAATCAAGACACCTGTTCTATGAACTGTCTAACCATCGGTGTGCTAATCGGCTTCACACAATCATCCTGAAACAAAGTCAACAAGACCTCCATGTCTCTAGAACACACTCATGCCAAAGAATCTTGCTGCTCCCAGATTCTCCATGACAAACACCTGAACTAGCTTTACCTTTAGTTCAGCAATACCTGTATATGTAACCCTGCAACAAGTACATCATACAGAAAATAGAATAATGTAGCTAATATTATCCAACCTGGTAAAGAGAAACACAATGATCAAACCTCCATTGCCCTGCAGCTAAAACAAGATCATATACCCTGATCTTCCATCTCACGTATCCATTTCCGCTCTTCTTCATCCTCAACATCCATTCGTCTTTCAGTGCTTACTTCCCGCTGGCAACACTACCCAAAACATCTGTTTGGTTCTCCTCCAAGGAATCACATCCTCATCCATGCCTAGCTCCCACTGTTTCCTGGATCTACCTGTTCTGCTTCTTCAATAACTTCCTGGTCCTATGCCATAAGTGAGCAACAAGTAGTGTAAAGAAGGGAAATGACGAATTTAAGAACTTACTTACACCTTCAGTGCTCCATATGGGCGTTTGAGATTCCATGACAACTCGCTGTCCACCCAAAATTCGTCTCAGTAACCGATGCCGGTCACATCTCAGTCTACAGCCGACCGATGTCGGTTTCCTGCGACTGCCTCCTTGCCGACGTCAATTTCCCCTGGCCAACGCCGATCTCTGTCTGCCCCGAGTCACCGACGTCGGGCTGCACATAGCCGACGTCGGTCCCTGTCTGGACACCGACGCCGGTTTTCCTGCCGACGTCGGTCTCTGTGTTTTTCTTGTGAGACCTGACTTTTTCCCGCGAGCTCTTTTTGGATCAAAACCTTGTCCAAATCACCCTTGCTCTGCTCAGAATTCCTCTACACCTTATGCTGAACTCTGTCCGTCACTTTCTCCTTGAAAACCAAGGCTTTCCCGTTCTTGTCACTAACATCGGATTCCTCAAGAAACCTTACCTTCTTCTTCTGCATACAGAAACCACGATCCATGCCTTCCAAATCCGAAAGCATATTCTTCGACTCAAGAACAAGCATCTCCTTCTTATCTATGTGACCAAGCCTATCAAGCCACATCTCTGAATCTACAGCTGAAGTAGATAACCCAGAAAGAGAATTAGTAAAACAAGTAGATAGATAAAGCGTACCTACTTTCTTACCTCTAGCTATAACAAGTGTACCCTTGGTAACCTTCCAAGAGTCTGCTGTGAGAGTTACTGTGCAACCCTCTTCACCCAAACTTCTAACAGAAATCAGATTCCGCTTCAGAACTGGGACATGCATGACCTCTTTTAACACCCATGTGTCACCTGTCTGCAATTTCAGCTTCACTTTGCCTTTGCCAACAATCTGACAAGACTTACCATCCCCTACACAAATTTCTCCAAAGTCTCCCTGGACATACTCATGAAAAAATTCTCTATGTGGAGATGCATGAAAAGAGGCACCAGAATCTAATACCCAAGATTCTACTTTATCCAAAGAACATACCAGAGCATCCTATGCAACGTAGCCTGCAACATCTGCTTCTTCTCCATGTTCTTCATGATGATCTTCACCCGATCTGCAATCTCTCTTTAAGTGCCCTTGCTTTCCACATTTCCAGCAGGTTATTCTGCCATACCTGGACTTGGATCTTTTGCCTATCTTCGACCTTGATCTCCCACGCTCTGTCCTCTCTCTTGGCCTTCCTCTTCCTTCAACACTCAAAGCATTTCCAGATAATTCACCTGTGCTTTTCCTGCGTATCTCTTCATTCAAGATCAAACTCACAACATCATCCACTTTTAAGACTTTTGAAGGGGACACAGTGTTAGAAACTGCCATTACCAAACCTTCCCAACTTTCAGGTAATGAACACAAGATTAAGAGAGCTCTAAGTTCATCATCAAATACAATATTCACTGAACTTAACTGGTTTACCAAACCATGGAAATCACTAAGATGGCTATGAACAGATCCACCTTCCATCATTTGCAAATTAAATAAACGCTTCATAAGAAATACCTTGTTTGAAGCCGAGGGTTTTTCATACAAATTTGCCAAAGATTTCATCAACTCCACCGTTGTCTTACACTGTGATAAGCTGGAAATCACAGATAAATCAAGACTCAATCTAACAGATCCCAGAGCCTTTCGATCAAGAACCTCCCATTCTTCATCTTTCATATCTGAGGGTTTGCTAGCAACCCCACCCAACGGTAAGTACAAATCTTTCTGATACAGATAGTCCTCAATCTGCATCCTCCATAATTGGTAGTTCTTGCCATTAAACTTTTCCATTCGTAGTTGACTGTTTTCTGCCATTGCTCAACTCCCACTCAAACAGAAACCCTGTGAGTAACCTGTAATCAAAAACACACTACCCAGATCTACACCAATCTGTTAGTATCCCAATCAAAAGCTCTGATACCACTTGTCAGGAATCTAGAACAACAAACATGCTCTGACACCACTCGTTAGGATCTTGCTCCTCAGAAAGAGCACAGTATGATTACCAAATATAAGCAATTGAATATGCAAAAATAACCAGAAACACAAGTAACTAGAATTCACCAATAGCACAGAATATGAGAGACAATACACTATCTTGTATTAACACTATACAGAAAAGAATACATCAAAGAGCCGCCACACTCTTTCACCTTACAGAGATTCGCCACACCTCAAGTGTACAGTAATTCTTCTTACACACACTCTCCTACACAAAAAAAACGGTCCCAACAACCAACTCACACACAGAATTGGTGTTCACCTCACCAACCAGTCAGTAATAACCCTGCCGGTACACCAAGCACTCTATAGCACTTCAAGCTGATCTCTCATGAACCTGCAACCTGCAATTCAAAGACCAAACTTACATGTAGATCCCTAATGAGCTTGCAACAACCTGCAACTCACAGATCTTACAACTAGAAGGAACTCTTCCTTTCTATCTCATGCCTTAAACAATACATGCCAATGGGTCTATAAATAGATCCCTAACTCAAACACTAACTTAGACTCTTAATTTAGACAATTATCCTCGCAGCCCAAGACTCTGGTTGGTCTTGACATGCAAACTCATCGTTCACTTAACTAACTGTCCGTGAAACGAACACTTCGGGAACACACAGGCGACCGACGTCGGTCCCTGCTGGTCTGGTTCTGCCGACGTCGGCCGACTTCCTGCCGTCGCCGGTGGCCTTCTGCACTGGACTCTACCGACTTCGGTCCTTCTGCCGACGCTGGTTCCTGTAGAACTCAGCAACCATCTGTTCCTCAGTTTGCAAAGGTTGAAGCTTTTAGCTCCACAACCTAACATCTTTGATTGAGTACAAAAGTGTCTTCCACCAAGAAACTGGTGAAGCTTTCACCTTCAGGCTACCAACCCTCATTAACTTGCATCATCATTTCATCTTCAACTGATAAGAGGGGAGTAACTCCTCCTTGAGCAACAAGAGCTTGCTCTCCACCTTCATTAACATCCATGAATTGGCTTTGTTTCCAATCTTCTCCTTGTACCAAATTGTTATGAACTGGTACCATCTCTCTTACATTAGTGGTAGAGTTAGGATTGTATGCATTGGCAGGCCTATTGGAGTTAGGCTACCATTAACCTCTTCCTCTTCCATATTGCTGACCAAATTGTTGTTGATAAGGATATGAATCTTGTTGGGCACCTTGCTGCATAATTTCTTGTCTATTTTGATCATCTAAGGCTAGGAACTTTGCTTTCCAATCAATATTATTTTTTGCTTGCTTGGACTTGGTATTGGCATTAGGAATTTGGGCCACATCTAGAATGTCAGCAGAAGCATGAGACAATGGAGGCATAAACACCTTAAGAGGCAATCTTCCAGCTTGAATAAGACCATTCTCAACTTTGATAGTAATTTCATATGCTTCAGGGAGAGTGGAACCCCCCATGGATTGAAGCATGATAGCAATTTCAATACCAATGGCTCTCAAGTAGGTAGGGAACACAAAACTAGGAGGTGGCCTCATAGGAGGAGGCAATCTAAACCAAGTATTTTGAAACCTCTCATTGAAATCATGCATCATTTCTTTGGATCCTCTTTTGATCACATTTAGTTGATGTATGAGAGAGGCATTATCACTTTCATTTCCAAATCTTGAGGTTAACAATACTCCAAAATCATCCCACGATGTAATGCATCCACCTTCTAGAGTCCTATACCAATTAAGAGCCTTCCTCCTAAGGGACATGGCAAGGAGTCTAATAGAAATGTTATCTTGAGTGATATTATGGAAGTTACAAAAACTGGAGACATCCCTAATGTGCTCACTAGGTGTAACATGACTCTCACCACTGAATATGGGCACACCTTTTGTGGCATTAGGAGGAATAACATCATATACTTGAAGGTGAATTGGATTTTCAGTGTTGAAGGCAGAAAAAACATGAGGTATAGCCATATCTTCTTCAAACTCCTCAAAATCTTCAATTTCTTCAACCTCTTCCTCTCTAGCAAAATCTACTAGTTCTCCAAAGGGTAGATTAGGCTGAGGATATTGAACTTTCAAGGGAAGTTCAGGTTGAATAGGTGGATTAATGGGGTTGATCACTCTACTAGAGGATGACCTAGTGAGAACCATGAATTATGAGAGCAAGTTTATAAATGACAATGGTCTTGAACTAGATCTTACCTTGATGGAGTCACCAAATGTTGAGTAGCACACCAATTTGCAACTGATGTTGTCAAGACCAACATTCACCTTGACAAGTTATCTTGAAGACAATGGTCCCACTGGGCATGCCATAAATGTTGTCACCAAATATTGCACCCTAAAAGAGGGTGTTCAAGCCTCTTCCAGATTTGGGGAACATGAGAACACTTCCAGGTATGTGGGTGTACCTATAGTGAAAGTGAGCCTCTAGATTTAAAGGTTGGCTCCCTGAATGTATCTTGAAGTGCTTTCACCTATGCTAATGCTTGATTGTGGGGAAAAGAGTTAGAATTTGCATGAATTGAAACTATTCTAATGGGGTGATACACCAAGATGTTTTTCACATGACCATCACATTTAATTCACTAAGAAATAAAACATACAAACTAGTCTCAAAGTCCTAAAGGATTCTAACACGAGTGTTTCAATATAGAGGTGAGACGTATGAAACAACACAAGGAAAATGAACCATAGGGAAAATTGCACACTCCAAGGATAATCCTACACTTGAAAGGAGCCTAACACACTCGACTACACTCTATATGACCTGTTAAAATGAGAATTTCTTGCAGAAGACATGAAAGGACAAGGAAAAACAAAGGATAAAATCATTGAACTTAACCATTCATCACTTTGCACACTCAAACAAGATATTCTTGAACTCAAAACCAGATTGATTAAATTATTCTAAGGTAAAATATGACATTAAACTAGCAGGGCTTCACCATACTAGGTATGGTCTATCTTACAAAGGCCAAAATGGTAGCTACTTATAGAATTTCAGAGAGAGGAGAAATAATGAAGTTCAAAGGTCACTAGAACACATGTCCAATCGATAACCAGTTACATTGTAGGGGATTGGAGTATGAAATAAACCATGAATGCTTCCCAAGACAAATGTCCATATAAACTATGACAAACTCTCCAAAATGGTGCAGAGACTCTTCAACTAACCTTTATGAAATTGCCTTCATAATGGATCATCTCTTGAGCATTTGAAATTGAATTGGAGAGAGTTGACACATATGTACTATATGAGGGAGGTTGAAACATGAGATGATAGTCATAATATGTGTTCCTAACTGCTAGCTATCTTCTAGACACCTATATTCATCATCTGCAGTCATTCATTGCTTGTTTGGATTTCGTTCTTCACATTTAGCAGTCACAGTTAATCTTGGGTCTTCCATTGAGCTTTCATGGTGACATGAGTCTGAAGAGCTTGCTTTGCTACATAATCCTCGATCCTACATAGTTGCCCATGTGGCATTCCCTTACCACATTGCTCATTCTATTATAAACTATGCCTATTATAATTTGGACACGTAGCCTCATCTTGTCCATCTGGAACTTGGTCAAATTTGCTCTATTGATCTCATTTGGAGTCTCTTTACTTCGACCTTCAATGTGGTCGTTGATCATTGATCTGGGGTCTTGAGATTATGACATCTAGCAGCATTGCATTCAATCTGAGCTCTTTAACCTTTGACTCTCACTCGCATTGTTGGATTTGGATGTATGTTCGAATACCAACCATTAGATCTGCCTTCATTTGAATTTAAATGACTACTTTACAAGACTTTATTTTGACATCTATGTGCCCATCATTGACGTTCGTGCAATAGTCATTGACGTCTTCATGCCCATCACAATTTGAACCCTAATGGATAATTATCGAGACTTTATTTTGACATCCACGTGCTCGTCATTGATGTTAGTGCAACTATTATTGACGTCCGCGTGCCCATCATAATTTGAACCCCAATGGTTAATTATCGAGGTTTGATTTTGACGTTTGTGCAAAAGTCACTGTCTGCTTGTTAACTTTAAAGATTTATATTTCGAGATAGAGAGCTCATTAAGATGCCATATTTGCAGGGGATGTTCTTGGCACTAAGGGCATTGATCGCATGTGATCTTTTGGCCACACGAGGCTTTTGGAGCACATTTATAATATGCAAGAGTGAGCTGACCCATCTGTTTCTGCCTAACATCCCATGACAGTCTGGTCTAGTTAGAGTTGTGTTATGAGCTTTTGATTAATCCTATATAGTTCTAATACGTTCTTGAGGCATATGCATACTTTGCCCATGACTATGAATTGCTCGGACACCATGAAAACTTGCTACTTGCATATAAGACCCCAAAATGACTCATATTGACATAAGACTTAATTAGACTATGACCAAGGCTAAAATGACATTAAATTACATCAAATGAACTACAAAACACCCTATGACACTACGTTAAATCCTTATATAATTTTTTGACTATAGGGGGTTGACCCATTATGACTTGTGGTCAAAATGGTCAACAAGGAACATTAAGAAAAGAAATACATAAAATCAAAAATTAAATGGAAAACAAAATTGTTGACTACACAATTAAAAGACTAACTCACATCATCTCAGGGGTGAAACTCATAGGTAGACAATACTTGAAAAATGAGAAACAAAAAAATAACGGAGATAAAATGACATTTTGAATACAAAAACAACTTGAAAATTGACAAATTAATTAATTTATTTAAAAAAAAAAGTTAAATAAAACATAACATTTTTTAATCAAAATCTATATTAAAAAATTAACATAAAAAAGAAATTATTTTTTTAATAATAAAACAATCTTTATATCAAAAAAATTATATTAACAACTTTATTACAATACTCAATCCCATGAAATATTTAATCTCATTAATATTATTAAAATATATATTCGGTTTGTTTGTTTGTTTCATTACCACTCCACCATGATATTCTCGTAGCCGCAAGGGAATCTAAATCACGCTAATGACTCCAAACCTCTCCTCTCGTCGAATAGGTTTCTTTCTAGAAATTTCTAAATGCATAAAATTAGGAACTGGGTAAAATTTTGATGCACATATTTTTCCACAGGTAAAACCTTTTTGCTGACATGGCCGAATCAGGGCCTTACATATTAGGTTCACCATTATCTCGGATCCATAGATTCTAGAACCCTCTTTCGCTAAACCCTCCGAGTGAATAAATTCAGTCATTCTAGGGGTTTATGTTCGACTGCATTTTTTTTCAATTTTCTACTGAAAATAGCTTCTTCAAAGCGTAGTTCTGCTGAATTTGGTGCCGTTTTTAGCTCCAAACAGCACTGTTTTTTTTCTTTTACCCCCAAATATTTGTTAGGTTAAGGAATAGAGAGGCCAGTTAGCCATGTTGGCCTCTGCTTCAAGTGTCACTGCTTCCTCCCCTTCTGTCCGTTTGGCACTGCCTGCTCGCCAGGGAATTGCCAGAACATCGTATAGACGTGGTTTTTATTCGCCCAAGGTATCCAAAAATGGGTTTAAATGCGGGGCTTCTATTGGTTGCCATCAGTTTAGTTTGGGTTTTGCTAAAACTCCCGTGGCAAGAAAATACGTATCTGGCAATGTTAGATGCGAGGCAACGGTAGCAGAAAAGGAAACACTTGACCCCTCGGTTGAGAAGCACGAATATCAGGCCGAGGTAATTTTAATTTGTTTGTTTGCTGGAGAAAGGCTTTTCACTTTTGCATTAACTTTATTGTTTTTATTTGCATTCTGATTCGGTATATGATTGTAATTGCGCTGCAGGTCAGCAGATTATTGGATTTGATAGTTCATAGCTTGTACAGCCACAAAGAAGTTTTCCTTAGGGAGCTTGTCAGGTAATTTTTTTTTCCCCCTTCTTTATTTAAGATAGAGAGATAAAATAGTGCCATTTTATTTTATATTTTCCTTAATATATATTGGATGAGGTTTTGGGACACCTTTGACAAGGTGTGGGGTAAGCTTGGATTGCCTTTTAAAGATTTGGAGACCTTGGTCATACTGGAATTTAGCTGTATTTATTGTACCACAACCGTGCTAGATGTTATTGGAAGAAAGCAAGCCACACTCCGTCTGTCAAAAGAGTCTGGTAGCTCTATTTCTAGGTTGGATTCTTAGTAGGTATATGAAGGGACGGGGCCTGGGTGGGGGTGTTGCAGGTACAAACATTCTGGATATCAAAGGGATAAGTGGCTCAGTGATATAGCACATGGTGGTTTGTAGGTTCCGAGTCTTAGCTGGTTATCTGGTCCATGGAAAATTAACACGTAAGTCGAGTCATGGGCTGACTTATTTCTAGATTACCGTGTTTGAATTAAAGTATAAGGTTTTAAATATCTTGTTATTTTGTTGTTCTACATTGTGGGTTTCTTTTGCTAAGGAAATTTCTAATAACTACGCTAGTGCACTTTTGAAATGTGAAGTTATCTTGAGACTCAACGAGACTCTGAGGTGACTGGTACTTTTGCATATGGGAAGATTCAAGTTTTTAATTTAAAAAAAAAAAAGCAGTTTCACCACGTCCAATGAATTATGTTATGGTATACTTTTTACTCTGAAATATCAGAGTAAAATTATGTAGGGGTGCTATGGAGAGGACTTCCTATTTTTTCCCAGTAGTAGTTGTGGAGTAAATTTAGGAGCTATTTGAATTTAAATGGTAGCATGGGATGTCATGTTTTCTGCTTCGTAGCTCCTAAAACATTTCCAGGAGCAGTAGCTGAAGCATTTTTGTATGGAGAGCCATTGCATCTCCCATTTGCACTCTCAAGATTTTGTGGTGCCTCAAATTGATAGGCTTGACCTTCCATTGAATCTAGCAGATCATAATTGGGATAAATCACAAGGATACATAGAAATTAACTGAGTTCTGTTGCAAATACCTCTACAGTCCATCGATTAATATTTTTGTCTTCTCAAAACTAATCAAATCAAATTTGTAGACAAAGTGGGTGCAGAGTAATTTTAATTGGGCTCTATTGTAAATACCTCTGCTATCCATCAACTAATTTTTTTGCTTCTTGAAAGTAATCAAATTAAATTTGCAGACGACGTGGGTACAGAGTAAGAAAGTGACTATCTTAGTTTCTCTGACAACACCTTGCATTTGCTTTTTCATTACAAAATAGACAAGCTTCTCCACACAAATGACTGCCATGACATTTTGGTGATTCATGTTGCCACAATCCATCCATTAATGTTTTTTTATCCAGAACTTAAAGCTAATTAGTTAAAATTTGCAGACAATGTGGGTACATAGCATGCATGCAATGATCTGAGTTGCTCTTATGACACCTTGATTCTGGTTTGTCATCATCAAACATGACACGCTGCTTCCACACCAAAATGACTGTTCTGACTTTTTGATGAATAGGTTGTCCAACAAGATAAACAATCTAGACAAAGATGGTACAACTTCCATTATGAGATCGATTGGAATGTTTCTGCGTGATTGAAAATTTATCCAACCTTGGGTTTCAGTCTTCTGTGTAATTTGTATCATTTATTCTACATGCGCCCCTTTGAAGATTCTGTCTAACATGTATAATTAATAATACTTGAAGAATTTGGTTGGATGACAGCCTCAATTGCTACAATTGAAGCATTTTTGGATGAAAATTAATGTCAAACATATGCAGGTCAATTTAAGCCACCCAAATATCACTTTTATACATGGAAACCAAGGCAATTATTGGTGCCAGCTAGATTCTGGTGGCATTCACACACTCTTTGGGTTACAAGGCTCTTTGATGTGGAAGCCGATTCTATTTCTTGTTGTTCGTTGTGTGCGACAAATCTGAAAGAAAATTTTACTCTGGTTATAGGCATGATAAAATTATATCTTGTACTTGGGTCTATCAAATCTTTAAGGGGATGGGTTTTGATATTTCCTTCCATTTGCATTCCTATGGCTTGTTGCTTTTGCAACCTCCACAATTTTATTAATTGACATACTCATATTCTTAGGGCAATACCTTTGTATTTGTTTTTTGCTCCTCGTTTGCGGTTTAATCTGGTCATTTTGTGTTCCTTGCAAATCATAATCTTGTCTTTTTCTTCCTTTTAAAGCTGTTGCTTATGATAGGTCTTTCAAATACATGGCTTTGTGTGCAACTTCCAACAAGTTCTTTGTCTCTAAGGCTTTTGATGGTTATTTTTTGTTTAATTCTTTGATCCATTTACTACAACACAATGTTTTTTAATTTATATTCCATTTTCTCGTAGCCACTTGTTCGAGGGTATCAAGTTCACGTGGTTAAAATAATTCCCAGATAGGTAATACCCTTAAAAATAATTCTCAGATAGGTAATACCCTTGAAGTGCGTCTCTACTTGTTCCCAAGAGAATGCTTTATCTTTTAGTTTGTGTCCGTGCTTGCAGTGGTTCCATTGTAAGGATGCCTTACTAGTTAGCTAAGATCCAACCATCTAGATCTCGATATTATTGGAGAAATTGTATAGATTGTATTGTTTTATCAGCACAAATGTGCTACTGATCTGAATTTCGGATCTAGCATGTTAGCCATGGGAGATAGCTGCTTTCACTAATCTCATTTACATGCTAAATGTGTGTGAGACACTTCTTTAAGACAATTCACGTAAGAACCTTAGTTAGAAAGGTGCATGAGGAGTTTCTAGAGTTGGAAGAAGCCTTTGAATGGTCTGGACGCTTTATCAGTATTCCTTTGTTTTGGTTCGGACTTGGTGTTCCGGCTTCCCATTCAAATGTCTTCGTGCCTGAGAACAAGATTCCTGTAGATGCCCTGTTTGATGTCAAAAACAACGGCTAAATGTTGCATTTTCATATTTCAGACTTTGACTACATGTCAAATCTCCATATTTTAGTATAATGCTTTCTGGTAATCCTTGACTTAGATCAATCTCCACACAAATGCAAGCACAAGTGAAGAGACTTTGACGTGTTCGATCAGTATCATTTTAAAAAATCTATCCAGAGCGTTTCTAATGTTAGTGATTACTGCCATATACCAAAAAGGAAGAGGCATATTTGGGAGCCGAACCCACACAAACTTTTTGGATACAACCATAGTGTGAGGATCAAATTCTGGAAACCATGGGATTTTAAAGATTCCCGCTCTTACCCAAAACCATGGCCCCTCTTCAAAGAGCTTTTCTACCTCTTGTTATCACATACACATCTCTATTTCTCTCTAGGAACAAATCCCAATTTCTGACATGTAATACCTGGTTCTATCTCTCAGAACAATTAACTGCAGTCTGCAACCAGTCTTGATTTTGGTCAGCTTGGTCTCTGATATGACAATGTCAGATCCCTACTTTTGGAACCTGATATTTTCACTTCTTTAGCTATGCAATAAGCAAGTAAAGTACTACTGAATGTGAAAGCAATTTACTCATAATTCTCTTCACCCAATCATGAGAGCATATAAACAAGTTCTAAAATTTAAACAATGGCAGACATCAAATAAGTGCTCGGTATTTACTCTATTTCATTAGTTATAACATCACAGTTTGATACTAAAATTTCAATTTATACGGATAGACAAGACAATTAGAATTGAACATCTTTGACGTATGAGATTGACATCCCCACAATTCTAGAATAGAAACTTGCTCCTGTCTTCCACCTTATTTGATTGGAAATCATTTTAGAACTCATTGAGTGATTTTGTAATAGACAAGATGGTTATTGGCACCCTGCCTGTACCGATGGTCATAGAAGAAAATAACTATGCTCTTGGAACATAGTTCATCGAAGGATGGCTCAGAGTATTAAACACTATAAACCATTGGAAGTCCCACTAAAATAGCGAGTCTCTAAACAACATTCAACTGCAGAAGCTCCATAAAATGTTCGTGTGTACTATTACAGTTTATTAAGGTGCTTCAGCCCTCACACACTTATTTTCCATATGCTGTGGATCTGCCTCATTTCAGAAATGAGGGCCTCCTAGTCCCCACTGCCTGCAGCCAGTGTGATGGGGATGGGTGCATATTTCTAGCTTTTTGTCTATAGAGGTTCTATGAGTACTCTACTTCCTCCTAGGATTGCCCAGCATTGCCCCTCTAGCCCCGGATATTCCCCTATGGACCTTATTTAATCCCGTATCGACCCTCTTGTAGTAGTTGTTGATGATGCTGTCTGTACTTCTGGTCCAATCCTTGCTACAGACGTGACATTGTTGTGTTCGAGTCTTGATCTCAAGCGTTGACTTTGTTTCTATTGTCTCCTTGTATCATTGAAGGGTCCTCTGCTCATGACTAAGTGCTCATGACTAATCATGCTTGCACATTTTTTACTTGTATTTGGGGCCTAACGGTGTTAGGTTTACCCTGTCTAGTTATAGTAATGTTGGTCACTTTGTTTTAGTGGTTTAGTGCCTAGTTACTTTTCAGAGAGTAGGGTTCTTTTTATCCTGGTACTTTTATAACGTAATTTATTACACTTTCCAGTCCCATTGACCTACCTTGGTGGTTTATAGACATGAATGCAAATTATTTCTTTATCATTGTCCATAACGGTTCAGACTCCTGGTAGTAATACAGCAGAGAGCTGACCTGTTTTCATTAATATAGTTGATATCTTCTTTCTAATCCCACAGGTATCTGAAGAATTCCTTTGAGTTCCCTTAGAATTATTCTTCAGATGCACAAGGGGATTTTTACTGTACCATTCAACTGGATTTCTCCCCAAGCTTCATATTTAAATGGTTCATGATCTGTTAAAACTTAAGAGCACTCCCTTTAAAATTCCTTTTTATGTTAATTGGCTCTACTATAGTGATAGACCTTATTTATACATTTATAATTGGATGGTTATCTAGCATGACAGTGGGTCAAGCTATTTCTTCTTGGCTTCTTGATCTTTTGATGTTTGGTTAACATAAATTCCTGCCTTGATATTGGTTGTTTGTCTTGGTAGGTTTGTTCCCTTAAAAACATTTGCATCTTGAAGTTTACTTGGAAATTGTCTTTTTCCGGCAATTGCTTTTGATGTATGCAACCATTCTTATATTTATAATTTTCTGCTGTTGGTAGTCTGTTGACATTTTGGTAGATGTTGGCAGTTGGTGGCCTCATATGTGCCTATAATGGTCATTTACATGGTACTCCCAACTTAACTTTGGGCATGTCATTTTCTGCGAGTCTTGGGCATTTATATAATTCAAATAAATAAAAAAAATGCTAAAATTGCAAGTTTTTCAAAGCCAAGCAGATAAACCAAATTGTCTAGTTGATATTTACAGTATTCCAAAAAGACATGTAAACCCACAAACAGAAAAAATGAGTCAGCAAGATAATTGAAATCTAATGAGATATGACCATTAACAAGGGTCATGGGTTGTCATAAAGAATCTCTGCCTAAAAATGATTTTGAATTTCGTAGTTTATTAGTTAACTGTTTTTGTAGTATGATTTTAAAAATTGAAACTAAATATGCTATTAGAAAAATATGTAAATATAAAATGGCAAGTTAAAATTATCATAAAGAGTTGGTTGTTTTTACTTCAAAATATAATTATTTCTATAATTTAAAATGATATGATCCCAAATTTATTGTAATTATTTATATTTTTTTTAAAAACATATAGACTTGCAACAAAATTTGTATATATGTCACTTGTATTATAATTTATTATACATTTGTTTGTGGTAAATTTTATAGTTTGATACATATCACAAAAATTATTGTAATTTTAATTTTTGAATTGATTTTACGTTATACTTGGATGCATCCAGATGTTACACATACTTGCATTCAAGTTATTAAACGACATAATTAACTAAAAATTCTTGAATAATGAATGGGTTGCAGAAGTTGTGAACTCTCTCCCACTTCTACATTCGACAAGGTAAATAACATCAACCTACCACTTCACACTTTAACTCCCACTTCTACATTCCACAAGGTAAATAACATCAACCTACCATTTCACCCTTTAACTTATAATTGTCAACAATTGATTGAATATAGCATGACGGTGGGTCAAGCTATTTCTTCTTGGCTTCTTGATCTTTTGCAGGTTGGTTAACATAAATTCCTGCCTTGATATTGGTTGTTTGTCTTGGTAGGTTTGTTCCCTTAAAAACATTTGCATCTTGAAGTTTATTTGGAAATTGTCTTTTTCCGGCAATTGCTTTTGATGTATGCAACCATTCTTATATTTATAATTTTCTGCTGTTGGTAGTCTGTTGACATTTTGGTAGATGTTGGTAGCTGGTGGCCTCATATGTGCCTATAATGGTCATTTACATGGTACTCCCAACTTAACTTTGGGCATGTCATTTTCTGCGAGTCTTGGGCATTTATATAATTCAAATAAATAAATAAAAATATGCTAAAATTGCAAGTTTTTCAAAGCCAAGCAGATAAACCAAATTGTCTTGTTGATATTTACAGTATTCCAAAAAGACATGTAAACACCCACAAACAGAAAAAATGAGAGTCAGCAAGATAATTGAAATCTAATGAGATATGATTATTAACAAGGGTCATGGGTTGTCATAAAGAATCTCTGCCTAAAAATGATTTTGAATTTTGTAGTTTATTAGTTAACTTTTTTTGTAGTATAATTTTAAAAATTGAAACTAAATATGCTATTAGAAAAGTATGTAAATATAAAATGGCAAGTTAAAATTATCATAAAGAGTTGGTTGTTTTTACTTCAAAATATAATTATTTCTATAATTAAAAATGATATGATCCCAAATTTATTGTAATTATTTGTAATTTTTTAAAAAGCATTTAGACTTGCAACAAAATTTGTATATATGTCACTTGTATTATAATTTATTATACATTTGTTTGTGGTAAATTTTATAGTTTGATACATATCACAAAAATTATTGTAATTTTAATTTTTGAATTGATTTTACGTTATACTTGGATGCATCCAGATGTGACACATACTTGCATTCAAGTTATTAAACGACATAGTTAAATAACAATTCTTGAATAATGAATGGTTGCAGAAGTTCTGAACTCTCTCCCACTTCTACATTCGACAAGGTAAATAACATCAACCTACCATTTCACCCTTTAACTTACAATTGTCAACAATTGATTGAATATAGCTACAAAATAGAGAACAATGGCTGTAGAATATAGAAACCAAAACAGTGAAGGGAATCCAATATCCCTGCCTGTATGAGCAGGGATCATAAACAATTAGATAGATATGATACCGAATTTGACATTTCCTGATGAATGAAGAGAGCTTCTTGGAACAACCGTGTAAAGTTTTTTTTGATCAATGTTCAGATCACGCTCCATGATTCATCATTAGGATATAGTAGTAAATCAATGTTTTGGATGATCCCGATGATTCAATCCTAGACACCTTTGCTTGCAATGATATATAATCATATGCGAGATAAATAATATTGGTAAGATCCAATTGGGCAAATTAGCCATCCTACACTGGCTTCATATAGGAAGGTGAGTAATTTTTTTACTTTACTGGTCAAATTTGCTCAACTTATTATATGCAGCCAGAATGGTTTGGGTATTTTGCTTCCACTGCAAGATCAATGAGGTTTGGAAAATAATAGAGATCCTAAATTAAGTAAATGCATTACAACAAAGTTATTACAAAATCGATCTTTTAGGATGAGTAAATAATTGGAAATTTTTGAAAGCTTAGGGGAAAAAAGCTAGACCATTATCAGATTCAACTTGCAAAACTTGGGGGATCTTTTGGTTGGATTGTTATTAAATTCAGCACTCCAGGATCTATATCAGCAACGTTAAGTAGCTTGACACCATGAGTTTTAGCTTGTGTACCTGGGCGGATGCACATCCTCTCATGCATCCAAGGCTTTTATTCAGGAAGCCACAGGATGAGGTAAAAGATGCTGATCCAGGTCTGATTGATGTTGTCTGAGGAGAGAATGGGGTTCAACATTTTGGACCGATTCAGACCGAGTAGAGGATATTGGACTGATTCAGACCGAGGAGAAGATGTAGATTGAATTGTAAGTGGGAGACCTAAACAATATGGAAGGAAATTATGCTATGTATCGAAAATATATCTCAAGAAGCACTACTAAAACATTTGCAGCCAAGGAGGGGGAGCATTGAGAAGGACAGGGCTTTTCTTCAGGTGGACACCGAATGAGGCAAAGGATACTGATCCAAGTTAGATTGATGCTGTCTGAGGAGAGAATGCCTTTCAAAATTGGACCGATTCAGACTGAGGAGAGGATATTGGACTGATTCAGACCGAGGAGAGGATGTAAATCGATTTCTAATTGAGAGTATATACTTTTAAACAATTTGGAGGGAAATTATACTATATATCCAAAATATTTCTCAAGAAATACTACTAAAAAAAATTGCAGCCAAGGAGGGGGTTATTGAGAAGGACAGGGTTTTTCTCCAGGCAAGCACAGGCTGAGGCAAAGGATGCTGATGCAGGTCAGATTGATTCTGTCCGAGGAGAGAATGCTGTTTAACATTGTACTGATTCAGGTCAAGGAGAGGATGTAGATTGAATCCTAATTGGGACATGCTGAACAATTTGGAGGGAAATTATTCTATATATCCAAAATATATCCCAAAAAGTACTACTACAAAATTGTGGATACTATAGAAAATTTGTACTGCATGCATGTTTCCAAGTGGCAATCAAAAGCTCTTCAGTGCCTCTGGCGTACCTTTAGTTCCCTTTCCCCTTCTTGAGCAGTGGCTGGGAATTTTTATCCTAAACTGTAGCCACTCTTGTTTATGTGGGAAATTCTATATTTTGCATTTCAGGAGTTATTAACGTTAATGGGTTTACCTGGGTCTCAAAAACTGGAGTCTCAGTCCTATCCATTGGATTCCCCTTTAATCTAGTAACATATCTAAGTAATTTTTGGTACATTTTAATAACATACAAAAGTTAACAGGTTCCAGTGGAATTAACGTGCGCATACATTAAATAGAAAATTTCACTGGAATCTTGTCTGAAGCTGATTACTTACGTGAATCAAATAATTAATCATCAAGCTAATAAAATAATTGATGATTTGGCTTTTCTTTGACAGTAATGCAAGTGATGCTCTTGATAAGCTGCGCTTTATGAGCGTAACAAAGCCAGAATTACTTGGAGAAGGGGGTGACTTGGAAATCCGTATAAAACCGGATCCGGAAAATGGGACCATTACTATTTTGTAAGTCTTGTATGGACACGTTGCAAATGAATTTCCACTTATAATTTGTGACAGTTGGTTGACATAGCCTTGTTATTTTTGTCCACAGGGATACTGGCATTGGAATGACCAAGCAAGAACTAGTTGATTGTCTTGGAACTATAGCTCAGAGTGGAACTTCAAAGTTCTTACAATCTTTGAAGGTTGGACAATCTTGTGCCACTAAGTATGTGCTCTATGACAGGGTGTGTTTTCAACATACTACTCATCTAAAAATGGTAGTTTGTTCTTTTTGCAGGAAAACCAGGCTGGTCCTGACAACAACTTGATTGGGCAATTTGGTGTAGGATTTTATTCTGCATTTCTTGTTGCTGAAAAGGTATTTTTTGAATTTTTTCAACAATTCCTCAAAATTTATTAATTGATTAAATATTTGATACAATTCTTAATTGCACATTTCATGCCCAATTTGCTGTTAATTCATCGGTTGTTTGAAGATAGTTTTAAGCGTGTGAACAAGTAATTGTGGTACTTGACCTGTTTCAGGTGGTTGTCTCAACAAAAAGCCCAAAGTCTGACAAGCAGTATGTGTGGGAGGGAGCGGCGGATACTAGTTCCTATGTAATAAGAGAGGAGACAGATCCAGAAAATCTTATTCTCAGGGGGACTAAGGTTACCCTTTATCTAAAGGTAAAGGAATTTATAATTGTAATTGGTTGTTGAAGCATCTTAATAAAATTATAGCATTAATGTCCCTTTTTTTCCCTTTGCAGCCAGATGACAAGTTTGACTATTCTGATCCACAAAGAATCCAGAAGCTTGTAAAAAATTATTCACAGTTTGTTTCTTTCCCAATATACACATGGCAAGAAAAGTCTCGGACAAAAGAGGTAAGTGCAATATGTTGTGTGTATTTTCCAGTGTCGTTTGATGAGAGGAGAATGAGCTTTCTTACTTTTAATCATGTATGTGAAAAAATGTATAGTGAGTTATTTGTTGTAACTTGTAAGCTTGATGTCTCTTTTGAATCAAGTTGGGATGTTTTGAAGGTTGAGGACGATACTGTGGAAGTAAAAGAAGGGGAGGATAAAAAAACCAAGACTGTCACAGAAAAGTATTGGGACTGGGAGTTGGCAAATGAAACTAAGCCTATCTGGGTAAGATATCTGTACATTATGGGTACCAAAATTCAAGTTTTAAGGTGTCTCAGCTCTCCTGGGAATTCATTGTTGGTGGTTTTACCCCGCGCTAGGGTACATTGTTTTTGCAAATTAGTATTTCATCTTCTCTCTCTCTGGCTTGTTATTTCTTAATGGTGAGGAAACATTCTGTTTCTCTTTCTTATTTCAATGTTGCATATGATATATGGATATTCCTCTCTACAGGAGAAGCATAGCCCTCCTTTATTGTCTCCTGGGGTGCTTAGTCTTATGTTTATGTTGCTTTCTTGTCTAGATGCGCAACACAAAAGATGTCCCGGCAGAAGAGTACAATGAGTTTTACAAAAAAACATTCAATGATTTTTTGGATCCTCTGGCATATGCTCATTTCACGACTGAGGTACTGCAGTTGGACATGCCAGTATATTTACATATATTTAGCTGGAAACTTTTATATTTGTTGGTTTAGGTAATTAGCATGCGTAAGATTAAATATTGCCTTGAAAACAGGGTGAGGTTGAGTTCAGAAGTGTTCTCTATGTCCCTGGTATGGCTCCTCTCAGCTCGGAAGATGTAATGCAACCCAAGACTAGGAACATTCGTCTATATGTTAAGCGAGTTTTTATTTCTGATGACTTCGATGGTGAATTGGTAAGACTTATGAGTGTCATTTACTTGTATGTTTCTGTTAAGCATTTATGATTTACACCTTTTTTAGTTTTTCGTATATGGTTTTCTCGTGAACATGCATATATATGTTTATGTGTGTCTTGAGAAAATGAGATGTTTATTGAAGAGGATCTATCTCGATTTTTAAACAAATTGGCTGTGCTTGTGTAGTTTCCACGCTATTTGGGTTTTGTTAAAGGTGTAGTGGATTCAAATGATCTTCCTCTTAATGTCTCCAGAGAGATCCTTCAAGAAAGCCGTATTGTAAGTTCCCTTTTCGGATATGTTTTAATCTGATTGAATGTTTGAAATGAAAAATATTGAATGTCCAAGCTTCATTTGCTTTTGGCTGTAAGGTAGACCTGTTGTAATTACAAAACTGCAGTTTTTTATTTGAAAAAAATTGGATGGAAACCTCATTTCTGTTGTAAGTTGTAAACGAAGGTAATTTGCAATCAGTTGAGTTATGCAATATTTAACCCTGATCATTTCAGTGAATCTGATGGTTAGAATGTAAAATTGCATGTGACTTGAATTTAATAGTTGTAGACTGCCCACATATCTGTAAAGAAGAAATAATTAACCAAGTTTTTGTTTTAGCATTCCATCCATTTCATTTTGTGCTGGATTGTTCTCTGAAACATAATTTGTATCCCAGGTTCGTATTATGAAGAAGCGACTTGTTCGAAAGACATTTGATATGATTGAGGATATTGCACAACGTGAGAATAAAGAGGTAAGGCTGTTGGGAAAATAGTTCTACAGGGTTCTGGTGCGGTCGGCCTAAGGCACCATTAGATGCTTGTCAATTGCTACATATGTATAAGTTGAAAATCAAGGAAATGGTGTTTTCTTAATCTTCAGCTTTGATTGGTTGGAAGTCTTTTATGGTTGTCGAAGATATCTTTGATACTTTAGGGGCAACTTAAATTATATGTTGTAAAAATATTTGTGCTAGTTTTCTCTTTGTTGGGAACTAAAATTCTTTTTTGTCTAATGGTGTACCATATATAGATCAATTGCTTGCCTTGCTATCTTTACAAAACTGAAATGATTTTTCTTTAATAGAAGTTGCAATAATATTTAGTGTGCTCTATATGGGTTAATTGTTGATGTTTAAAATTGCGTTTTGTTTCAAACACCAACAATGGGAAGTTTCAAGATGTGGGACATGCGACTTGAAACAACCTCCAGAGTTTTAAGAAGCTGGGCTCTTCTTTACATCAAGTGTTTGGGGGAAAAGGGATAGGAATTTAAACAGAAACACAAACGTAAAGAAAGAAAATCTTACTATGGCGATGCGCTTGAATGTAATTTTGATCCTTAATCCTAAGCACAGTGAAACTATATGTAAGATTCAATTACATTAAAGAGCAGACGAGGCATGATCAATGTAAAAGATAGAAACAATAGAAATAGAGGCTCGCAGTTTAGACTACTTTCGAAATGATACAGGGAACATCAACAAAGGCATAGAACTCTGTCTTCTTATTAATTCTTCAGCCACATAAAAGACACAGAAACATGCACAGTTACATAAACTTTACAACTTAAAAAAAAGAATAAAGGCAAATGATCTTCCTAATCACAGCTCTAGAAAGTCTAAAACTCTTGACAATAATTTTTTCAGAAAATTCTCTCTGTATTTGATGCTGATTTGGTGATTTCTGCACTCCTCTTTATAGCCTCGGATTCCCTCCAGATTGTCTGCCCGTTCCCAAACTTACGGCTCAAATTGAACTCTAATTGAGCTGGAAGTGTCTCTCAGAAGATAGTTCTTAGATTATGAAACGTTATGTTTTCCTGCAGTTCGCTTGCTGAAACAGATACACAGGGCGCTTTGTTCTATTAAACGGAAGATGACACTTAGTCAATTCCCTGAAAATCTTCTTATTATTTTAGGAGACACCGGAGGACGACACTTGTGTTTCGCAGCAACTATCAAAGACATGCGGCATTTTTTGCATAACTTATACTCTTTTGTGTCTTGGCTCAAGATCGTTCCGCTTTTGGCACTTGTCACCATCCGCTTCCTCGAAACTTCAATAGCTTGAAAGAAAATAAGACCCATAGCATCTCTTACCTGAGTAACTTTAAAAATGGGCATAGGGACAGGTGGCAATCTCCGTTTGCTTCAATAAAGGACACATGGCAATCTCCGCTGCTCTTTAGCTATACTGTGGGAATGTTTGGGACACATGTTAGGCTCTTACGGATGGTGACACTTGGCAGCTTCCGCAAACTTTTAGAAATAAAATCCGGGACCCACCACAGTTTTTATTTAGTAATGAAACACGAAAAAGATTTTTGGGATGGTGACACGTGGCGGCTTCCGTTGCTTCTAGGAAGATACGTGGCGTCTTCCATCGCTTTTAGAAAAGCAACATTGAGACCTTCCGCTATTGCCACTTAGTGCTTTCCCCTGATCTCGATACTTAGCTTTTTGAAACCTTCCGCTGCAAAGAGATAAGACGCGGGTGCCGATATGTAACCACGGACGCTGACACTTGGCGCGTTCCGCTGAGTTGCTATGAGATACGTGGCACATTTTGACCAACTTATAGAAAATATGAAAGGTGCTTCGGACGATGACACTTGGCGTTTTCATTTGAAAAAAGATGCCTCGGAGGACGACACTTGTCAGCTTCCGCTTTACCCCAAAACTTAGACAAAAATGAATCAAAAAGGAAAAATAGAGTCCGTGCTCTGTTTTAGAGCTTCGCCATCAAAGTATGCGGGAACAAAATTTTTCAGCGTGCAACTGAAAATCAGAATGCAACGTATAGTAATTTTTACTCTACAGTTATTGGCGACCCCAAGGACTTTTGACCTTGCTAAAAAAGAAACCACAACTTCGGCTAGATCAAAATTTCAAAATCACAGCTTCAGCAATGCTGTCTGGTAAGCGGACCACTCGTCATTAGATAACCCTTGCTTATTCTGCAATTCATTGAAGGCTAAATCAAAGTTGATATCTTTGTGTGAAAAATTTTGCAAAATTTGAACAGTAGCCTTCAATTTGAATTCGAGTTGGGAAACAGAAACCAAGACAGCGTCTATTTCAGGGATTGATGAATCATCCTTGAGATCTTGAAAAATTGTTTGATCATTTTGTTTGGCCAACAGCAACGAATCAATTTTTTTTACCATCAGCATAGTGTTGTCATCAAGAAACGGAGAAGGAAGACCTAATTGTATTAGATCTTCAACATGCTGCTTCATTTCATTGATTCTTTCTTTCATGACATCCAGAAGCTCCTTGCAACTGTTGGCTGCGGAATTGCAACTGAGAACTTCATTTATTCGCTTGACATCGACCATTTTGTCATTGATTCCTGCTGCTGACAATGTTGCATCTGTTGCATCATAAAGCTTTTGTAGCAACGTTTGCGAGTCCGTTACTCTCTCAGAGACTACTCAGAGTATTTACAACTGAACTCTCCACTTTTTTGCACAATTCCTGTGCATTTAGTAGGAAGGTGAGAGAAGGCCTGCGCTGATTAATATTCGAAGAGATTTTTTTCCACATGGATTCGTATAGCTCCCTTACTAGACTTAATACTCCGACACTCTTTGTCCTATTGGCCAGCTCTAGTGTCAATTGTGCTGCTCTTTGTTGCTCTGTTTGAAGTTGTGCTTGTATGGCCGCAGTATTATTTTGTTCGGCTAGCAGTGTTTGTTGCAATTGGGTAACTTGCAGTAGGTGTTCCTCGCATTGTCCTTGCAATGCTGCCTTTTCGTGCCTTAGGGTCGTCACTGCATCTTTTATCTGTGTGAGCTCTGCCTTTAAAGAATCATTTTGGGCCTGAACTGTCCGGTGAGTCTGAAGAGAAACAGTATTTTGCAACTGTTTACTCAGAGTCTCTATCTCATTGTTTTTGCTATTGATTTTTGAGGTCAAACTGTTACAGTTTGCCTTTTTCTTGGCTAGTTCAGCTTTCATTTTTTGTAGCCTTTTTGATATCTTCAAATAGTCTTCAATAACTGCAGAAGTGGATTCAGTCAGTAGCTCAACTTTGTCCTGTGACCTGAATAGTGACATGTCAATGGCCACATCATTCATCTTGTAATCTTCCAGTTGCATCTGTTCCATTGGCTTTATTACATTTGGCGACAAATGAGTCACTGTCAATTGCTGTTGGATGAGGTCAAATTGTGACCGCAGATGGGGTGTAGCCAAAGCTTTATTCTCTTTGATCTTTTTTTTCTCTCATCGGGCTTTCCTTGCCTTCCTAGCAGTATCTGCTTGGGTCTGGAAGATAGAAGGAGAGGCAATGTGTCCAACTGCAAAAGGATGCCCCTGTGGTAGACCATATTGAATAGCCAATTGTTGGCTATGGGTAATTTGAAGGGAAAGTTTTTTGAGAACAAAATGGGAGAAATGAAGTAATGTTAAGGCCTTAGATGGCATTGATGGGACGAAGTGGGAAATGGGAATGGCAGAAGTGGCAGGGGAAGAAATAGACTAAAGAGAGGAATAGTACTTACTTGAAGAGCAATTACAGTACCCTGTAATGGGCGCTGTGGTGTGTCTGTCTCTTTTTCTGAAGTAAATTGAAACTGCACCCTCTTTCGTTTCTTGGGTGTCTCTTCTTCTGGCTGTATTTTTGCTCCTTTCAATGAGGCTTGTGGGGAACTGGGAATATCTATAATCGAGATTGATGGGGAAGCTTGTGATGGTGAAGGCACCATACTTTTTTGCATTTCTATGGCGCTGAGGGATGGAGGCCAAACTGATACAGTTGCTGTAGCTGCAGTTTGCTCTGAGGCTTGTGACTCTTGGCTTGACCCGGCCCTAGCTTCCTGTTCTTCACCCGGTGTAGGAAATCTCGTCTCTGGGCTAGATGCAGGGGAGAGATGACACTTATCCCATAGTTCTTCCCATCTTTCATCTGTGTCTACATTCTCGAAAGAATGGGTTGTTTGACAAATTTTTTGTCTATACTTCCAGTAGGGCTCTATCTTCTTAGTATCCCAATCTTTATTCTTTAATGTCCTCCTTAACCCAGATGTCATTTTGACTTTAGGATCATAACCCCTTTGTTTGATATAGAATGTCTCCCATGGCCTATTTTGTGGGAGGGTCAAGTCTGTTAACTCAACATAAAATTCAAGAGTGTCTTTCCTAAGATTTTCTCTGGTTTTCCAAAAAAGGCGGCTTTCACGTGCAATTCTGATTGCAACTGTTATTTCTTATTCAAGAAGTTAGGAAATCGTTTGGGTCATAAACCCATTTGTCCTCTATTAAAAGAAAACCCAAAAAGGCTAGCTTTCTGAGCAATACAACTTTAGCATCTCTGGTTTTCAAAACCATGTCGTTGGTCATCCATGGTAGGTTATACATTTTTTTTCTCTTCCCAGAATCAAATTCATTGTCAACTGTGGATACCTGCCTGGTGACTTCTAGGAATGCTAATTTAGGAGTCAAAATCTTAGGTAACAATATTAGTTCCGCACAAAAACCATGGACTCTTATAATGATATGGTGGGATCCAAAATAGAAATCGCAAGGAATTGGGCAACTAGTTAGAAGATTTGAAACACTGGAAAATAATCTATTCATAATTGGTTCAGGACTGAGGTGGCAAAAAACAGGAGTAACAAATAATTTCCAAAACTCATATGGGTCACTAGTCTTCGACAAAATGTGTCCATGCAGACACAGGGATGGTCTTTTGGAGATCAAAATTTGGGTCATACATATTAAAATACATATGTTGGGCAAAGAGGTCAGAGTTCTGGAAAAATATGAGGTGGAACAAATAGGAAGAATACCTGAACACTCTTTTTGATCTGAAATGGGCTAGTTGTTCTACCATTGAGAAAGCAATTTGTTCAGAAAAGTCGAGCCGATACTCTTGGGTTTTGTCGATGGGCTTCAGCCTAAAAAAGATAGCCATTTGTTTTGCATACATTGCCATATCATCTTTCATGCCAAGGATAAAAGCCATCATAGACAATGTGTCTTGGCTAACCTGTGCGAATCGGCCTCTTGGTGCAGGGAGTGTGGGTACCGTAGTATCATCATCACCCATTTGTAATTCAGATCTTAGGAACCTTGACTGAGTGTTGATGTTTGGTCACGTTCTTTGCATTTTAGTAACAGTAGGAAACGTTGCTGTACTATCATGATGCAAGGCTAACATGTCCCTGATAGCTTGTGGTGTGATTTGCATCGTGAATGGACTTCGTTGAAATGGTGCATGTAGGTGCATGAAACAAGTCTACACATAATTCGACCAGGTCGGGGCATGAATGTATAGTTGGGACAATGAGTTGAGTTAGTTGTGAGGTCCATATCCTCATGGCGAATGTCTCAAATTGCCCTACTCTTGCCCTCTGTAGACACCTTTGATATGCCCCTTCTCTAAGAGTTTTGTTGCTAGCTCTCTAAAGAATTGGATCCATGATGCCATCCGCATAATCTTTTATTTTCGCTAGGTCACTTGCTTGACCAGCTTCAGGAAACCTGGTTCGTGGATAGGTCTTTAATGGCTGCGCGGGAGTTGAAGCATACGATTTACTTGCAAGAAATTTATCAAGGGATTCATACATCTCAGCTCTTTGTTGTGAAGATTGTGCCCCCTCCATCTCTATATTTTCACTGTGGTAACTTGTATGAACCTTTTGCAAAATAAAAACACTTTCGTTGAAGCAAGTTTACTAGGCGCTGAAAAATTGCAAAGAACAGGATATTTTCTCGCAGATGCAGGTATGTTTGAGAACTTGTAAACTTTAACTCTTGCTAAGAGGTATTTATTGACCTATCAAGTCTCAAATGGCATTAAATTCGGATAATCGTTAGCAAATTTTATTCAATCTTCTTGGGATAGTGAGATAGACACGTTATGCAAGTGGCAGCGCAAGGTACCTTGGAGATTTCTAAAGATTTGGGAAACATTCAATATGTCGAGAATTTGAAGAATTTGAAATTTTTTGAGCTACCGACAATGTGTTCAAAGAACACTTATTTAAAAGAAAAGCGGGAAAACAACGGGAAATCAAAGCAATATGGGAATGGGAAACTACCTAACTATAATACATTAGAGACACAAGTTAACAGAAATGCTTCAAATAAATTTCATTTACAGGAATCTCTTCAGGGTTTCCTTCCATCGATTTTAGCGCGAATGAATTCCTCTGCTTACACGCGCGAATTTTATACGGGTCAGTCCATAATGCTTCAAATTTACTATGCTGACCCGGCTTGGCAGCGCTTGCATCCCATTTCAAAACAATTGAGCCTACCTCAAAATAAGGATTCGAGGTCCTTTTATCAAAACAGTCTTTAACCATTCCCTGATGCTTAATTAATGAATCATGCGTTGTATCCCTCTTCTCCTGAACTTTCAAAAGCTCCGCAAGTCTAACTTGCATGGGGCCATTTTCCTCAATTTCAATTTGTTTGATCCGCTGGAGGGCAGGGATCTCCAAGCTTAGGGGGATTATAGCGGACTTTTCATATATCAATTCATATGGGGACATTTTGATCACCTGTTTAGGCGTGATTGTATCAGCCCATAGTGCTAAATTAAGCACTTTATGCCACTCTTTGTGATGATCAGCGCCTACTCTTTTTATGAGTCTAATCAGGGTCTTGTTAGTCGATTCTGCCAAACCGTTACCTTGAGGGTAATAGTTAGAGAAAGTTTTCAGATATATTCCATGTTTTAATGCAACGTCGGATACTTTAGACCCCAATAATGCTTTAGCAACATTCTAGAAATTATGGTGTGAGGAGTCCCAAAGCGAGTAGTGATACTCCCTAAAAAATCTAGGATCACATTTTCTGTTGCCTCCTTAAGTGAGACTGCCTTGATCCATCTGGTGAAGTAATCTGTGGCAGTTAATATCCATATGTGGCCCATACTAGACACTGGATTTATCATTCCAATGAAGTCAAGACCCCATTGAACAAAATGTTCATCCGCAATTATAGGATTAAGGGGCATTGTTGCATTCCTTCTCATCTCCATGTAATATTGACATTTTTTAACCAACTGATAACAATCTGCAAATAAAGTAGGCCAAAAATATCCTGCCTCACTTATCTTTATGGCTGTAGTCTTTGCAGAAAAATGCCCCCCTGATATTCCATGATGCATCTCGTGTAGTATTTTCTTAGCGTCAGTTTTTTCTACACATCTTAACAATTTACCATCAGAATTTCTTCTAAAAAGGACCTATTCAATTAAAACAAAATGAACTTGTATCCTATAGTATCTTATCATATTTTGAGGGAGTTCTCTCGGATAAATTCCAAACTTCATAAAATTAATCCTGCTTGTGACACAAGATTCTTGATCAACCTCTTGTATTTTTAACACCATCTCTGTTTCTCTTGAATTTGTCTCTTCAGGTACCATTTTTTCAAGCCCTTGGGCCATATATTGGCACAAACCCCTGTCTCTAACTTAGTGGGTCTGACTTCTACATTATATTCAAGGATCTTAGTAATTCAGTTGGCTCTTTTCTCGGTAATTTCTTCCTCCATGATGTATTCTCTGACACTTGGGTGAGCTACAAGTATCAGAATTTTGCTCCTTGATACCATATGCCTGAATTTTTTGAGGGCTTTTACCATGGAATATGCTTTTTTTTTACAAAATTGTACCTGGTTTCATAATCCCTGAGAGTTCTTGAGAAAAAGGCTATTGGGTGTTCTCCCTCCAGTCTATCATCTTTTTGGGTTGACAATAGCAATATTTAACTCTCTTCCATAGACATACATTACGAAAAGCTTGAAAAAATTTGGGTTTTTCCGTACTGGCGCTGTTGAGATAGCCTTCTTGACCTCTTCAAAGGCTTGCCTTCTTTTTGTAATCCATTTGAAAATCAGGGCTTTCTTTAACAAGAGTGTCACTGGTCTCACCAAACCTACAAAATCGGATATGAACCTACTGACAAAATTAATTTTTTTCAAGGACTGAATTGCCTTTTTATTTACTGGAAGAGGTAGGTTCATTATCGCTGCAATTCTTTCAGGATCTATGGAAACTCTTTTAGATACTATGTCCCAATAATTTGCCTTGAGGCACAACAAAGATGCATTTCTTGGGATTCAGTGATATTCTAAAATCTTGACATTTTTTAAAGACATTCTAAATGATCAAAATGATCAACAACATTTTTTGAAAAAACAGTGAGGTCGTCCAGATAAATCAGGGTGATTTTATTTATAAGTTTCCCAAAGGGTACATCCATAGCTCTTTGGAAGGTGGCTCTTGCATTTGACAGGCCAAATGGCATCTTAGCGTATGCAAATGTTTTCCATTTGGTAGTAAAAGCAATTTTGTATTGGTCTTTATCAGCGAACCAAATCTGATTGTATCCAGAGAAACCATCTAGCAAAGAAAATTTCTCTGATCTAGCCACAGTTTGTAGAATTTGTTCCATGAAGGGCAAGGAATAGTGATCTTTCAGAGATGCTCTATTTAGATCTCTGAAATATACACACAGTCTTACATCTCCATTCTTTTTCTTAATTGGTACTAGATTTGATACCCAGGGTGAGTGCTTGATTGGAAAAATTATTTTGGAATCTAAAAGTTTTTGCAACTCATCTACCATTAGAGGCTCAATCCTTGGATTTATTGGCCTCTTTTTTGTCTGATGGGCTTAGATCCTTCAATCAGTTTTATTGTGTGTTGAATAATGTCTCTATTGTATCTATGAAGGTCTTCATAGCTCCAGGCTATGACTCTGTCATATTTTTTGCACAATTCAATTAGTCTTTCTTTTTCCTCTTGAGTTGCAGAATTCTCAACTTTTAGTTTTTTTCCTTGACACCTCTATTTCAGAATAATTTACTTTGTCGACTTGGAACTTTTTCTTCTCCAGGGTTACATCCTCTGGATCAAATAAGTTTTCTAAGGTGATCAAGCCCTTGGGGAGCTTATTAGTCTTCAATTGTATAATTTGATTTTCATATGCTTCTTCAATTTTGGTTTGCAACTGATCAACAAACTCATCTGATTGTTGCAAGAATGAGAGTACTTGAGAATCATTTTCAAATACTTGCCAATTTTCATCATTGTCTGGAATAGTCGGCCTCATTATAACTTTTACAGATTCATTGTTAATTAATAGGTCAGTTGCTAGATCAAACTGTGAGCCGATCTGGGCCATTCTATTAGCGTCAGAATTTTGACTTCTAGGGACTATCTCGATATTGAAAGCTTCAAAATCTTCTATTAAGTCCCAAATCTTATGCCTGTAGGATCTCATCCTTACATTTTTGGCTGCTGTCTTTTCTCTAATTTGCTTTACTACTAATTCTGAATCTCCTTTTACTATTAGATTTTTTATTCCCTTTTTTTTTCGCTAATAGGAGCCCATGTACTAAAGATTCATATTCAGCATCATTATTAGTACAAGCAAATTGGAAACGGATAGCCTTTAAATTTTTTTCATCATTTGGAGAAGTAAGACAAATTTTTGCTTCAGCACCTCGTTTATTTCTAGCCCCATCAAAATGTAAGGTTCTGATTTCTAAATTTTGAGTAGTTGGTGCCTCTTCTCTTAAAACATTTGGGATTTCATGGTCCTCATAAAAAATGACATGTGCCCAGACCAATAGAGTCGTAGTTCTCATATGGGTCGCTATGCATCATAGCCAACAACTGGTTATTTTCTTCTTCTTGATCATGCTCAGTCCAGTCGCCTAACTCTTCAACAATTTTTTTTTTAAAAATATTTAACATAGCATGATCTGCCTCTAATTTTGATGTTGGTTCATCGGTGATAATGATCTTTTGATAGTGGTTCAGATAAAATTTTCATCTTCGAATTGTATCTGGTTCTCAAGATGAGGTGAGACCAATCAAGAGACATCTTATTTTTGCTGTAAAGTCTCTTGATAAACATAAGCCAAAAACATGAGGTATATCTATCACTACTACATCTTGATTTACAATTATATTAGGACAAACATATAATTGTAATTGGAGATGTTTAATTCTCTCTATTGTTTGTACTGTTTTGCCATCTAGCTGTATGACTTTTTTAGTGAGTGGTTCATACTTAATTTTTAAGGCATCAGCTATTTGCTTGGGCATTACTTGTAGTACTAGCCCCTGAATCAATCATTGCATTATGCAGCAGTTTTTTGCCAATTATTAAAGTTAAATAGAAGGGATCCGGTTTGGATTTGCTTATCTCTGCTGTATTATTCACTAAGGCTGTTGTCTGCAGATGGATTGTATTTTTGAGCATTTTTTTCATCAAGGCCTTTGGTAACACTTTTGGGCACTGCTTGGCCTTGCAGAGCTTCTTGTAGTAGTGTCTTCTGTTCAGGAATAGCCAATATATCTTATATTGATACTTGTGCTGGAGTCTTTTTCAATTGATCCACCACATTTATTGGTCCCAGACTTTGAGCTCTTTGAAGATAAGGATATCTTGTTTTTTTCTGAATTTGGGCAGGAGTCTCTTGATTTTGCACCCGCTGAGGCACTTCTTGTCTGACAAAAGTGTTTGTCTTTGAAATGGAGGATTATCCATGACTTGACTATTTACAATCTCACGCTGTTCCACCATCTTTTTCTTTGATCTGGGGTAATAATCAGATTGCACCACTAGTTTTTTGGTGGTAGATGCTTCGTTCAAAAAAATTGATTCTTCATCTTCAACCCATGAGAACAAAGCATGTTTTGGGGCTATTTTTTCCTCTTGTTGCAAGGACATTCTTTGCATCTAAGCCATTAAGACTGAATTCTGCATGCCAGGGGACTGGTAGGCTTGATTGTTACTGAAACTTGCAAACTGACCATCCATTATTCTTTGCTCTGTCATCTTTTGTTGTAGATTACCCCTAGGACAATCTCTAGGTATATGATCATCATTGCAAGGGAAACACTAGGCATTAGTATTATCCACACAATTATTTTGCCTTGGAACAATCTCCTTATTTGAATTGGGAGGAATAGTCTGTGGGGGTGTGGGAACTGCAACTAATTGATTTGCTGGCTGATGGTTAGTTTGTCTTGGAGGACGCTGATATTGGTTTCGCTGATATGAAAATCTGTTTTTTTATAGCCTTGATATGGAAAGCTTAGATAAAGTATTCTGTTGTCTTTTTATATTGATCAGCTCATTGAAAAACGTCTTTAGGATATTTTTGATATCATCTAGCTCAAATGACTGAGTGGGGACAATTTTTTTAGCAGATGGTTGAGGGTAAGTGTACATAGACACAGGTGGGCTTACAAATTTAGGGACTTCTTGAGGTAATGACAAAAAAATTTCTGGGAACATGGGCATGGGAGGCCTTGGAGGTAATTTTTCAGCATCTATCAAATTGTTCTCAGCTTTGACCGCATATTCATAAGCCTCTGGGAAAGTGTGTTCTCCAAGTGACTGAATCATAACAGATATATTTGAATTCAAAACTTTAAGATAAAACACTATGGCGATATCTGGTAATGGTCTAGCTGCAACAGGGATTCTGTTTCAAGTCTTTTGAAATCTAAAATTGAAGTCAGTCATTGCTTCTTGTGGTCTTTTTTGAATGGTAATTAATTGCTGTAACAAAGAAGACTTATCACCCTTCTCTGCGAATCTTTCAAATAAAAGATCTCCGAGCTCATCCCATGTAGATATTGAATTGAGAGTTAAGGATCGGTACCATTCCAAAACTTTTCCTTTAAAAGAAGCCGCTAATAACTTTATAGCCACATTCTGCTGTGTGACGACGTGTATAGTAACAGACATCTGATACATCTTGAAGATGTTTTTCAGGGGTTTTAGAATTTTGCCCACTGAATTTGGGCAGAGCTTTCAAGGCATTTACTGAGATAGGATTTCAAGTCGCTGGTGGCACTGGGAGGATCAGAGCACTACTAGTGTTCCAACTTGCATAATTCTTTGGGGGAACATGAGCTCCCATATTTACTCTTGGTATTGGTATAAACTGATTGACTCTCTTTTTTGGACTAGTTACCAAAGGTGGTACCAGAATACTCGGATTTACAGCAGATTGAGATTTGGTTGTTGGTCCACAACTCTGACTCTTTGTAGCTCTCTGGTTCATACAGTCTTGAAAGAAACTTCAACACTGGTCCCACCGAGCGTGCCAAAAACTATTGATGTTCAAAATTGCGCTTTGTTTCAGATACCAACAATGGGAAGTTTCAAGATGTGGGACATGCGACTTGAAACAACTTCTAGATTTTTAAGAAGCTGGGCTTTTCTTTATATCAAGTGTTTGGGGGAAAAGGGATAGGAATTTAAACAGAAACACAAATGCAAAGAAAGAAAATCTAACTATGGCGATGCGTGTGAATGTAATTTTGATCCTTAATCCTAAGCACAGTGAATCTATATGTAAAATTCAGTTACATTAAAGAGCGGACGAGACATGATCAATGTAAAATATAGAAACAAGAGAAATAGAGGCTCGCAGTTTAGACTACTTTTGAAATGATACATGAAACATCAACAAAGGCACATAACTCTGTCTTCTTATTAATTCTTCAGCCACATAAAAGGCACAAAAACATGCACAGTTACATAAACTTTACAACTTAAGAAAATAAAATAAAGGCAAATGATCTTCTTAATCACAGCTCTAGAAAGTCTAAAACTCTTGACAATAATTTTTTCAAAAAATTCTCTCTGTATCTGATGCTGATTTGGTGATTCCTGCACTCCTCTTTATAGCCTCGGATTCCCTCCAGATTGTCTGCCCGTTCCCAAACTTACGGCTCAAATTGAACTCTGACTGAGCTGGAAGTGTCTATCAGAAGATAGTTTTTAGATTATGAAACGTTATGTTTTCCTGCAGTTCGCTTGCTGAAACAGATACACAGGTCGCTATGTTTTATTAAACGGAAGAGGACACTTAGTCAATACTCTGAAAATCTTCTTATTACTTTAGGAGATATCGGAGGACGACACTTGTCGTGTTTTGCAGCAACTATCGAAGACGCGGCATTTTTCGCATAACTTATACTCTTTTGTGTCTTGACTCAGGGTCGTTCTGCGTTTGGCACTTGTCACCATCCGCTTCCTCGAAACTTCAATAGCTTAAAAGAAAATAAGACCCACAACATCTCTTACCTGAGTAACTTTAAAAAGGGGCATAGGGATAGGTGGCAATCTCCGCTTGCTTCAATAAAAGACACATGGCAATCTCCGCTGCTTTTTAGCTATACTGTGGAAATGTTCGGGACATATGTTAGGCTCCTACGGATGGTGACACTTGGCAGCTTCCGCAGACTTTTAGAAATAAAATCTAGGACCCACCAGTCTTTATTCAGTAATGAAACACGAAGAAGATCTTTCGGATGGCAACACGTGGTGGCTTTCGCTGCTTTTGGGAAGATACGTGGCGTCTTCCGTTGCTTATAGAAAAGCAACACTGAGACCTTCTGCTATTGCCACTTGGTGCTTTTCACCTGATCTTAATACTTAGCTTTTTGAAACCTTTCGTTGCAAAGAGATAAAACGCGGGTGCCGATATGTAACCGCGGATGCTGACACTTGGCGCGTTCCGTCGAGTCGCTATGAGATACGTGGCACATTCCGACGAACTCATAGAAAATATGAAAGGTGCCTCGGAGGACGACACTTGGCGTTTCCATTTGAGCAAAGATGCCTTGGAGGACGACACTTGTCAATGTCCGCTTTACCCCAACACTTAGACAAAAATGAATCAAAAAGGGAAAATAGAGCCCGTGCTCTGTTTCAGAGCTTCGCCATCAAAGTATGCGGGAACAAAATTTTTCAGCGTGCAACTGAAAATCAGAATGCAACGTAGAGTAATTTTTACTCTACATCAACCTTTTTGGTTTTAAATTTCTAGAATGCTTAATTCTGAAATGTAATTGACTTCTACAGAATACGGTGACTAGTACTTTACATATATTTAATCTTTACAAAGCTGAAATGATTTTCTTTAACAGAAATTGCATTAATATTTAGTGTGCTCTTTAAAGTTTAGAGGTTAACCTCTTCGGTTTTAAATTTCTAGGATGCAATTCTGAAATGTAATTGATCTCTACAGGATACATTGATTAACGCTTGCATATATTGAGTGGGGTTTTACAGGAGATCCATATTTTGCTGTGCTTTGTGACAATGTCTTGATAACTTGACTGGTGTTTTTTGAATGGTAGACATCAAGAACTTAATGTATTCATCAACTTTTGATACAGGATTATAAGAAGTTCTGGGAGAACTTCGGGAAGTATATTAAATTAGGCTGCATTGAGGATTCAAATAATCATAAGCGAATTGCTCCTCTTTTACGTTTCTTCTCCTCAACTAACGAGGAGGATTTGATTAGCTTGGATGACTATGTTGAAAACATGACTGAAAAGCAAAATGCTATTTATTACATTGCATCAGACAGTATCAAAAGTGCCAAGAGTGCTCCTTTTTTGGAAAAACTTGTCCAAAAAGATATTGAGGTATACATATACATTCCTGCTGGAAACTTACTAATTGCTAACTACTTGTGGCTATAAGTGCAGCCTATTAATACAGAGATTTTAATATGTGGTCCCTTTTGTTTTTCTTTTTCAGGTTCTCTATCTGGTGGACCCTATTGACGAGGTTGCTATTCAAAATCTTCAGAGTTACAAAGAAAAGAAATTTGTTGATATTAGTAAAGAAGATTTGGACCTGGGTGAGTTGTTTTTCTTATGTTATCTTTAATGCACACTTCGAAGACATTCTCAGATGTCATTTTTTCATTTCTTAAACATAGGAAGAGAAACCTGTTAACCTAACGTGAGGGAGCATGTTGATGCATGATTGAGACGGGTCCATTCTGGATACAACCTTTTTCTATTAGCTGCAAGAGGAGCACCAAATTAAGAGAAAGTAATCTATTGATGAAAAAACTTACGTTAGCATGTAGGTATATGGGATTTGTTAGCATCACTTTGAGAAAACAAAATCTGTTACCTGTGTTTTAAAGGGAGCATTTATTTGGTTCAGATGGGTAAGCCTATGATGCTTATTGGGAAGTTCTAACATGTCTACAGATGAATTTGTTTTTTAGAGGAATGCTAGTAACTGTTCATGGTTATGTGATTAGCGAGTATATCCCGAACTTCAAAAGATATCAAACATGATGATACATTGAAGGCTTAATATTGAAAAATTCTTGTGTATTTTCTGCCGCTTTTTCGATTGCTGGACAATGGTCATATATCTTTGCTTAATATTTCGAATGTGTTTCAAAGGAAGATTGGTTAGGTTGCTTAGAAATTGTTAGGAGTTTTAATATCACTTTAGGCTAGCACCTTCATGATACAACTTCATTGGACGATGACCAATTGAGAGATTTTGGTTTAAATGCATATGCGAGTATGACTTCTGCAGTATATTTCAACTTCTACAATGCATTTTGGTTTGTTTGAATTTATAGCAAAGTTAATCTTCTTATGCAATTTGTTGGACTCGTAACAGGGGATGTAGATGAACTGAAGGACAGAGAAGATGAAAAAAAATATGTGGTTCTTTGTGACTGGATGAAGCAGCAATTGGGAGAGAAAGTAGCAAAAGTTTTAATATCAAAGCGCTTGAGTTCGTCTCCATGTGTGCTTGTTGCAGGAAAATTTGGATGGTCAGCAAATATGGAGAGGTAATCAACTGAATATAGAGCACAATAAGATGTCAATGTTGGCTGCAAAGTCATCAGCATTGCAGAATAAGATGGCAATATACTATTACATGATAGCAACTACTCATGCCCCTATTTTAATGAACAGAATAGCAGTTAAGTGACATTCTGAGTTGTTTTTTTGAAGGCTTATGAAGGCACAGACACTTGGGGATACATCTTCATTGGAGTTCATGCGTGGAAGGCGAATCTTGGAGATCAACCCAGATCATCCAATCATTCAAGATCTGAATGTAAGATTGCTTGTTTACTAGGATTTACTTGTCTCATTAACAACATTGAATGTTTGTTTTTTGTGAAAACTATCTACACATACATACTTTGCCTGAATTGTGAACGTTAAAATGGTTTGTTTCTATGATAATAATCAAATTGTATGTGAAAATAAGCTCAGAGTTGATACATTCAACATCCTTAATGGAAAATGATGTCAAACTTTGTTCGACATTGCTATATAACTTAGCGTTTGATATTCTTAGAGCCTTGCATGCAGTCTGCACTTCAATGGATTTTTTTTATGTTGAGAACAAAGTATGGTATTTTACTATTTTGAATGAAATTCTGTTATTTTGTTTTCTTTATCCAGTCTGCAAGCAAAGAAGATCCTAACAACCCCGAGGCACAAAGGGCTGTTGACCTTTTATATGATACTGCACTGATATCCAGTGGCTTTGCTGTAAGTCCTCAAAGGTTTATTCTAATCTATAATTATTTGGAGGTACAGGTAGCAGGAATGGGGAGCACATGTTTATTAAGCACTATTATGGATTTTTTTTTTTTTTGTGATTTGACAGCCTGATAATCCAGCTGAGCTAGGTGGTAAAATATACGAGATGATGGCTATGGCACTTGGTGGAAGATGGAAAAGTGCAGAGTCAGAAAGAGTGGAGCCAGAAGATGGTGAGCCCTCCTCAGTGACCATAGATTCTGAAGCTCCAGAGACAGAGGTTGTCGAGCCATCTGAAGTAAGAACGGAGAGTGATCCTTGGAAGAATTAAGAAGATTCTTCCTAACCCTCTTGGCAATGGGATGCTGTAGGCTTTAGATGTAATGCAATTTGTGTATAATATGATTTCTTCAACTTGCGAGGGATTAATCTGGAAAACTACTGGAAGCAACTGTATGGAGTGGCTTTCTATATCCATCAAGGAATTTTGTTAGCTGATAATTTATTCAAGGTAAACGTTGGAGACAGGCACGGCATTTGAATTGATATGCTGTCATATAGGAATAGGTAAAATGTTGAAAGCTAAATTTTTTCGTATTGCTCGGTGCCTCTGGGTAGATATAAATTGCAGAGACCTTAACTTACGATCTAATCAAATAATCTTGTTAATTGCCAATTTCCAAAAAATTATGTAATGAATCTGTGTTTGTTTGACTTCTAGAAGTCTTTTGAAATTGTATTCTGCATTGGAACGGTATGACCTTTTAGTGAGCAGATTTGTTGTTGACCACGCAAATCTGTAAAATATTTTTTAATCCCATCCTTTAAACAAGTGGCTATTTTCAGACATCAGCAAAATAACAAATTAAGAACATTGTTATCTATGATCATGAATATTTACTGGAAAACTAGGAATCTTTTCAGTTCTGATACGCGGTTTTTTGTTACACGGTTTAGGTGTCAAAGACATGTGATGACTAAGATATTGGCATGCACACCTCTTAGGTTCACGGTTCTTTTCTCACAAAAGAGCAGCTACGTACAATAGGAAATTGGATGTGGCGCTAATTTCGAATATATTGTAAATTCTAGGAGTGAAAAGTTAAGAGCCTCCATAGATAGATGAAGAGTCATTTTAGAATAAGAAACAAATAGCTGTATTCTTAGCTATTTAATAATGTAATCTTTCATTCTTCATTAATGTAATTTACAATATTTTTGTTTGCCCCAAATCCTGTTGTCATTCCATTTATGCCCTGACATTTGTATTGTAATACAAGGTTTTATTATTCTTTTTCCATTCTCTCTTGCATATTTCATTCTTTAGCCAATCAAATTCTCTCAAAAAGATTAGACTTCGTTGTACTTTTTAGAAGAGATTTTCGCTGAATAGTGCCCTGATTTGCTATTTAATTGCTGTGGTATAGTGTATTTGTTCGTTTAATTCATTATAAGAAGGCATCTTGGTTGGATTTAAGGTGTTTCAAAGGTGTATCTTTGCTCTGAAGGCGTTTCAGCATCTAAGGGAGCGCTTTGATCGAGTTTTAGGTGATTAGTGAGGCATTTTTGCAGATGTATGGAATGCATGTTTGTTATGGGCTGATTGCTAGGCGTAATATCTTCATTGTGTGTTGTTCTTTGGAGGATTTTTCAACCTTGCACGTTACTTTCTTTCATATTGAAATTCTGATAGGATTGTTCAAGACGCTTTATTCTGTTGTTGGTTGTGTTTTACTTGGTTTGGCAATCTTGTCTTGTTTACAGAGGTGGGGGGAGCTGGTCAAATCCTCCAACAAAGGAGATTCAGGGTTTTTTTTTCTCTTCGAAGAGGTGCCAAACATGAGAGAAGTCAATTTATTCGCTTTTATGTTTCTCTTCGATCAAAAGGGATAATTTTTGAATGGAGAACATTCCTACAAGTGAATAAGGACATTTTTTTTTTGCATTTATGATTTATTCAAAATGCATATATTTTTTTCAAACTAGATGTATTATTGGGACACTAAGTAAAATTCAAAAACAAATCAAATTGTATACCGGTAGTATTTGGTTTGCATTTATGAGTTAAATTGTAGTGATCAATTTGTTATATTTATAGTTTAATATTAGTTGCAATGACGACGTCTGTGACAATCTTTACAAATTGTTCGTCAAATGAGTGTTGTAGATGGAGTAAGTTTTTTCACGTATTGTCTAGATGCTATGTGCCATTATGTTTTTACATGTTAATGTTTTTTTCACGTATTGTTGGATATATATAAAAAATAAGTTTATTCAATGTATTGACATGTATATAAGAAGGACAAACATATGGAGAGGTTTGGTATATTGGTCGGATGCATATAGAAAATAAAATATTTTTGGAGTGATAAAGAACCATTTCATCTTCCAATATAATAGGTATGAATTTTATCAAAATTATTGTTGGCACCACCTTAACTAAGAAAGATCTCTCGTTAGAATGGTTAGGGCATGTGGGGAATACTAATCTTCAATGATTTGTGCTTAAATTTCTATGATGATGATGATGATCAACATGTGAAATACAAATATGTAAATGACAAATCATCATGGAAGCAAAAGAATTCTAAAACATTAGTTTTGATGCGGGTTTTTGTTAATGCAATTGTGTTTTGTCACATTCAAGGGTGTAACAATGATTGGATTTTTTTTACAAATTGAAAGAATTATATGACTTTTATTACAAATTGAAAGAATTATATGATTTTTTTTACAAATTGAAAGAATTATATGATTTCCATCTTAAATTTGAGTTCATACAGTTGCAGTTGAAATTATTCAATCTAGAATTGAAAAATGAGAATGTCACAAATTTGGCTTCTAAAATCTATAAAATCAAGTATGATGATGATGTAGTGGGTATAAAAATTGATGTCTATATGACCATCTTTATAAAGGGTTTTTTTTTATAAACTCAACTTATTTGGAGTCATTGCGAACAAGCAACTTGTTGAAGACTTTCACATTTGATCAAAAAATTGGTTTAGAAAATTGCTGAAAGATAAAAAGCTTTCAAAAGAAAAATGAAGTCAATGTGATTTTTTTTTGGCTATGCAATTCAAAATGACAATTCTTCTAAGATTGCAGGGAATGATAGAGGCAAAAAGAAGAACAAAAAGTGCAATGGCAAATCTGGAAAAAAAATAGCTAACATCAAGAAAAACAAAATGACAAACAACACTTGTATTGTAAACGTTGCGATAAGAAAGGTAGTCATGAGACCTATGAATGCAAAAGATTATGGGAAAAGATTGAAGCCTAGTAAAAAGAAAAAACATAAAAGTAAAATAAAACTTAAGAGTTAGATTCAACTTAGTTTTACTTTGAATGTGTGTTTTTCATTTTTGACGAAACAAATAATGTCTTAGAGAGTTCAATTTGAGATAATTCTTCAGTTTTAAACTAGCGTCACATAGCATATGACTTTTCAAAGAGAATTCTTTGAGGGGTTTCATGAAGAAAGATGTTGTCTATTATATTTCGTAGATAAAACAAGTTCGGGACTTCAAGGCAAATGTTCAATTTGATTCAAGACCCCAGGGCTTCTAGATTTCATTTTTTGACATATTATATTTTCCTCAGTGAAAAATAAACTTATTATCTCATGCAAATTTGACAACAATGCCACACCATTATTTTGGATGATGGTGAGGTGAAAGTCACAAAAATGTGATAACATAGTTATTCTGATTGGATATGAGTAAAGACATTGTTTAAACCTAGGGTTCTAGGCCAAATTAGCCTTAGAAATGGGTGAAAACCATCCCAAAAAGGGGGTCACCCAGCTGTAGAATAATCCATCAAATAAAATACGTCAAACACAACCTTAATTAAGGGGTCTTCAATCTCCCAATTGTAGCGCATCCCAAAGATTAGGGTCATCAACTCAAAGAGCAGCTTATTGCCCTAAAAATGTCTTCAAATCCTGTCACCAAATGTCCAATCCTAGTCGCTACACTAAGATGTAAGACGCCACACTTTCCAAGATGTATTTTTGAATTTTTTGAGTATTTGAGCTCAATTACATCCCTTGAATAAGACTACACTAGTTCAGAGTTGTCCCTAATTCCACTTGGCTTTTGAAGGTTTTCATTTTCAAATGCAAAAGTTATATATCTTACTCCTCAAGCTGGGTGCTCTATTTGGAAGGAAAGTGCAGAATGTTATAAGGTTACTTTCTTTTAAAATCACTTAAGGGCTATGTGAGCCCCATTAACTCAAAAGGCTCCCTCCTCAACTTAAAATTAGAACAACTTAACCAAAAGGTACCTATTGAACAGAACTATCTACTGAGAGGGGGGTGAATTAGTAGATCAACTAAAAACTAGTTCTTTAGCTTTTTAATGAAGATATAAAAACATATGCATATTAAAGAACAAATGTAGAGAGAACACACACACACAAAAACACAGTATACCAGATTTATACGTGGAAAACTCAAACGTAAAAAACCACGGTGAGAATAGCTGCTAGAATCTACTGTTTTAATCCAGCCTCACAATTAAATCACCTCATTAGCAAAATAACACTAGTTACATTTAAGGGCACCTATCCTTAGGAGACACCAATCCCCTCATTGAGCACCAACTCGGTTTAACCTTACTGGTTACAAGATTTAAGGGCACCAACCCTAAGGAGACTCCAATCCCCTAACTGAGCACCAACCAATCATAACTATGGAGCTACAACTCCAGTATACAAGATAGATTCACAAATGAATCCAGTTCAGTTTCTTTATTACAAGTCTAGTTTGTAACTTCTCACTCTTGGCTTATACTGTGTATGCCTATTCTTCTTCTCTGCTCATTCTCTGCACATTCACTGTGAGCCCTTTCTTTCTCTTTGCCTCACTTTCTGCTCGTTCTCTTTGTGATTTTTCTTCCTTTCTGCCTCACTGGTTCTATGTCGTTATATCTTCTGTTTGACACGGTCCGTTTATATCAGCTGCTTCGGCCTCTCTTCCTTTGTGTCTTTTATATATTCTTTGTTTGACACATCAACATCCTCTTCTTGCCTCTACACCTTTCTCTATGCTATCATGGTCTGTCTATGTATTCTATTAGAGACACTTCGTATTGCTCACATGCTTAGGTTCAGCGATAGTCTGAGCAATCGCAAAAATGACAGCGTTTGACTCTCTTCAAATTGTAACGGTAGCAACAACAGCGGCAAAAAACAAATTACCATGTTTAAGATGTCATATATGTATAGACAATGTAGCTTAGGGTTTTCTATCTCCAATTGCGTTCACACTTCAGCTACAATTAACTGGTTGTTATTAAAAGCCATTTTGACTTATGCTCTTTCCCATGTCTCTGCTCATGCATCACATTGCAATGGTCAAGTCTCTTTACTATGTTTGGCAACTTCGGGATTTATCTCATAAATGCACAGCCTCCTTAATTGATGATTGATCGGTTGGATCGATCAATCTCGGGCTTTGTGTAGACTTTTCGAGCTCACCGTTTGTCTGGTGATGTCTTTAATCGAGGATTATTTATCTTGTCTTTGGCACCAATCACTGTCTATCATGAACTGTCAGATGTATGCCCTATTTCAACAGAACCATTGATCTCTCTTGCATTAACGATCAAGCTCTTTCTCGCATCTCGATATTTTCTATATGATTGGTTCGCTTTCGCTCCTTTCAATTTATTCGAATATGCTCAATCCATAAATTTAATCAGATGTTATTCTTCGGCAGATTTGACTATATCTCGCTTGTCATGGTTTTCATGAGAGCTTTCGCTCCGATAGAACTTACAGGACTTGCTCGGTCTTTAACTTCGCCACTGTGCATTAACCTTCGAGCACTTTTAAGGCTTGGATCCACTCGCTCCATTGGATCTTCTTAATCCTGACTTGCGTGTGTCATTGGATCATCAAAGATGCTTGCTCTTTATGTTGACTAGATCATTAACCTTCGACATGTTGACTTCATCTCGCTTCTTTCGGCGCCTTTGAGATGTTTCCCCTTCGTTGATCTCTTCAGACTTGCTTGAACTTTAACATGTCCCCTTCGGGACAATTTTCGCGGACTTTTTGTCTGGGTCCCCTTTCGGCACTTTTGTTTAGGACACATATCCTTCGGGGCTTTGCAAATGTACCCTTCGGCTTTTCTGTAAAGGTTCACATACCTTTCGGCTTTTTGTAACAGTCCCTTCAGAAGTCTTGAATGGTCCTCATACCCTTCGGACTTTTTGAAACGGTCCACTTACCCTTCGGACTTTCTGCAGACTACCCTTTGGCTTTTCTAAACGGTCCACTTGACCGTCGGACTTCTTGAGAAGTGCCCTTCGGCTTTCTTGAATTGTCTACTTGCCCTTCGGACTTCTTGAGAAGTGCTCTTCGGCTTTTCTGAAAGGGTCCACATACCCTTTGGCTTTTTGCAAACTACCCTTCGGCTTTTCTGAACGGTCCACTTTCCCTTTAGACTTCTTGAGAAGTGCCCTTCGGCTTTCTTGAAGGCGTCTACATGCCCTTCGGAACAATTTTCACAGGCTTTTTGTCCGAAAGATTTGTCCTTGCCAATATTTTCGAAAGAATTGTCTTTGCCAATTTTTTCGAAAGAAATTTTCAATACCATTTCGGGTTCTTAATTCAACATGACTTATAGACTTGGAAGTAAAGTCATCTTAGAAACCCGATCAAATCTTCTAGACCCATTCGGGTTTTCAACTTTGCTTAACTTATTAGAATGAACTAAGTAAAGTTGTTGCAAAACTCCGATCAACTCACCTAGACCCATTCGGGTTTTTCACACTGCTTAACTCATAAACATGAGAGAAGCAAAGTCACTCCATAAACCCGATTAACTCACCTAGACCCATTCGAGTTCTCGACTTTGCTCAACTTATAAAATGAACGAAGTAAAGTCATTCCATAACCTTGATTAACTCTTCCTTGACCCATTCGGGTTCTTGTGACTGCGTAGCTTATGAAGTTGAACGAAGTAAAGTTATTCTAAAAACCCGATTTACTCACCCAGACCCATTCGGGTTTTCGAGATTGCTTTACTTATTTTATAAGTAAAAGCACTTCACAACCCTGATTTACTCAAGTCTGTTCAACTCATCCTTTGACATTAATGCATGATAGCACATTCATCCTTTGCATTCAATGACAATATTACAGACATCAATGACTCAAATTGCCAATAGTACCTTTTATAAATTGAAGAGGAGTCTGTGCGTCCTTCTTTAAGTCCCTTTTTTCTTAGCCTAAAGGAAACACCAAAGAATAAGGCTAAGGGCCATTTTTCCACTCTTATGTCCAAAAAGGGGACATGACACAAAAAAATAGCAATTTTTAATTTTTTTTGTTAAACCCTAACCAAAAAAATTCAAAATTTCTAGAAATACAATTTTCGGGCAAAAATTGCCATATTTTAATATTAAAATATTGCAAAAAATTCTATCAAAATCACATCCCATGAAATACCTTGAAATCTAATTTTTGCATGCATATATAGGTCTGAAAATTCACAAATAAATACCAGTTGATTGCTTGATGGAAAAATATCAAAATGGCAATAATTTGCCCTCAAAAGCATGCAAAATTTGCTCATTTCACAAGAGAAGAAATGCCAACAAGTCTTCTTTGGCATTCCAAATTTGGGCACACACACTATGATAGTGTCCACACAATGCAAAAAAATAGTGTTGTAGGCTTGTCGACTTTGCCCCAAAAACATAGAAAAATGTGAGGTCTACATATTGGCTAAATAGGAATAAGAACTATTTCAAAATTTAGAATGGAAAGCCAAAAGAACGTTGCAATTTGTTCATTTTGATATGTGTTCACAAATATTTCATGTTGACTTTGATATATTTTTTGAAGAAGAAATAAAAAACCTTCAAAACGTTTCAAAAATTTGGATCCATGGTTGAAAATGAAACCCAATAACAAATTAACACACTTGGACTGATAATGGCAGTGCGTTTTCTTCAAAGGTGTTTGAAATTTATATCACACATAACAAAATCAAACATCATCTCACAGTTCCTTACACTCCTCAATAGAATAGAGTAGTAAAAATGGATGAACTGCACTGTCATGAACATGGTTCAATGAATGTTCATCTTTAAAGGGGTAAATATGCACTTATGGGCACAAACAACTCAAACAATAATATACCTCTGAAACAAGTCACTATCAATAGCCCTGTAGATGAAGATTCCATATTGGTCATCTCCCGTTAATGCAACATCTTCAGATTTTTGAATCCACATGCTACACATTGATTCCAAAGGAGAAAATGAACAAATTAGAAAATGAGTCATAAATGCAAGCTTTTGTGATATTTAAGAGTGTTCAAAAGTATATAAGCTATTTGATGAGAACACCAAGAAATTTCTTATTGCACGAGATGTTGCCTTTTGTGCAACTGCAATAGAAACACAAGCAACAATTGACGATTGAATTGACTGGAAAAATATATCAAATTTGACGTGTTCAAAGAGGTTGATATGGAGATTCCAAATAGTGAAATGAGAATCTATAATTGAGAAATACTTGAATCTGCATTGACTCTTAGTAACTGAAACGACACTCCCCTTGCAGAAGAAATTGAAACTTCATTAGAGGATGGTCCAATGATAGAATATGAAGGAGCTTCAAATTTTAAAACTGAGGCCCTTGTGATTTAGAAAGCTACACAATATAAGTTTCCAAAATGGTCCAAAAAGACATTGAAATATGTTAGACATGATGAGGTTGGGAAAACATGGATAAACGTGCACAAAGTCGGACAACAATCAAACATATTTTTTTATGAAATTCAAGATGAAATAGAAAACTTACTTTGGAAGACCTTCCTAAGAAGAAGTCAGTGTTGCTTTTGAATTTGAACCCACTTCCTTTAAACAAGCTAAAAAGTTTGATGCATGGAAAAATGCAATGCAAAGTGAGTATGATGTGTTGGTCAGAAATAAAACTTGGAAATTGGTTGATCCTCCAATTCACTATAAACCAATGGGCTGTACGTGGGTATTTCACAAAAAACACAAAGTAAGGCTTGTCACAAAAGGGTTTACTAAAAAAATAAGGAATTCATTGCAATGAAACCTTTGCACCTACAACAAAATAGATTACCATTCAAACCATATTAGCTTTGGGAGCTCACAATGTATGAAAATTTCATCAAATGGACGTTAAAATTATATTTATAAGTGGCGATCTCAAAGAGAGTGTACATGATACAACTCAAAGGCTTTGTAGTAAATGACAAAGAATGCAAAGTGTGCAAACTAGAAAAATCGTTGTATGGTTTGAAACAAGTCCCAAGAGCATGGTATGACAAAACTCGCCAAGCACCTTTTGAACATGAACTTCAAGCTTTTTAAATTTGATGATGCAATTTTTTTTAATACAAATGATAAAACAATTTTATTTATAGTGGTGTATGTTGATGATCTGTTCATCATAGAGAACAATGAGAGATGCATTGCAAAATTAAAATCATAGTTGATGAAAGGCTTTGGAATGACAAATGTAGATTATTTTCATTACTATTTGGGTATTGAAGTAATTCAAAAATCAAAGTATATCTTCATTACTTAATATAAATATATTGGTAAAATTCTGAGCAAGTTCGGAATCACAGATTGCCAGCCTCTCAGTACATCCATGTAACAAAATATGAAATTGATATTAAAATATACCACATATTTAATAGATGCTACTATATACAAACAATTCATTAGAAGTCCAATCTATGTGACTAGGACTAGACCATATATTTCTTTCATTGTTAGTGTTCTTTCTTGATTCATGCAACAACCTAAAGAAAGTCATTGGGTAACAACAAAAAGAGTCATTCGACATCTCAAAGGAACACATAATTTTGGGCTCAAATACTTTAGGGCAGGGGACTTCAAACTAGTCAGATACTTAGATTATGATTATGTTGAGGATTTTGAAGATTAAAAATCCACTTTAGATTTTTTAATGAATCAGGGAACAACAATTATCAATGAAGAGTCAAAGAAGCAATCAATGTCGATAATTTCTTCAATAGAAGCAGAATACATAGTAGCGTTAGAGATAACCAGAGATATTTTGTGGTTTAAAAGGGTTCTTTTCGATTTCCAGGAATAATATATTTCGTCAACACCTCTCATGGTTGATAATACATGCAATTGAAATGACAAAAATATTGTATTTCACGATCGAACCAAATAATCAACACTCAACATTATGGGAAACATGGCAGTGTAAAATTGCTACATTGTTTTATTACAGAGTAACCAACAAATAACTTCACAAAAACAACGGGACGAGAACAAAATGAAAATTTCAAAGACATGCTTAGTCTCACAATAATTCCTATAGATTGAGGAGGGGATGTAATATTATTATAATATAATATTGTAAATCTTTAGAGTAATTATAGAATTTTTGTCTCATAATTATAAGCTAAAGAGTCTTTGTAGGTAGAAGAGTCATCTTGGAATAGGAAATGAATAGTCACATTCTTAGCTATTTAATAATGCAATATTTCATTCTTAATTAATGCAATTTGAAATATTTTGGTTTGCACCAAATCCCATCATTCCAATCCCAACCTGACACAAATTGCATTGTTTCGTGAAGGTCACCTTCTGCTAAGTATTTTATCAAACTTTCAACACATCTTTGATGCCAGGGTCTATCTTATAGAAAACTTGTGCCACATTGTGTTATATATATATATATATATATATATATATATATATATATATATATATATATATATATCTCTCTCTCTCTCTCTCTCTCTCTCTCTCTCTCTCACACACACACACACACACACACACACACACACACACACACACGGTTCTAAGTCAAATTGATTTTTATTGGAATGCATTGTTATATATAAATTAATCAAAAAATGATGAAGTATGGTGGTTATAATAAAATGTGGCTGTTTCATATTCATGGCTTGATATCCACAATAGTTAAAACCCTGACACAAAAAGCTAAGAAGCATGTTGGGTAAACATGGCTACATAACCATTGTATCAAAATGGACAAGTGAGAAAATCATAAACAGGGAGTGGCACCGGAAGGTGTTGATGGCAGGTCATCCTTGGGAGGAAGAATAACCCACAAAAAGGCTCTCTTGAGTGAGCATTGATCCAAAACTCAGAAGTTCTGGTTGATAAATATTTCAAGAACATAGAAATAACACAGTAACAATGAATTCTTTGAGAAGAGATGTATTATTACTCAAGATCACAATACAACTATATGCTTATATTTGGGAAGAGATGTCTGCTTTTTCATTTCGGGTTACATATTTATTTATACCTATTTTGAAAGCAGTGGGAGGATGTGGAAGTTCACTAATCTTGAGGGAGATTATGTGTTTCAAATTCCACGCTTTAAAACAATACAGAATTCGAAGAATTACTATTTTTAAAAACTTACTATTTTTAGACTGCACTACTAAAATTGAAATTTGGGGCACTTTTATTGGGTTTTTGGGGGTCAAAATTCATCAAGCAAAGCTTCATGCCATCTCATGACATTCTCCTCATTCTTAGCTATCCAGCGGTTCAAACAACAAGTCAATTAGAGTTACGGTGCAAAAGTTATGGCTCCTAAAAGTTCTATCATCAATTAGGGTGGAACTATCACCCGAATTGTCGCCTAAATTGCTGCCCGGATCATTCCTCCCTCCTTGAAAAATAATGCTCACCATTTTGTCAATTTTTCTCATCAGGTGTGGTAGTTGTGTCTTGATTTGATTCTCTGTGAGCCACTCAACTTGGTGGCTAAGCTGGCCCCTTTTGACCACTCGATAAAGTGAAATAGAGCATCCTCTTGTTGTCTTCATCTAGGTGTCCAAAATATGATCCTCCTCCACTGGAGCAAAAATCTGTGGATCAAGTTCATCAATGTCAAGTTGTTCTGCTACGACTGAAGTGTCTAATAGAGGTGGATGATATGGTTTGAGGAGCTCCACATTGAATATTGGATGCAGACCAAGGTAGGCTGGTAGGTTCAACTCAAAAGCATTTTATCCAACTTTTCTGGTGATGGTGTAGGGACCATATCGCAGAGGCCAAATTTTTCTATGTGGGCCTGCAAGTCATTCTTTCTGAATCCGCAACCAAACCTTATCACCCACAACAAAATGGTGTGCAATTCTATGTTTGTCATGGCATTGCTTATACTTCTGATTCATCTTCTCCAGGATGTCATGAACTTGCTACTGGATGTGTTGCATTTGTTTAATGAACTTTTTTGCTTTTGCTATCTTAGATCTTCCATGAGGAGTGTATTCCATGGTGGAGAATGGAACATCTATATCAATTGGTGCCATGGGTTGGAACCCAAAGCATACTTGGAATGGACTGTGCTTGGTCGAGCTGTGCAGGGCCCAATTGTATCCATGTTGTATGAAAAGAAGCCCCTCATCCCATGTACATGGATGTTTAGAGTGATACATCCGAATCATGTGAGCAATCAAGCAGTTCAAAACCTCTGTCTGACCATCAGTCTGTGGATGGAACGCTGTGGACTTCATCAGCTTGGTATCCATCATCTTCCATAGAGTGGACCAGAAGATGCTCAGGAACTTGCTATCTCGATTTGAGATAATGGACTTGGGGAGACCAAAATAGAGCCATATATGAATAAAATAAAGTTGAGCAATTTATTCAATAGATATATTTTTCTTACAAGTAATCGTGATAGCTATTTTTGAAAAATGATCAACTACCACAAAAATAGTCCTTACCATGTTTTGAAGTGGGCAAACCTGAGAGAAAATCCATTAAGACAGAATCCCAAGGCCTGGTTGGTTTTGGCAATGGCGTGTACAATCCTTGCTTCTTATTTGTTGGCTTAGCTATCGCACATGGGGTGCAATATTTGAGATTTCTTTCCACATCCTTTCATATATGGGGCCAGGAGAATTGTTTTTGAAGAACTGCCAATGTCTTCTCTATACCAAAGTGTCCCGCTGTCCTACTGAAATGTGCTTCCCATATCATCTTCTGTTGCTCTACAACTGGAACACAGATGTGCCCCATATGACAGAGGACATTATCTTTCAAATAGAAATCAGAAACATGTTTACTTTTTTGAAGCACTTGATATGTATCAACAAAGGTAGGATCTGCTTCATACAAAGCACCCCAAGTGGCAGTCTCATGTCCGCACAAGTCAATAACTATTATGAGTGCAGTAATTGGCAGATGACTCAGACAATTTACAGCTGTATTTGAGATCCCCTTTTTGTGTTTGATTATTAGATGAAATTACTGAAGATATGTGGCCCACTTTTGGTGCCTCTTATTTCGTAGTTTGCTTTGTGTCTAGATGAATTCCAATGGTCTATGGTCAGTGTGGATGATCGTCTCTTTTCCAAAGATGTAGTGTTTCCATTGTTTACAGGCTTGCACAATGGCATAGAGCTCCTTATCATATGTTAGATATTTTCTGACTGTATCAGTGAAATTTTCTCTATGATATGCAATAGGATGGCCATGTTGCATGATGACAGCTCCCATGGCATATTTAGATGCATCTGTCATCAACTCAAAAGGTTGATGCAAATATGGCAAGGTAAGAACAAGGGCTAAGCAAAGTATATTCTTCAAATTCTCAAATGCCCTTTGTTGTATTTCACCCCACTGAAATGTAGCTTTAGCTCCTCCTTTAGTCACTTGGGTTAGTGACCAAGCAACATGTGAAAATCCAAGAACAAATCTGTGATAGAAATTTGCAAGACCCAAGAAGTTGCAAAGTTTTGTGAGGGTCCTTGGTGTGGGCCATTCTAGAATAACCCAAATATTTTTTGGATCAACATGGACCCCTTCCTCATTCACAATGTACTCGAGGTATTGAATTGTTGTCATCTCGAATGTGCATTTATTGAGATTTGCATACAACTTGTGCTCCTGAAGATTTTGAAGCACCGTATGAACATGTTGCAAATGTTCCTCCCATGTTCTATTGTAGATGAGTATGTCATCCAGGTAGAAAACCACAAATGAGTTGGTTAAGGGTCATAGGATGTCATTCGTCATCCTCATGAAGGTTGCAGGTGCGTTAGTTAAACCAAAAGGCATAACCAACCATTCAAAGAGCCCCTCCTTAGATTTGAATGCAGTCTTCCATACCTCGGTGGGATCGATGGGAATTTGGTGATAGCTAGATTTGAGATCAATTTTGGTGAAGAACTTCACACCATGGAGTTGGTCTAGCAGGTCATCAATCATGGGGAGAGGGTAGCGATTCTTCACAGTGATTTTATTTAGAGCTCGATAGTCAATGTAAAGCCTCCATGTTCCATCTTTCTTTGGTACCAAGACAATTGGGCTGCCACAGGGTGAAGAGCTTAGCCTAATGTGACCTTTTTGGATCAATTCTTGAATCTGTCTTTTTATCTCATCATTCTCCAAAACTGATCTATGATACATATGACTGTTAGGCAAAGGTGATCCTGGGATCAAATCGATAGAATGTTTTACCTAGAAATGCAGTGGAACTCCTATGGGTGACTTGAATAAGTCATCATATTCTCCTATGATTCATCATATCTACTTTTGTTGTTGTGTTGATTGTGTAGTCAGGACTGCAACATCGGCCTTCTTGGATTTTTGTGGTTTGACCACCATGAGAACAAATTGCTTTGTCTTCTCCACCAATTTCTTACATTGGTTAGCATTGATCAGGGAGATAGATGTGGGAGGTGGTACCTCTAGTACCTTGTAGCACCGTGTTACAAGAGTGAGGGTGATTCTTCGAGATCATGATTCATAGATGCTATGTCGCTCATACATGAACAACTGACCAAGGAGTACATCACAAACATATAGATTGACCACATCACACAAGAATTCATCTTGAAAAGGTTTTATTGCATATGAAAGAAGACACTGATGGGTGACACAGAAGTCTCTCACTAGATTCAACCATCCAATACTGTATGGATTTGGATGAGGCTTCATGGATAGATTCAAACTTTTCACAACTTTAATAGAGATTAAATTCTTTTGACTCCCACTATCAAGAATGAAATGTAGAGGCTTACCTTTTACCCATAATTTGGAGTAAAACAATATTTCCTTGTCATCTGGCCTTTCCTCACGGGTTTATGATGAAGCGACGATGGTGTCGAGCTCAACATCTACAATTTCTTCTTCATCCTCTTCAACTGTGGGTTGTGTATGAGATAGAGTAGTAGATGTCGAGTATTGTGACTAAGAAAGTAGTGACTTGATGGCTCGACATTCTTATTTGGAGTGAGCTTCAGTTTTGTGATAATCACACCATTTTCCAGCGTTCCCCTTCTGAGATTTCTTATCTTGAAACTCCTTTTGCTTCCAATTTTGACCTTTCTTGTCACTTTTCCATTTTAAGGGCTGACTCTTCATATTATTTCTGCCATGCTTCTGCTCAATCTTCACTGTGAATTTATATGCCTCACCAAGGGTTTACAAATTGAAGAGTTCCATTTCCCTCTGTATGTACCATTTTAGTCCACCACGATATTTGAGAGTCTTATGTTTCTCACTTTCTTGGATGCCCAATCTTGCAGATAAAGAATGAAAAATATCTGTGTAATCTTGAATAGATTGGTCCTTACCTTGGTGACGTTATTGCCACTATATGTACAGATCATCATATGCTCCAATGGGATAGTATTCTTCTTTCACCACTTCCACAAAATCATCCCAGGTAGGTTCCACCTCAAGGCCAATGTCTTCTGTACTGAACCTCTTTTTGTACACTTCTCACCAGTTTTTCATGGGTAATGATGCTTTCAAAAGACTAAAAGTGATCTTTTCTCCATCGATGAATTTGTTTACAAAGAAGTAGGAAGGCAATTGATCTAACCAATTTTCTACTACATTAGCATTGATTTTGCCTTCAAATTTAGGAATATCAAAATTCACCTGAACCTTGAAGGGTGTTGGGGCACTGAAATGACATTCCATGGATGGAGAGCCAAGAAGTGCAGTTGAGGAGCCAAAATTTTCCATCGGGAGTTATTGAAGAATTTGGGCAAATTGTTACAACATCTGTGCTTGTTGCCATTGGAGGGCTTTATTCACCATTTCTTTGAAAAGATCGGATGTCTCGGTGTTGTCTGCCATTTGAAGTCATTTGAAGCAAATAGGTGGATAGTTTGGAAGCTCTGTTGTTTTCCACCCAAGCTTCTTATAGCCTAACCTCATCCTCGAGATCATACACTCTCAAGACAAACTACTCTGATATCACTGATCCAAAAATCAGAAGTTTTGGTTGATAAATATTTCAATAACATATAAATAACATAGTAATAATGAATTCTCTGAGAATTACTCAAGATCACAATACAACTATATGCTTATCTTTGGGAAGAGATGTCTGCTTTTTCATTTTGGGTTACATATTTATTTATACCTATTTTTAAAGTAGGGGGAGGATGTGGAAGTTTACCAATCTCGAGGGAGATTAAGTGGTTTGAATTCCACACTTTAAATCAATACAGAATTCGAGGAATTACTATTTTTAGAAACTTACTATTTTTAGACTGCATTACTAAAATTGAAATTTGGGGCACTTATATTGGGTTTTTTGGGGGTAAAAATTTATTGATAAAATATCTATGTCATCTCACAGATTTCTCCTCATTCTTATCTTTCCAATGATTCAAACGATGAGTCAATTGGAGCTACGGTGCAAAAGTTATGGCTCCCAAAAGTTCCATCATCAATTGGGGTGGAACTGTCACCTAAATTGTCACCTAAATTATTGCCCGAATCATTCCTCCCTCCTTGAAAAGCAATGAAGCATCAATATTCCTCATTAGGTGTGGTAGTTGCGTCTTGATTTGATTCTTTGTGAGCCACTCACCTTGGTGGCTAAGCTGGCCCCTTTTGACCACTCGATAAATCAGAATAGAGCATCCTCTTGTTGTCTTCATCCAGGTGTCCATAATTTGATCCTCTTCCACTAGAGAAAAACTATGTGGATCAAGCTCATCAATGTCTATTTGTTCTTCTACGATTGAAGTGTCTAATAGAGGTGGATGATATAGTTTGAGAAGCTCTACATTGAATATTGGATGCAGACCAAGGTAGATTGGTAGGTTCAACTCAAAAGCATTTTCTCTAACTTTTTTAGTGATGGTGTAGGGACCATATCACAGAGGCCAAATTTTTCTGTGTGGGCTTGCAAGTCATTCCTTTTGAAGCCTGAACCAAGCTTTATCACCCACAACAAAATGGTGTGCAATTCTATGTTTTTCATGGTGTTGTTTATACTTTTGATTCATCTTCTCTAGGATGTCATGAACTTGCTACTAGATGTGTTGCACTTATTCAATGAACTTTGTTGCTTTTGCTGCCTCAAATCTTCCATGAGGTGTGTATTCCATGGTGGAGAATGAAAAAACTATATCAATTGGTGCCATGGGTTGGAACTGGAAGCATACTTGGAATGGACTATGCTTGGTCAAACTGTGTAGGGCCTGATTATATCCATGTTGTATGAAAAGAAGCCCCTCATCCCATGTACATGGATGTTTGGAGTGATACATCCAAATCATGTGAACAATCAAGTGGTTCACCACCTCTATTTGACCATCAATCTATGGATGGAAGGCTATGGACTTCATCAACTTGGTATCCATCATCTTCCATAGAGTGGACCAAAAGATGCTCAGGAACCTACTATCTCGATCTGAGATAATGGACTTGGTGAGACCAAAATGGAGCCATACATGACAAAAATAGAGTTGAGCAATTTCTTCAGCAGATATATTTTTCTTACAAGAAATCATGATAGCCATTTTTGAAAAATGATCAACTACCACAAAAATATAGTCCTTACCATGTTTTGAAGTGGGCAAACCTGAGAGAAAATCCATTGAGATAGATTCCCAAGGCCTGGTTAGTTTTGGCAATGGCATGTACAATCTTTGCTTCTTATTTGTTGGCTTGGCTATCGCACATGGGGTGCAAGATTTGAGATATCTTTCCACATCCTTTCGCATATGGGGCCAATAGAAGTGTTTTTGAAGAACTGCCAATGTCTTCTCTATACCAAAGTGTCCAACTGTCCTACTAAAATGTGCTTCCCATATCATCTTTTGTTGATCTGTAGCTGGAACATAGATGTGCCCCATATGACAAAGGACATTATCTTGAAAATAGAAATTAGAAACATGTTTACCTTTTTGAAGCACATGATATGTATCAGCGAAGGTAGGATCTGCTTCATACAAAGCACCCCAAGTGGTAGTCTCATGTCCACACAAGTCAAGAACTATTGTGAGTGCAGTAATTAGGGGATGAATTAGATAATTTACAGCTATTTTTGAATTCTCCTTTTTTTGTTTGATTATTAGATGGAATTTCTGAAGATATGTGGCCCACTTTTGGTGCCTCTCATTTCATAGTTTGCTCTATTTTTGGATGAATTCCAATGGTCTGTGGTCAGTGTAGATGATTGTCTCTTTTCCCAAGATGTAGTGTTTCTATTGTTTATAGGCTTACACAATGGCATAAAGATCCTTATCATATGTCATATATTTCTTGACTGTATCAGTAAAAGTTTCACTGTGATGTGCAACAAGATGCCCATGTTGCATGATGACAACTCCTATGGCATATTCAAATACATTTGTCATCAACTCAAAAGGTTGATGCAAATCTAGCAAGGCAAGAACAAGGGTTGAGCAAAGTCTGTTCTTCAAATTCTCAAATGCCCTTTATTTTATTTCACCCCACTAAAATGTAGCTTTAGCTCTTCCTTTAGTCACTTGGGTTAGTGACCAAGCAACATGTGAAAATTGAAGAACAAACCTGTGATAGAAATTTGCAAGACCCAAGAAGCTGTGAAGTTATATGAGGGTTCTTGGTGTGTGTTAGGTTGTGGAGCTAAAAGCTTCACTGATGGAAATAGAGAAGGAGGTTGCTGAGAGGTTGCTGGGTTGCAGAGCAACCGACGTTGGTCTGATCAGCTGATGTCGGTCATATACAGTGAGAAGAGCAACTGACGTCGGTCAGGGATCGGCCGACGTCGATCACCTCCAGGCAGACAGGGATCGACGTCAGTCGCCTGTGTGATTCCAGAACTACCAGTTCACGGACAGTTAGTTAACGAACCAGTTGTTTGCATGTAGAAGGCCAATTATAGACTTGAGCTGTGGATCTAATTATTGTAATTAGATGTCTAATTATTGTTTGCATGAGATCTATATAATAGACTCATGGGCTGTATTGTAATTTGTGATAGAAAGTAAGAGAGCAAATATTAGCTCCTTCAGAGTGAAGAGAACATGGTGTGTTCCTCCTAGTGCCACAATGCCAAGTGTGGGTGCTGGCTTGGAGAATCAGAAGGATTCTTCATGTATGTAAGATCTTGGTCAGCAAGTGTGCAAGGCCACGTTTGGAGATCTACATGGTAAGTAAGATCATTGATCTGCAGGTGTATGTGTGTGCGAGGTCTAAGTTTGCAGGTGTGCAAAACCAGGTTGATCTGCAGGTGGCAGCAGGATCAAGGTGACAACAACACAACAGATAACAATATCAGGCAAGATCTACTTGGAGTACAGTGTGTACTCAGTTGGAGAGCAAAGAGGAAGGCAAGGTAGTTCCTTCCAAAGTAAGATCATTTGAGTTGAAGGTTGTTGCAAGTTCATGGGAGATCTACTTGGAGTACGTTGAGTACTTGGAGTGCGTGGAGCACTTGTGTACTGGCAGTAGAGATACTGACTAGTGGTACTGGCAGTAGTGGATATTGACTGGTTGGAGGTGAACACCAACTCTGTATTTGAGTTGTGTGTTGGGACCGTAATTGAGAGAGTGAGCTCTTGAAGGTGAATTACTGAACACTTGGTGTGGCAAACCTGTAAGGTGGAAGAGTGTGGCATCTCTTTGTTGTAATTCTTTTCTGGTAGAGTATTAATACAAGTTGTGTATTATCTCTCATATTCTGTGTTATTTCTGAATTCTAGTTACTTGTGCATTCTAGTTAATTTTTGCATATTAAGTTGCTTGTACATGGTAATCAATGGTGCTTCCGTGGGTTCCTAACAGTTGGTATCAGAGCTAAGGTTGCAGGGAGCAGGTTTTGTGTTTGATTACAGGTCACTCTCAGGGGTTTCTGATTGAGTGGGAGTATAGAAACAGTAGAAGAAAGTACTCTAAGAATGGAGGAATTCAAAGGCACGAATGGTCAATTACGATGTTATAGAAAGAAAGAGTAGGAAAAGAAAGATTGTTGATTGGTAGCAAATCAACATGAAGGAACTGATGAAGTAGATGTTGCAGGTGTTGTTGCACAGGATGCTCTGGGATGTTTCTTGGATAAAGTAAAATCTTGTTTTATAGATTCTGTTGCCTCTTTCCATGCAGTTTGAAATAGAGTATTTTTCCATGTTAATGTCTTTAGAGACTTTGAAAAGATTTATTTAGGCGCTGGTGTGCCTTTCCAAAGAATTGACAAAGGGGAAGTGAAGCTGAAATTGCAGGTGTCCAACACATGGGTGTTGAAGGAGGTCATGCAGGTCCCGGTCTTGAAGATGCGGCTAATTTATTCAAAAAAGTTGGGTGATGAGAGATGCACAAGAACTCTCACAGTGGATGCACTTGAATTAGCGTGTGGTAATAAAGTAGGTACTCTTTATCTACTTTCTTGTATTATTGATTCTTCTTCTGTTGCAAAGACGCGGCTTTGTAGGCTTGGTCACATGAGCAAGAAGGAGATGCATGTTCTTAAGAGGAAGTTAGATGTCTTTGACAAACTTAAAAACTGGAAAGCCTTGGTGTTTCTGGAGGAGATGACGGACAAAGATCAGTGGAGAAGGTTGGACATCTCTGAGTAGGGTGGTTTGGACAGGGTTTTGATCCATAGAGAGCTCGTGGGTAAAAAGTCATCACTCACAGGTAAACACAGTTACCGAAATTGATCAAGGGGAACCAACGTCGAACAGACAAGTGTCGATGTCGATCATGTACAGACCAGAGCCGGTGTTGTTAGGCAGGGTGGCTATCGGCATCAGCTAGAGAACCGACGTCAGTGACTAGGTAAGACCGATGTTGGTCAGAAAACTAGCGTCGACAAAAAGGATAGTTGCATGGAATCGACGTCTGTCAGATGTAGATTGTGTGGTGACCGAGGTCGATCACTGTAACAGATTTTGGGCAAAAAACAAGCTGTCAAGGAGTCTCAAATGCCCATATAGAGGACTAAAAATGGTAAGTAAGCCTCAAATTCATTGTTCCTCTTATTTATACTCATTGCTCACTATAGAGCAGGAAGGATCCAAGAAACAGTGGGAGCATGGCATGATCAGGATGCAGAACCAAACGAGAGATTTGGTAGGGTTGCCAGCTGGAAGAAAGCACTGAGAGATGAATGGATTCCTTAGTTAAATAATAGAGAGAATGGACACGTGAGACGGAAGGCTAGGTCATATGGTCTTGAGGAAGCTACAGGACAGTGGTACAGGTTTTGACAGGTGGATGACAAAGCATGACTTTAGTCAATGTCAGTGTAACCATTGTGTTTGTCTTACTAGGTGGATGATGATTACAACATTATCCTGTAACTGTATGTGGATGGTATGCTAGCTAGCAAATTTGTACATACAGGGTTTTGCTGAGCTAAGGGTAAGGTTAGTTCAGTGGCATGTCATGAGGAATTTGGAGTAGAAAAATTCTTTGGCATGAGAGACATGGAAGATCACAGGTTGATTTTGTCTCCAGTGGGAACTGATGTGAATCAGGTGTTAGCGAGGTTCAATATGTAGGATGCATAATCGGAGCACACCAAGGGCTGGATAGTTCAGTGTCTAAAATCACATGAGGTCTGCTATATACCTGAGTTTGCCCAAGCAATGGGTGCTGTCAGAAAGTTTGGAGCCGATTTGAGAAAGAAGCACTGGAGGGCAGTTCAGTGGATTCTCAAGTATTTGAGAGGGACCAACAGCAGGTCGACATGCGATGCAGGGTCAAGTTTTTTTCTACATGGGTTTGTAGATGCAAATGCGGCAGGTTACTTGGATGACAGGAGGTTCACCACAGGTTGTGTGGTGGTTGGTCTTCAGACTTGATCTTGAAGAGGGATACAAGCCAAGAAATAGATTAGATGGGGTATAGGTATAGGTATAGTGCAGCTGTTTATCTCCAAGTGGGAGATTGTTAGGTTGTGGAGCTAAAAGCTTCACTAATGCAAACAGGGAAGGAGGTTACTGAGAGGTTGCTGGGTTGCAGAGCAACCGACATCGGTCTGATCAGCCGATGTTGGTCATATACAGTGAGAAGAACAACTGATGTCAGTCAGGGATCAGCCAACGTTGATCACCTCAAGGCAGACAGGGACCGATGTCGGTCACCTATGTAGTTCCAAAACTATCAGTTCACGAATAGTTAGTTAATGAACCGGTTGTTTGTATGTAGAAGGCCAATTATAGACTTGAACTATGGATCTAATTATTGTTTGCATGAGATCTATATAATAGACTCATGGGATGTATTGTAATTTGTGCTAGAGAGTAAGAGAGCAAATATTAACTCTTTCAGAGTGAAGAGAGCATGGTGTGTTCCTCCTAGTGCCACAATGCCAAGTGTGGGTGCTGGTTTGGAGAATCAGAAGGATTCTTCATGTATGTAGGATCTTGGTTAGTAGGTGTGCAAGGCCACGTTTTGAGATCTACATGGTAAGTAAGATTATTGATCTGCAGGTGTATGTGTGTGCGAGGTCTAGGTTTGCAGGTGTGCAGAACCAGGTTGATCTACAGGTGGCAATAGGATCAAGGTGACATCAACACAACAGGTAGCAAGATCAGGCAAGATCTACTTGGAGTATAGTGTGTACTCGTTGGAGAGCAAAGAGGAAGACAAGGTAGTTCCTTCCAAAGTAAGATCATTTGAGTTGCAGGTTGTTGCAAGTTCATGGGAGATCTACTTAGAGTACGTTGAGTGCTTAGAGTGCGTGGAGCACTTGTGGAGTGCGTGGAGCACTTGTGTACTGGTAGTAGAGATACTGACTAGTGGTACTGGCAGTAGTGGATACTGACTGGTTGGAGGTGAACACCAACTTTGTGTTTGAGTTGTGTGTTGGGACCGTAATTGAGAGAGTGAGCTCTTGAAGGTGAATTACTGAACACTTGGTATGGAAAACCTGTAAGGTGGAAGAGTGTGGCGTCTCTTTGTTGTAATTATTTTCTGGTAGAGTATTAATATAAGTTGTGTATTGTCTCTCATATTCTGTGTTATTTTTGAATTCTAGTTACTTGTGCATTCTGGTTAATTTTTGCATATTAAGTTGCTTGTACATGGTAATCAATTGTGTTTCCATGGGTTCCTAACAGTGTGGGTTATTCTCTAATAACTTAAATCTTTTTTAGATCAACGTGGACCCCTTCCTCATTCACAACATACTCGAGGTACTAAATTTTTGTCATCCTGAATGTGCATTTATCGAGATTTGCATACAACTTGTGCTCCCAAAGAGTTTGAAGCACCTTATGAACATGTTGTAAATGTTCCTCCCATGTTCTACTATAGATGAGTATGTCATCCAGGTAGACAACCATAAATAAGTTGGTGAAGGTTCGTAGGATGTCATCCATCATCCTCATGAAGGTTGCAGGTGCATTAGTTAAGCCAAAAGGCATAACCAACCATTCAAAGAGCCCCTCAAATTTGAATGCAGTCTTTCATACATCAGTGGGATCACTAGGAATTTGGTGATAGTTATATTTGAGATCAATTTTGGTGAATAAATTTGCACCATGGAGTTGGTCCAGCAGGTCATCAATCTTAGGGAGAGGGTAGCAATTCTTCACAGTGATTTTATTCAAGGCTCGATAGTCAATGCAAAGCCTCCATGTTCCATATTTCTTTAGTGCTAAGACAATTGGGCTGCTACAAGGTGAAGAGCTTGGCCTGATGTGACCCTTTTGGATCAATTCTTGAATCTATCTTTTTATCTCATCATTCTCCAAAATTGATCTGTGGTACACATGACTGTTAGGCAAAGGTGATCCTGGGATCAAATCGATAGAATGTTTTACCTAGACATGTGGTGGAACTCTTGTGGGTGACTTGAATATGTCATCATATTCTCCTATGATTCATCCTATCTGATTTTATTTTTGTGTTAATTGTGTAGTTAGGACTACAACATCAGTCTTTTTGGATTTTTGTGGTTTGACCACCATGAGAACAAATCGCTTTATCTTCTCCACCAATTTATTACATTTCTTAGCACTGATCAAGGAGAAAAATGTGGGAGGTGGTACCTCTAGGAACCTGTCGCATCGTGTTCCAAGAATGAGGGTGATTCTTTGAGTTCATGATTCATAGATGCCATATTACTCATACATGAATGACTAACCAAGGAGTACATCACAAACATCTAGATTGACCACATCACACAAGACTTCATCTTGGAAAGGTTTTATTGCATATGAAAGAAGACACTGATGGGTGACATAGAGGTCTCTCCCTGGACTCAACCATCCAATACTGAGGCTTCATGGATAGATTCAGACTTTTCACGACTGTAACAGAGATTAAATTCTTTTGACTCCCACTATCAAGAATGAAATGTAGAGGCTTACCTTTTACCCATAATTTGGAGTGAAATGATCTTTCCTTGTCATCTAGCCTTTCCTCACCTGTCTGTGATGAAGCGATGATGGTGTTGGGCTCAGCGTCTACAATTTCTTCTTCATCCTCTTCTACTGTGGGTTGTGTATGAGACAACGTAGTAGATGTCAAGTATTGTGACTCAAAAAGTAGTATCTTGACGGCTCAACATTCTTATTTGAAGTGAGTTCTAGTTTTGTGATAATCACACCATTTTCCAGCCTTCCCCTTCTGGGATTTATTATCTTGAAATTCCTTTTGCTTCCAATTTTGGCCTCATGTTTGACCTTCCTTGTCACTTTTCCATTTTTAGGGTTGACTCTTCGTATTATTTTTGCCATGCTTCTATTCAATCTTCACTGTGAATTTGTATGTCTCATCGAGGGTTTCCAAATTGAAGAGTTCCATTTCCCCCCTTATGTACCATTATAATCCACCATGATGTTTGAGAGTTTTATGTTTCTCACTTTCTTGGATGCCCAATCTTGCAGATAAAAAATAAAAAATATCTATGTAATCTTGAATAGATTGGTCCTTACCTTGGTGAAGTTGTTGCCATTGTATGTACATATCATCATATGCTCCAATGGGATAGTATTCTTCTTTCACCACTTCCACAAAATCATCCCAGGTAGGTTCCACCTCAAGGCCAATGCCATCTGTACTGAACCTCTTTTTGTACACTTCCCACTAGTTTTTCATGGGCAATGCTGCTTTCAAAAGAGCAAAAGTGATCTTTTCTCCATCGATGAATTTGTTTATAGAGAAGTAGGAAGACAATTGATCTAACCAATTTTATACTACATCAACATTGATATTACCTTCAAATTTAAGAATATCAAAATTCACTTGAACCTTAAAGGCTGTTTAGGCACTGAAAGGACATTCCATGGATGAGGAGCTAGGAAGTACAATTGAGGAGCCATAATTTCCCATTAGAAGTTGTTGAAGAATTTGGGTAAATTATTGCAGCATCTGTGCTTGTTGTCGTTAGAGGGCTTCATTCACCATTTCCTTGAAAGGATCGGATGTCTCAGTGTCATCCACCATTTGAATTCTTTTGGAATGAACAGGTGGATAGTTTGGAAGCTCTATTGTTTTCCACCCAATCTTCTTATAGCCTAACCTCGTCCTCAAGATCATACACTCTCAAGACAAATTGATATGATACCACTGATCCAAAACTCAAAAGTTTTGGTTGATAAATATTTCAAGAACATAGAAATAACATAGTAATAATGAATTCTTTGAGAAGAGATGTATTATTACTCAAGATCACAATACAACTATATGCTTATCTCTGGGAAGAGATGTCTGCTTTTCCATTTTGGGTTACATATTTATTTAAAATTATTTTGAAAGTAGGGGGAGGATGTGGAAGTTCACCAATATCGAGGGAGATTAAGTGGTTTGACTTCCGCACTTTAAAATAATACAGAATTTGAGGAATTACTATTTTTAGACTGCATTACTAAAATTGAAATTTAGGGCACTTCTATTGGGTTTTTGGGGGTTAAAATTCATCGAGTAAATATCCATGACATCTCACAGCTTTCTCCTCATTATTAGCTTTCTAATGGTTGAAACAGTGAGTCAATTGGAGTTATGGTGCAAAAGTTATGGCTCCCAAAAGTTCCATCATCAATTCGGGTAGAACTGTCACTCGAATTGTCACCTAAATTGCTGCCCAGATCAAGCATATAGGTCCACCCACCTACCTTGGGCATTCTCCAGAGGATCCAAAGGTGCCATAATTCCCCATTGAGAGATGAAGGTGTCATCCTGATTGATCAACACTTTGCACCAACAAATGTTTTTATGTAGACTCCATCTCCCTTGTAGAGGAAGGGTTTTGGAGGAGGGGGAGTTGCTGTGAGAATTACATCATCATTGTCTAGGTACCGGAGGAGAATAACCTTGTATAATTAAATCTAAATGATCTTTACTCATGGTACATAGCATGGTCCCTAATGGTTGAGGAACCCCTAAAGATGCTAAAATTCAAGTGCAACATTTTCCCCTTGTGTTTGAATCAATAAGCAAGCATAAGAAACAACTATAACTTTATTGTTTACATAAAATTGATGTGAGAGAATATCATTATTTAAAATAGTGGTATTAATGGCATTCCAATGCTAAAAAAGTATAATATATTTGAAAAAAATTCCAAATAAATGCTATATATGTTGGTCATCGAGAACTATCCCCAAACATGGCCATCCTCTAGTTGATGGGCTTTGGGTGGAAAGGTTGAAATAAATTTAAAATATATTGCCAAGAGTCATGATTTCAAGGACAAGTCCATAGTAATTTTTAAATGTATTGGGTCTATAGAACACACATGGCATTTATGATTAGAATTTTCCATGTGTTTTGAGTCTTTCTCTCATGCTAGACCTTGGTAGACAAGACACCAAAGAGAATGAGTGAGCTTAGATTTACATATCAAGTTGATGCAGATAATCTAGGTTGAGGTGGGAAATCCACGTTAAGGGAGAAGAATTTAAACTCTGTGAACTATTCAATTTCTCTTAGAGTCAAGGAGAAAGGGCTCATATACTAATACACCAATCATCAATTGTAATTCTTAAAGACAGTGTCACAATTCCATCATAGGTATTTTACCTAAGAACCAAAGTATATAGGCCAAGTTTGTGTATCATAAGATTAGGTACGAGCCCCTAAATGTGTAGTATTAAAGGCAAGTCAGAAGCTAAAAGCTTGTATTTCCTCTTAGGGGTAGGCCATGAGATCCAATCTTGTGAAGCGATGTGATCTCTTGAAATGGTAATGCCTTTTTCAAAAATACATGCTTGATGTGCAATATGGAAGACAAATCAGAAGCTAAAAGCTTGTATTTACTCTTAAGGTTAGGTTACAAGTTCCAATATTGTGAAGAGATAAAATCTCTAATAGTGGTAGCCTTTTTTAAAAAGCTGAAGGGCTTTGATTCCTAGAATTTTGGAAGGCAGGATGTAGCTAATGGACATGATTTGGGACCACCCTAACTTGTGGTCATTAAAATAAAGACCAAATATAAACCCATATCCAACCCTCTTGAGGTAAGGCTTGATTTATTCAAAATCTTTCAGATGCTTTTCACCACAAAGATCCCTCAATTTTGACCAAGGTGGAGGTGACGAGCAAGGAATAAGACCTTATATTTTTCCAACAATTTTGCCATAGGGAGACCCTACAAAGATGTAATGTCTCAACATGAATTTCCAAGCTCCACAACCTATAATAGATTAAACCACCCATTTAGCACATAGAATGATGTTTTATCTATATATCAATGATGCTCATGTCACCTTTATCGTAAAGGAGTCACAAAACCTCCAAAGACAAGTTGTGAAAACCTCTGGTGTGCTTAACATTGGCCCAAATAAAATCTTTGAGAAAATTTGCTAACTTATCATAAAAAGATTTTGAGGGAGCATAAAAATGAGGGTAGTAAATGTGGGTAGCAACAATAAGTGTTGTGCAAACTTGAAATTTACTTTTTAAAAACAAAGGCTTTATGATCCAAAAGGAAACTTCTTCTCAACCCTCTCAAGCACATATCACCATAACTTAGAGGGGGTATTATCAAAGGAAAAAGGAATGAATAATAATTTGAATCTCTACCCTATTTTGATCCATTTTTAATCTGTAAATTAGGTGGATATTCCACACTAAGTTTCACTAACACAGACCCTTTCAAGTCAAGGTGTTCCTCTCAAGTTATTTGTTATAGAAAATCACCTAAAATACTATTTTAATATATATATCAACTCTTAATACTGTTATATATAAATTTTTGAAAATATTTAGAATAAACCATGACCATCTCTTGAAATCAAGATGTGTGGCCATGGATCAATTCAATTTTGGAGGGACAAGCCATAAATATTTTCGTTAATATTGGAAGAATGGGACATTATTGAGGCATGGGAGGGCTTAACCCTGATATTTATTCCATTAATGGATTATAGATGCCACCCCATTGATGATGTCATGGGATGATGTAGATTTGAGGAATGAATTTCCAATAAATAGTTTTTCAATAACTTCCATGGAATTTTCACTTAGGCTCTTGATTTGATTTAAGTTGCTTAAGTGACTTTGATTAAATTTCTACAATTATTTGAAAATTTATTGCACACTTAATCAACCTGGTCAGAAATTTCATTTTACTAAGTTGTAATTTGACTAGAGTATAATAAGAATAAGGTTTCAATTGCGTACAAAACAATATCCCAATTAGGGCATTATGGATGTGAAATAACACATGTATATGACATGTGCTACTGTATTAGAAGAATTCAATGGTCTAGAGTGTCATTTTGCATAGTCATAATTTTAATCAAAGTGATTTGAGAAATGATAATAATCACATAAAAAGAATTGACCCATTCAGGGATACATTAGCCTAAATCGACCCTTGTACGTGACAAGTTTGAACCATTTAGTGTATTTTAGTGATTTTGGCTCAGATTGCATGGTGTCATAAAATGTTTTTTAGATTGACAATTACAACACACTAGTGATAGGAATTGGATGTCTACATTTTGACCCTATTTGAGAAGGCATGACAAGACATTTAGTTGAAGCAATGTATTTTAAAAGAATGAAAAGGTCACTACAATTAGAAGAAATAAATTTTGTTCCCACTTTCCATTTTTAAAGTTTTTAAATGAATTGCAGAGAAATAGGGTTATAAAATGCCCCAAACATCATTTGGGAAACCCATTATGCCCCCTCAAGGGAATGACAAAAAAATTGGAAATATTTGATGGGTGGGCCCTTGATAAAAAAAATTATAATCTCATTAATTTCAATAAAAGAGGCTAAAAAAATGGAGTAATTAGAAGAAAGCGAGAGGAAAAAAAGATCAATGAGGCTAAAATAGTAGCCCAAGAGAGATAAAATGTTGTAACTACAGGTCTAGGGGGTGAAACAGTTTGAAAAATTTACTATATTTTGATCCCTAAGGGTAAAAATAGTTCATTTGAACCCCTAGCTATAGTAATTTTTGAGCTATGAAAATTGCATGTGAGAAAGCTGAGTAGAATGGCCAATATCCCATGCCATCATCATCTTGGGGAGCATGTAAGGGAATGCCAATGACCATCGAGGAGTGGAGCATCAGTACGTACCTTTTTGTGTATTTATTTTTGGCATTTGTGGCATTTAATATATGTAGAAATGTGGTAGTTGGGAAATCCCACTATTTTTCCAATTTGAAAAATGATGAGTTCGCCGGTGAAAATGGTGGGAATGCCATGATGTCAGTGATATTATGGACCTTTCAGAAGGATCATGGGTCAAAACAATGAGATCACTAAGACAATGGTGAACTCACATTTTTGGGTTAATTTCACCCTATCCAATGGTAATTTCACAAATATCGATAGGATTGCCCTGTCAATTGGTGGGAACACCTTGCTAAATTATGGGGTCTTGAGAATCAGTGGGATCACCCTAAAAAATAGAATAAACACCCTACTAGATGGTGGGATCACCAAAACAATGATGAGAACATGAGTTCAAAGTATAATGGAACCCATAATAAATTAGTATAGGCCCAAAATTAGAAGAGGGATAGAGACACAAAGTTTTAGTCTAGGCCTCAAAATTAGATGGATATGATAGAAATATAATTGACATGATGCCCTGTGTTCAATTTTCAAGAGTGAATAATGATCATCACATCATGGGAGTGGCACTCTCATGTATTACAGTGACAGGGGCTAATGATGGATGAGCTCATGGGCATCTTAGTAGTAGTGGACCTTTATCATCTAGCACGCTTTCCAATGATATGTACATATAGAGCATATTTATCATCACTAGCAGAGAGGTGGAATTATGAGACCTCTACTTTTCATTTACTAACTAGGGAGGTGATAATTATACTGGAGGATGTCCACTAGATTATATAGGCTCCTATGTGAGGACCTAAGATTACTTGGATGGGGGTAGGATGGTAGGCCATACTAGATGATCTACTAAGGGTAGTGGAGCAAGAGATTATGGAGTGCATAGACATGGATGATTTAGAGGAGTTGGTTTGGCCTCTAGAGTGTTGAGCAGGACATGGGATAGGTCCCCCAAAGGTGGTGGTTTTGATAGTTATTATCAGTGGCCTTCTATTACCTGACAAGAGTGGGTGTTTCTTTCCCTTGGGGTTGATCAGTGTGGTGCTATAGATGTTTGATTAGATGACATAGTTTGCATGGGGACCTATGATTCTTATACAAATATACAGGGATCTTCACATGATGGTGTATAAGGGAGGGCGCAACATAGGCCAAAATCACTACTGTAGGTGTGGGCCTAGAAGCATATAACGATTACATGACCAGTGGGGATGAGATATCAGAAGGGGAAAAAGAATTGCATGGCTTGGGGATAATACCTGATAGGTCTAGGCATGTAGGTACACTTGGGGGATCTACCCTCCTATAGATGAGCCATAAATAATATGGAGGATGGGGATTTCATTTGACATCCCTACTTGGGGACACAATTTTTGTGGGTGGAGGACCTATTTGTGATTGGGTATAAGATCACCCCATGATAAATTATAGGGTGCCATGATTATATCGTGGAGAGGTACAAGCCAAATCAAGTCTAAAGGTGGTTTGGTATGCAATAGGAGATCCCAGAGGGTCCACATTACTTTGCACATGTGACCAGAGAGATCAGGCAGTGGGGGCCACCATTGCTCAGGGTAGAAGCAACCACTAATTATGAGAGGGTTGTGCATGTAATATGGGACTATTTTGAAGGAGTGTTAGATGTAGGGGTCATCGATGCATATGTTACATGGTAGATCAAAGTGATAACCATCTGATTGATGAGCCCTTTGCCCTAATAGTTGGTTCTTCCTCAGAGGTGGGTATGAATGAGGAAGGATCAAGGATAGACCTAATCACAATGACAAGGTCAGGTGTTAGTGTAGCTAACCATTCCCTATACCATTCTATTACAGGTGGTGTAGCTTCAAGGATATCAATATTCTATATAGGATGTATAGATGGTTGAGCTAGATGGGTAGGACGTGGATATAGGGGATGCCCCAAGTGGTGATGGAGGCCATGAGATAGAATCAGGAGAGGAAGGGCTCTTCGAGATAGGTACAAATATGTACAAGATCAGGAAGGGCAAGGCCTTCAGGTATAAGGAGGTCCACAAAGGACTAGGCATTAATTGATAGGATCTAGAGGGAGATTTATACATGCCTATAAGAGATTGTAGGGTTATAGAGCACTATGGTTGGGTTACAAATGTAATTGGCTACTACACAAGGAGATACAACTAAGCTACAAGGTCTGATTATATCTAAGGATAGAGATTATAGGTCTTAGAGGATAGGTGGCACATTTAACAAGGGTTTAGGTCTAGTTAGCCACATGGACATATAATTTATGATAATGCTTGGTGAGAAAGATTTTTCTTGGGTAAAGATGGAGAGGCTCACATAGGAGAGAGATGAGGCTCAAAGAATTGAGATAGATACAAGGGTTGGATTAGTGAGAGCCTTGGATGACATGATTGCATCTAAGGATGATGCCTTATGCATGAAAGATGATGTCCTATAGGCCAAGGATGAGATAGCCTATTAGAGGTGAGCTTACGAGGTGACAATTCCTATAGAGTGGAGAGTGGCCCCCTATAGGGAGTATATGAGGTCACGACAGACTAGTTGGACATCTAGGTCTAGATAAGGGATAAATTTAGAGCAGTCGATGATGCAAATAGATATACAATGGGTTATCATGGGGCCTTCACCACCACATCCACTAGAAATCTCTACATTTGAGCTAGGTTAGAGTTTCTAGCAGAGTCCTCCAAAGGATGAACATGATGAGAGCTGATTATGTTAGCTCCTCTTTTTTATACTTATGATAAGTATAGATATTATCATGATGTATAGAAACATGATTTCGAGACATATATATGACATTTATTTTGTGGACTATTAATATTCTTTGATTGTCACATGATGTGTTCATTTATATTTCTCTTGTTTATGATGTGCTTTGATATGCTAGTTTTAGGATATGCACATCCTTATTTAACATATGGAGGCGCATGTTTTTATTTTTATTTATGTATGACAAGATGCTCGAATATAATTTAGGAGATGCACATCCCAAACTAATCATAGAAAATAGCCAATTAGACTCACATTGTATGTCAAGATAGGCACTTCTTGCATAAAGTCTTGTGTTAGGTATGGTGTATTCGGAAATGATCTTCATAGCTTCATTGACATTTGGTGTTTACTATAGTAAATTGATATTATGCATCATAAGTATGAGTAACTTATAATAACATTATATTTCTAGTTGCACTTGATCGGTTTAAATGTGAATATTTATAACTAAGGATAATGATAAATATTAACAAAACCAAAGTTACAAATATTTACATTTAAGCAAAAATAAACAAACACAACTAGAAAAATAACAATACAAAAATTTAACCTAACTTAAAATCAAGTTATGAACAATTAGGGTTTAATTAGGAACAATAATGTATACAATCAAAGTTAGAAAAAATTATCCAAACAATATGAAATCAAAATATGAAGAATCAAGATTCATGTGTATGAATAAGATGTACTTGGAAAATAAATAAACAATAAAATAAGTGAAATACAAATTCAAACAAAGTAATCCTACGTAAAATCTACACTAAAAATGTATATGGGATGTATTTAAACACAAAAGAACAAAACAATATAATAAATAAGACAAAATAGTAAAATAAAAGACAAAAATAAAGGCACAACGAAACACCAAGAAACAAATAACAAAACTCTAATAAAAATGCATAAATAACAAAACAACAAAAAGAGAAAACAACCCAATAAAATAATAACAAAAACACAATAAAAAACCAACAGAAGATAAAGACACATTATAAGGCAAATATAAATGAACAAACAAACAACAAAATACCAAAATAAATAAATAAAGAGATAACAAAACATAACAAAACAATAATAAAAACCAAATAAATACATACAAACAATAGTTAATCATGATGTTAGTGAAAGCAAAAAATAAATTATTTGCACATGTAATAGAGTCATTACACTCTATGACAGGGTGACCCCTAAGTCAAGAAATAACGATGCTCTTATAACCAGATAAGAAAAAAAGAAACAAAGTTGCCCCCAAGTGATAGGGAAACAACAACACAAAAAAAATGAGGGAAAATAAAAGAAAAGGAAGGGGTGGCTGAGCTCACTCCAGATGCACAAGGTAGGTGGACACTGCCTACATAGTTCCATGGATACAAGATCCATCATGAACTTTAGGCTAAATTTAGTTCTCCTAGAAAATGGGATAGAATAAAAATGATGATAAGAAGAACATGATTGATGCTGCAGAGGAATAAGGAAATGGGCTTATAAATTAGCAAGAGTGTAAGAGATAATTGCTCATAAAATGGTGAGAGCATAAGAGATAATTGCTCACAAAACCAGGAGAGTGAGATCATAATAAACAAAGGTTTAATACAATGTTTTTATTCTTTTTGTCTATCAATTTTTAATGTTTTTTGTTTTTTTAGGATAAGTAATAGAAATAAAATATTAACAAAAGGCCTAAAGAACTACCTAACTGAGGAGATGCACTTCCATATGTAAGAGTTTAAACAACAACTAAACTAGCTGTAATGGCAGCCAGGAATATAAATAATGGTATAGGGCACTGAGTAATTGACGAGATGCACATCTAAGAATAGGAGTTCCAATAATAACTAAAACTGGCTACAATGACCTTTGTGATCTTGTCAAGGTAATAATGCCTACCAAACAACAACAAAATAATAATAGAACAATATGCAGTGTTAAATAATTCTAAGGAACCATTTAGTAGGCAAAAAATATGTACTGACATATCCTTGTTCACTTGCCTACAAAAGAAAGATGTGAAATACTGTTCACATTAAACTACTATGTAGAACGGGCACTAAGTGTGTGAAAAATGCCTGAGTCATAATCAGGATCATAATTGGTCATGGAATATAACTTTTTAGGTTATAACGGTCTAGGGTATGAAAAGAATATTGTTTTAGGTAGAATGGTCCAAGTTATAATAATCCAAAATGGAATGAAAAAGAGTCCAATACAATATAAATGATCCAAAGTGCTAATCATCTAGGGGTACAATGGTCTAGAGTTGTAACGGTCTAGGGTAGTAAAAGAATAGTGTTCGAGATAGAACGGTCTATGATAGAATGAGACAAAATAAAACTGGTCCAGATTTTGGACAATCCAAAGTATAAGAGTGGGATAAGTGACTTTAACATAAGTTTCCCCCAAGTAAGGGCTGTCAGGAATCTAGAACAACAAACAGGTCTGATACCACTTGATAGGACCTAGGCTCACAAAGCTCTGACACCAATTGTTAGGATTAAGAGCACAATTGATTACCTTTGTATGAGAAACTAAACACAAAATTTAACCAGAATAATAAGTAACTAGAAATAAGAAATAACACAGAATATGAGAGACAATACAACCTTGTATTAATACTCATCTAGAAGGAAATACAATAAAGAGATCACACTCTTCCCACACCTCTAAGGCGTACCAGTAATTCTCCCTCAAGAGTTCTCTCTCTCAATTACAAACACAATCAACTCAATAACTGAGTTGGTATTTCAACCAGTTAGTATCAATACTGCCAGTACCACTGAGTATACACACATACTCCAAGTTCGAGTACACCACGTACTCCAAGTAGATCTCACTTGATCTTGCTACCTGTTGTGTTGCTAATCTCCTTGATCTTGCACACCTACAGATCAACCTAGTTTTGCACACCTGCAAACCTAGATCTCACACACACACACACCTACAGATCAACTGACCTTACTTACCATGTAGATCTCACCTAATCTTGCTATACCGTAGATCAACCTGGCCTTGCACACCTACCGACCTAGATCTTACATACCCAAAAGAACCCTTGTCCTTGCCTCACCAAGTCCTTATGATTATCCCTTGGATAGAACCCTTGTGATTCTACACACCAGCACCCCTGTGGATCTTCTACCAGATCTTGCTCACCCGCAGATCTACTTGATCATACACACTTGGCACTATGGCACTATGAGGAGCTAACCTTGCTCTCTTCCCTTTGAAGGAGCTAACCTTGCTCTCTCTATCTAGCACACTTTACAATACAGCCCCATGGGTCTCTTATATAGATCCCATGCAAACAATAATTAGACTTCTAATTACAATAATTAGAAATGCAGCTCCAAGACTAAAATTAGTCTTTACATGCAAACAACTGGTTCGTTAAACAAATTGTTCGTGTAACTAACAGTTCTAGAACCACACAGGCGACCGATGTCGATCACTGTCTGTCTGGAGATGACCAACATCAGCTGATCTATGACCGATGTCGGAAACATCTTGTCTACTCCTGGCTGATGTCGGTTGGCCTGACCGACGTCGGTTACTGTGACACTCAGCAACCTCCTCCATGTTTGCATCAGTGAAGCTTTTAGCTCCACAACCTAACAAGGGCTCTTGTAGACAATGGTTCAAAAGGCTATCAGGTGTAGAATCATTTGAGATGTATAATATTCATGGGTTCTAGGAGCTCTTCACCATCTAGACTAGCCAATCAATATGCCCTCAATATATAATATACTGTGACAATGCACAAACCTAACCAATTGGGTTTAAACTTACCCTTATTTTTGAATTCAATATTAGTGTTTTTTTAATTTTCTTTCAAGACCAAGTCACTAATTTCAAACTCCCAAGGGAGAATGTGCTTGTTATATCTTTAACATAATCTATTTTGATATGCTTTCAAGTTGTCCAAGGCAGCCAAATGCTTATCATCAAGGAAATCTAGTTATTGCAACCTAAAAACTCTATAATATTTATCATATTCAATGTTCTCTAAAGATACCCACAGTGAAGGTAACTCAATCTCAATTGGGATAATGGACTCTGTGCCATAAACAAGGGATTATGGAATGGTACCTTTTGAGGTTTGATGACTAGTGTGATAAACCTAGAGGGTAGGAAAAAATTGCAAGTGTCAATTATGGTCAACATCATTGACAATATTTTTCAAGATTGTAATAATGGTTTTATTAGATGCCTCAGCTTGACCATTGCCTTGTGGGTTATATAGTGTGCATTTCTTGTGCTTGATTTTGAATTTAGCAAAAAGAGCCTTAACATCTCAGTTTAAAAATGATATACCATTATTAGATATAATATGGGCTGGGATACCATATCGATAGATGATATGGTAATGGATAAACTTGGAAATATACTTCTTGGTGATGTAAGTGAGAGGAATGGATTCTATCCACTTAAATACTTGATAATAAGGAGAATATGTTTGTGGCCATCAGAAGAGGTTGGGTTGATTTTAATAATGAGATTGAGGCCCCATGTAGATAATGACCATGGTGTAGTAATCAAATGGAGTGGTAAGAAAGGTACGTGTATCAAATTACCTTATTATTGGCAAGTAACTCACTTTTTGATGTAATTATAAGTGTTTATTTCCATCTTAGGCCAATACTATCCTATTCTGAGGAGTTTATTGGATATGACTACACCATTGGTGTGGGCCACACACATTCCTTCATGAACCTCCTTAAGTGCTAACTTGGATTCTTTGAAATATAAACAATTAAGAAGTGTTCCATCATAGCTTTTATGATAAAGCATGTTGTCAAAGAGGGTATAATGGGCTATGAAATGAAGGAATATTTTTTGATAGTTATTGGAAAGGTTAGGTAGAAAGACTTGGTCATGGAAATAGTTATAAATTCCCTGAAACCAAGGTAATTCAAGCGAGAGATTGAGACCAACAATGGTGCATACCCTCTCTGAATCTGGCAATACATGAGTAGGCTATAAAAGATTTTCAATGAGAAATTGATACTCTTTAATAATGCTGGCCATTTATATCATAGACCTGATTATTGCCATTACATTGGAAGATCTATTATTTTCTTGTGGTATCTATTCATATTGTAGGTATTTGAAGTGAGTCTTGAGATTATCCACAATGTGCTTGTAAGGTACAAACTTGTCATCTTGAGTCTGATACTGATTTATGGTTTAATTAATAATCAATTATGAATCCCCATAGACCATTAAGCACTACATATCCCACTGTATTGCAAGATAAGTATTGTAATAAATGCTTCATACTCAACCATATTATTGGTATAATGAAAATTAATATGAAATGATTTAGGAATTAGGTCCTCTGCAGTGTAATCAACAAAATGCTGGCCCCAAATCCACATGGTGTAAAAGAGCCATAAAAGTACAACTTTCACTACTTAGGTTCTTGCTTCCCTTCTTTTATTGTCATAATAAAATAATCTATAAAATTAAAATTGAGTGGGTGAGTATCTATAATAGGAGCTTTCGCAAGCTGATTTGTAATGACATAAATCCTCTTGATCTGCAAGTTTATAGGACATAAATCCTATGAGTGTCTAGAAGACATTCAAACTGGTAGCTCTTGGAGTGAAAGAAGGAATCAAGTGGTTTGACAAGAAGAGGAAAGTGTGGAGTCATTAAAAAATTATGTTGAAGAACCTGAAGTAGGAAAAAGTTTGCTGATGAGGAGAGTTATTTTGAAGACAAGCCATGAAGAGAAAGAACCACCAAAAAGGAAGACATTATTCAAGACCATGTGCAAAAGTAAAGGCTAATGTTGTAAGGGTATAGTTGATAAGGGTAACATAGATAATCTTGTATCTTTCATGATGATAAATAAGCTGGGATTAGAAAACAAAGAGCAACCAAATCCTTATAAAGTCTCTTGGATACAAAGCAATCAATTTCTAATTAGTAAGCAATGCCATGTAGACTTGTAGATTGGTGGTTACAAAGATATAATTTTATGTGATGTGATTACTATTGATTTTTACCATATCATACATGGTATACCATGGAAATATGGAAAAAGAGATATTAATGATGGTAGGGCCAAAAAATACACCATTGATAAGGATGGCATCAATCATACACTAACTCCATTAAAGGATAATCAAGCATGAAAGGAGGTACAAAGTAGAGTGATGATGTTTGGGGTGAGAAGGAGTATTTTCCATAAGTAACTAGTTTCAGAATTAAATCCATGAAAGTATTAGCCAAGAACAAGTTCCAAGAGGAAGAAGGTGTAGTACAAGTTGAAAATAAGTGATAGAAGAGAGTGCAAAAATTGAATAGAGTTCTAAAGTACTGATTATAGGCAACAAAGAATTGAACCTAACATGATGAGGTGAGTAATGTATTATGTGAGCCTCAAGGAATGGTTGTTAGTCAATAAAGAAACTATTTTGTCTTATGAAACTCATCCCTTGTCAAAATATCACTTGGAAAAGTTGGTTACAGGGTTGTCTAGTTAGATATCACTGATAGAAAGTGTGAAGTGTTTAACGGAGTTTGATAAGAAGATAAGCATGTTAAGAGAACTTGTGATTGAATATAAAGTGAGTGAAAAATAGATAGAGATCAAGAAAATTATTAAATAAGTTGATGATACTGTAGAGGATAAGATGGAATAACAATAAGCAATATAATAGGTAGCATATCCAATCATAGAAAGGACAACCATGAGAGTGCAAGAGTATGGATTATTAAAAGACAAGAAGGAAGTTATTATGTTTAACTTGTTTATTTAATGTGAAATTTTATTGAAATAAAATAACCAAATACTAAAGGTGATCAACTTGGAAATCAATATACAAAAGGATAACCTTAAAGGAGGAGGCAAGGTAACATTAGTCAAGAAACAAGGAGGTCTATGTTCCACTCATAGGCCTTGGGATCTAGGAGGATATGACATTGAAAAGTTGGAATGAATAATATAGAGATATTCTAAGGAAAATATCAATAAAATAACATCTAAACTTTCATATAAATTTTCTTTTTGCTCCTTAGTACAATGATGCATGAGCATCATTTTAAGGATGAATTATCTTGTTTTGTTTGTTCAATTTTGAAGTAATTAGTTGTTTCAGGGTTATATAGATTGATTATATTATTATATGGGATTTATTAGTCTTATAATAAACTTTTTAATCTTCTCCAAGTGTCAAAGTGTGCTTAGGGAGGTTAAAATTTAAAATTGGCATTTTCCGGACAATTTCACTAATTTGAAAATTTGAATTTCATTATCAAGTTTTGGGGTTCTTAGTCATGTGTGAAGGAGTTTAAAAATTTGAATATTTTTATTGGAATATATAGGGGGTCAATTTTACCTCATTACATACTTGAATCACACGTTAAGACATTCATACAGATATAATAGGAGTTAGGATAGTTTGGAGTCTCTCAACATTCTTTGAGGGATCAAGAATCGTTGGAGTAGTTATAGGGAATATAAAACTTGTAAACATTGATGATTGAGATGGTTTTTGGGATGAAATTATAATATTTATGGATGATAATAATAATGGAAATCAATAAAAACACTTTTATTTTTGTGAAGATTCAACTTGTAGACCTTGTGTTTTTTGTATAATGTATGAATGATGATTGAGTATGCATTTTGGTGTAAGGAAAATTATATGGAATTGGTGATTTATACAAATTTGTATTGACCTTTTAGGAAAAAATATCCAAGAAAACTCAAGAAGAATTTTTCACTTTGAAGGAAGTGTGCAGACCCTATCATACTCTATTTCCTGTGTATTAGCAATTAAGAAGACTGTGTATGTATGAAAGTTGAAGAAAGAACTTATAAATATTACAGTGCTGATGCTCATATGATTGGTAAGTTGATATAACTATTCATTAATATTATTTATATATTGTCTTTTGTTGTTTTGTAAAGATTTTTGGGGATATCAAATGCATACCCTATAGGTATCAATACATAGTCATAACAAAACTTGGGTTATTGGAAGAATAGAGGCATAAAGAGAGGGATCCAATGATTGAAGAAGGTACATATGGATAATAAAAACCATAATAAATCATAATAGTTATTTGAAATTAGTTTTAAAGTGTAATATAACAAATTATTCCTTCTTGGGTTGATAGAGTCATTACAAACCCTAAACTAGGGTTTAAAAACTAAAAATTACCTTGTGAGTGATTCCACTAGTCAAAAACCACAAAAAATTGGTATTAGTTGAATATTGATGTGGTATAACATATTTTGAAAATTTTAAACTTGTACGGAGTATATATGTATAGATTTGGTAGTTTGTGTTCAAAACAGGGGTAAAGAGACCTAATTAGGTTTGGTCAAGGTATGAAAAGTGCATCTAGGAGATGAATTGGGTCAAGAAACTTCATGGAGAGAAGATAGAGGATATATGGTGACAAAATATCATCTTATTTTTTCAAGATCAATCAACACCTTTTTGTATAATTGAAAATAGTAAAAAAGGCTACCAGAAGGCTTGAACAAAGACAAGAAGTAAAGAGAGATGATAGAGTTGAACTTAGAGGTTGCGTAGATGGATTAAGAGATAAAATAAGATATGAATGAGTATGAAAATTATCTTAAATAGAAAAAAGAAACCCTAAAATTTTTGTGGAGTTATTTTTCCTATAAGCCTTTGTCAAGATATGAGATAGTTAAAACAAGACAAGTGTGTGTTGTTTAAAGTTTTTCCTTTGCATCACTAAGTATGTTGTGAGTTTATAAAATGCTGATTAAAATTTGAAATACCATTTAAAAGTGACCCATTTCTTAAATAGGTGTGTAAATAGGTGGCATTTATCTACCCATTATGAAATGAACCTATGAGTAGATTGGACCTTTCTTTATAGACTGTGGAGCTATTTGAGATTAGAAGGTGGAGGCATTTCCATAATGGCCTTAACCTTAGTAGGATCCAATTTAATTCCTATTTATGACCCAATGAACCCTATAAATTTTCATGAAGTAATACCAAAGACACACTTATTAGGATTCATATGAAATTTGTACTCATGGAGTCTCTCAAAGATTCTCCATAGAACATCAGGATATCCAACACGTGTTTTTTATTTTGTTAGGATGTCATCAACATAGTATTCAATAATATCATGCATCATGTCATGGAAAATGACAATTATAACATGATGATATGTGTACCCAATGTTTTCAAGATAAAGGACATGACTTAATAACTTAATGTTCCCCATGGTGTGATGAACATAGTTTGGTGTTGGTTTTCTTGAGCTATCTTGATCTGATTATATCCCAAGAATCCATCCATGAGGGACATATCATACCCAACATTAGAGTAGATAATCATGTCGATATTAGGTAGAGGAAAATCATATTTGGGACATGCCTTATTGATATCTATAAAATCAGTACAAAGGTGTATACCTTGTGGCTTTTTGCTTACTAAGAATATATTTGATATCCATTCAAAATTGTCAAGTGGTTGAATAAAGCTAGCTCCTAATAATCTCTCTAGTTTTGCTTTCACCGAAAGAGTGATGCATGGATCATCTTTCTCAATTTCTATTTGACTGGATTAACATCTAGATGGATAACAAGTCAATGCATAGCCAAGTTAGGGTCTAAGCCTAGTATGTCAGAATAAGCCCATGTAAAAATATCAATGAAATCTCTTAGAATGGTGACAATGTAGTCACACTCTTCAATGGTGAGGGAGAATCTAAGATAAACAATTTTTGGATCATCATATGTTCCCAGGTTCATTTTAGTGGTATTTTATGCAAAGACCATAGAACTATCTTCTAGAATAATGGGCAATGTTTGATCCTGATACTCTTCTTCTGCTTTAACTTCTAGTTGTTCTTCCCAAATATCTAGATAATGAGATGAATTTGAACTTGCTAGTTCAGTTAGTGGCCAACAAGAAAATATATCTGGAAAGTCAAGAATAATATGCTCAAAGAGTTTTTATTGTTTGGACGTGAAACATGCATTGGATATAGAGCTAAGACTTGGTGGACATTGCATGTCCTTCAGAGATGAGAAAACTTCCCCATCCAAGAGTGTCTAAAACATGTTTTCACTTAAGGGCTTGTATTTTTATTTACTATTTACTTGACAAAAGAGTACCTCAAAGAGGTTTTCACCTGAAGATCTCAATGCTTTATATTTTTTATGACCAAGAAAGTTTGCTTGCTCTCCAAAGTAGGCAAAAGAGTCCAAAGAGAAATCAAAGCCTTGATTATGATTTCCAATTGGCAATCCATCTTTGAAACCCATATACTCAATAATAGATTTCTCATTTTAAAATTCATCGAGGGGTACAACAGAATCCTACTGGTCCTAATCAATGAGGTTAGGATGGCAAAGACAAAGGGGATAATGAGATGTGATAGTCATAATGGAGTTGGAGTCAAATAGGTATATGTTAGTAAGTTCATCATAAATTCTATAATGGGACACTGTGTCACTACCAAGAGTCTCATTGCTAGTTGATTCATAATAATCACTATTGAAATACATGAGGTCACCCCTAGGTGGTATAAATCCAAGACTTTGATTCATGTTAGGCTTACCAAATAATAATGGCTTCAAGATTCCTCACTCTCATAGACCAAGGCCTTTACATGTATAATAAAATTTTTCCATAGTTTGATTAGGGATAAGGTACTTAGGATTCTAAAAATAATCTATAATGCCATCAGGATATAACTAGTCTCTTTCAATAATAGCTTCTCAATCTTGGTTTGGTGAAGTAGTAGGTACGAATACCATTGGTGGTTTTTGTGTATATTTCTTATTTTGTTAAATCATGTTGGGACTACAAGGGCTTTGTGAAGGCTTGGGTTTCCCAAAAGACTTAGGAGATTTGGGAAACTTGGCAATGTGAAAGGCATATTTTAGATGGTACATGGAAATCCCTGCGTCCTTAATAGTGACCTATTTTTCAAGTGTTGAAAGTATTGGATCAACCAAAATGGAAACTAGGTCACTTACGTTGATATAATTGGACTTAGGTGGTTGTAAAACTATTTCTTTGTTCTTCTTTGCTATGAATTCAGAACAAGGGCAATAGTTAAAATTCCAAAATTCAACCTCTAGGTGTTTACAATATTGGTATGGTTGTAGATCGGTAGGAATGGTAACTTAAATCCCATCATAGGGGAACTTGAGGCATTGGTGTAAAGTAGAAAATACAACTTATACTTCATGGATCCAAGGATGAACAAGAAGTATGTTATAAGTCAATTCAATGTCCATAATGTGGCATAATGTTGATGGGATACATACCCAACAATGATTGGCAAATATATAATTTTGGAAGATTCCCTTAAGGCATTATCATATGCCTTGATCATGATGGTCTCTATATGGATGTCTTTTGCAATATAACCCAACCATTATACTAGCTTGAGTGACACTATTTTCAGCCCTAAAACATTGTCTATAAGAATCCACTTGATTTTGTGATTTTTTATAATTACCTCAATGTATAAGGGGTTGTTATGGCTTGGACCAAGAGTAGACATATCTTGATGATCAAATGTAACTTCTCAGAAAGGAGATAAATGGCCTACTAGTATTTGAAATTGTTTAGGGTTAATGTCTTGGGGAACAATGGATTGTTGAAGGAAGTCATTTAAAATAGTTTGGTGGACTTCTAAAGTACATAAAAGATCTAAGATATAAATTTACACAGGGGTTATACTTAATTGGTTCGAGATACTATATAGCTTCTTGACTGGTATAGTATTCAGCTTGGCATTTGAAGGCAGAATGTTCACATTTGGTCTAGGGTTAGAAGAGGGTAAAGGGCCTTAGAGGGTGACTCATGAGCATCTAGTTACGATTGCACAATCTAGAGTTGGCAAGGAGCCATTATAATTAGAAGAAGGCAGAGGGCCTTGGATGGTGACTCATGAGCATCTAGTTATGTTTGTGTAATTTTGAGTCGATAAAGAGATATTATAATTAGAAGAAGATAGAGGGCCTTGGATGGTGACTCGTGAGTGTCTATTTGCATTTGCACAATTTTTAGTCAACACAGAGCCATTATAATTAGAATAAGGGGGTCTAAAGAAAGTAACCTATAGAAATTAAGGTACAATGGAATTAATTAAACTTGACATGACATTACTTAAAGGGGAGGGTGTTGACCCTAATATGGGGTGTCCAATACTTCAAGAAGTATTGGATGGTTCATGAGCTTTGATGGTGACAGTGGTAATGTGATTTGTAGAAACATGTCCCATGGTGCTATTATAGTCATACAACATGTTATAACCTAGGTTATTAACATGGGTATTATGATCTTGATTATGATAATGTTGAGCATGATTTTGGCCTTGTGTTTGTTGATGTTGGTTTTGCCCTTGATTCTGATTATTTCTTGTTGGATACTGATTGTGTTTAGGAAATGGGTCTTTGGAAATGACCATGTCCTAATTAGTGTTTTGCATCACATGTTTTACTTTAATTTCACCACTTTCAATCAATTCTTCAATAAGATGTCTCAATTAAACACATCGGTAAATTACATGGCCAATAACACAATGGAAATTACAAAACTCATTTTCTTGATACCAATCAGGTTTGGGTTGATCTTCAAGGAATGGCCATGGTATAAGCCGCATAATCATATTAGCTACTATGAGTGTTTGGAACATGGCATCAACATGCTCTCCCAGTTTCTTTAATATTCTATATTTATTGAATTCTCTTCATGGAGGAGCCATTTTAAAAATGGTTGATGGATTAGGTGGGGCTAGTTGCACATTTGGAAATAGTAGACACTGCACCATTTGTACATGTCTAGATTCTATCACCTTGTTTCCCACCATGTTCTTATTTTTGTTAATCCCTTAAGGATTTTTTGTAGAAACATTTTGAACATGTGATTGGGTTTGATTATATGTTTGAACTTATGAATAAATATTGAAAAGACATTTAACAATAAGTGTCTTCTCAATTTGCACACCCTTATGTATGATTTCCTCAAATGTGTTTGCACAAGTGGGTCGTAGATTATGAGCCACCTCAGGGTGTAAGTTTTATGTGAAAATACCATCTAGATATTTGTATATAAATTTATGTTGAAATCATCCAACTAATGCTCTCCATCATTGTAGATATGCTGCAAAGATTTTCCCATCCCATTGTTTTGATTTGCATAAGTTGATCACAATCAACTCATGTTCAATGTTGTAAGAGAAATGGTTGGTAATTTTTTTAGATAAATCATTATAATTTTACACTGATCCCTTGGATAATTTGTGGAGCCAATCCAAATATTTTCCAGCCAAACTATGTGGAAATAAGTGAAGCAAATAAACACCCCTATACGCTACCTCTTGGCACAATACAAAAAAGGCTTAGATATGTTTTCGAGGGTCACCCTTCCATTTGTATTTATCAAATTTAGGTGCCTCAAAATGAGGTAGAAAGGGGACTTGGAGAATAATTAATTAAAATGGATATGGACATATCTCATCAAACTTATAATTATTGACTCGATTTCCCATCTCCAGTCTTGACATAATTTCCTTAATTGAATTCCACTCTTGCATGTTTGGTAAATTTGTTGGTGGAATATAATTTTGTTAGGGTGGTATGTGCCCATGTTATGTTGTTTTGTTAGGGATATAAAACCTATGATCTATTTTTTTTTTGTTTTATTAATTGAGTTGAGTAGGTCAGTCATTGATTCTTAGGTGGTTGATAAACATTTCTTGAAATCTACCGCTGTGAACTATAAGTATACTATTGGTTTTGAGGAGTTTGTGGTCAATTCACCAAAAATGTGATGGTTGAGAGGAACATGCCAAAGTGTTTTGAATAATACCACCAATATGTGTTGAATTTTTTGGCCCCTAGTTTTGTGAAGGAACAAGAGCCTCCTGGTGATTAAAAAATGTATGCTCCATGTCTGGTGAAATATGTTGTGAAGCATCTCTAGGTTTGTTTTGTTTAGTTGAAATGTTAGGATCTATATTAGATGTAGGCTCAACTAGGGTATGCTGTACCTAAATTTTAAACCCCAAATCTTGGCTAAGTATTTTGGTATTTTGGCATGGAACTAACATGACACAAAAAAAGTATAGTGAAGAGGTACTAAGGCACAAAACTAGGCTGGTGTAAAAGCTCTGTGGCACAGAACCAATAAGGCATGAAAGAACAATGATGCAAAATCACCAATGTGAGAAGACCCAGTCAAAGAGGAGAGTTAACCATGAGGAACCCAAGAGCATAAGACTTAAAATAGTATCAAAAGACTTAAGGAGTGCATGGGAAGTGGGATATGATTAAGGAGTGATTATCAAGGGTCACCCTGACCTTATCCATTAGGAGTTTTGTATCAGCCCATAAGGAGATAGACACATGACATCAAAGATCTAGCATATAATGAGTATATAGGGGGTGCAAAGGCTTGGGTCCTTAAGAGACAGTAGTTAATAGACAACCATGACTCTTAATTCATAGAGAGTTCATTGGCCAATTACTCATATCATTTATGTTGTAATTACTTGGTCAGGGGTAAATAAGTATAAATACCCCTGTATGAAATCATTGTAAGGTGATGGATTTTGGATATTATTTTACTAAAGTAGAATATATAATTATGAATATTATAATCAATTATGGTGTTCATGTTCCTGTTTAGTTGATAGTTATGTCTCTGTGGTAGGTTTGTGTTGAGTACTCAAAGTTATAACTTAATATAAGTTCTATACAAACCTTTACTTTTTCTAAGTAATAATATTGGAACTTCATGGTACTTCTTTGAATAATTATGGTTTTTGAGTAGAATGATACTAGAATAAATGTAATGTATCTCTTTTTATATGTAACTTCTAATAAAATATAAGTTTTGACCCAAAGAATATGCTTGATATGCTACTGCACAACATAACCCATAGAAACTGGTCTCTAGCTGCATGCTTTGGGTGAGCATGCAAGAGTGTAGTCTTACATGAAGGGCCAACACATTAGCACATTGGGGTTACACTGCAGTGCCTAAAACATTAGTAAAGAGTAAAAACCCAACATTTTTGTTCCATTGTCAGGACCCGTAGTGCTTGGTGCACAATAATGGAAGATGCTTAAACGTATCACCCTTGAGAGTATTGAACAATGGATTACTAGTGTTGAGGATAATTTTTGAATTCCCTACCTTGAATTAGGAGTTTTTGCATGTCAGTGGGTAGAACAAAATCTCTATAGTGCATTATACAATTTTTTTTGTTGAAATCTTGGTTTATTTGCATACTTGGCTATTTGCTTATTCTCAAGGTCGATCATGAAACTTTGGGAGAAGACAATATTGGACATTAGAATGACAAAGAGATTTAACATGAATTGGCACACTGTGAACATTAGCTGTTAACATTTGGTGAAAAGGAGTGTTGAATATATACATTTTGGAGTATGGTATAACTACCTATTCTTGTCCTAAAAAAGCCAAGTTCTATTTCCTCATCAAAAATCAAGTTGTTTATTGATTGTGAGATTGAAACTATTCTAATGGAGAGATAAATCATTCTTTACATGAGCCACACATTTGGAAGGGGAATAGAGAAGAGTTGGTCAAATATTTTAGGTTCAGAATGGTAGCCAACCAATAGGCATTATGGAAGCAAAAATATGATGAATCTTGATAGAATATCATAGGAGTAACTAGTATGAGAAGAGATTGAGATAACTTAGGGAGTGCTGTTAGGATCCACAGGGAAGTGGAAACACATGATGAGGACCCCATCACTTTCAAACTGTGCTCCATGCCACTTTTATCATATGAAGGAGAAACTAGCTAGACAATGAAAACTGAATAACCAAGTTTAAACTAACCAAGCTACCCAACCATAGTGCACGCTCATGCTTTTGAATTAGATGAATTATGTATACATATCTGGGATATAAATAGAGTGGAATCAGAAATTGATCCTATAAGGGATATTATAACTAAGCCAATTGTAACTCATATGAAATTAACACTTTCTTTCCCTCTTCAAGGGAACTACATGTCTCAACTTAAAATTCTTAGAGGATCTAGAATTTAGAGTGGACAAAGTATGAGCCCAAATATTATTAAACAACTAGCTACCATGCCCCACATCATGGGTGTTGCTGATGGAGGCACTGGAGGTAAACTAAGAGGTAGTATGGGGGGAAGTGGTGAACTTACCCCTTAAGGGATAGGATCTAGGGGTTCTCAACAACTAGCAACATAATAACCTCAACTGCCAATAATGTATTATCAAATGATGCTTCACCTACTTGAATATCAAAGTTTGAATAACGTTGCTGAACACATCCATAAGTGCAAACTTATTAAGAGGGCATGAGGCATCACTTCTTTAAAGTAAAATGACACATAATTTATGACTACACTTTTGGATAAAGTACACAAGTGGTATATAAAGTTTAACCCTCAACAAGTAGTCATTGACTGTGACCATTTCAAAACAACATTCATTTTGAAATTCGACATTCTTGAATTTGAGCAACCAAATATTATCATGCTGAAGGATATAAAATAAGAACTCACTAAAAGTGTATGGGAATATAATGCAAGGTTCAAAACACTTTTATCAAATCTATCATTTTAAATCAATGCTTATCAACATGCATAATGGTTCATGGGAGGTTTTTTACTTCCCTTTTGATGAACACTATCCTAGAAGACTTTTACTAGTGCACTTGAATCCTTGGAAGTCATTCTCCATGCTAAAACTATTGGTAGTATTGACATTGGGATTAGTCCTTTTATGAAAGCCCAAATAACTTCAATGGAATCTCAACTTGAAAAAATAAATGTAAATAATGTGTATGATACAAGTAATGGTCTTTGGTACATTTATTTTGAATTTGAAGGACATTACTGAAGCAATTACCTACACAAAAACATCCGTGCTATACTAAAGTAGTCATGTGAAATATACCATGAAGAGCATAATATACACTCTTGTCCTCTTTTTCAGTGATCCACACATTCAAAGGTGTTTGAATATTTTAAAATATGCGATGCCTATACCCATGACACAAATTATTTTTGGCTAATTAGTGATATCCATGAAGCACACACGCACAGTACATGCTAGACCATTGTGTCTAATAATCAAGATAATGGAGGATATCATGGTCAAGGTAGAGGAAAAGGAAGAGGAGGTGGTTATTTCCTACTAAGAACATGTTATAAGTGTGGATCCCCTAACCACTACCAAAGAGATTGTTCAGTTTATCCTACATGTGGTTTTTGTATTGAAGAATGTAATTGACTTATACATGGTTATGAATAAGGAGATAAATGAAAAAGGTGTAGGTATGATTCACATTGAGAAACTAAACTAGCACATGCATTTGAGTACCCAAGCATATCAACAAGTGAATATCACTACGCATAACAAACAATCTTAGTTTACATCTACTCCTACTGAGAAGGTACAACATGAAGAGCTTTAGGTAAGAAAATATCCTAATGCCCAACAACATACGGATGAGTTCTAGGAAACTATAACATTGGTTCAATAATTATAATTAGAAATTCATTTCCTCAAAGACAAATAAGTAATGTAATGCATTGATATGTAGAAGGCAATGAAGCCTCAAAATATGGTGCGAGATGATTTTCAAGAGCTTTACAAGTATATGCTAGATGAAGATAGTGTCCCACAACTAAGCATATGGCTTAATAATCAGGTATAATCACCAATTGATGCTCAACCTCAAATGACTTGATAGACTAAGGATCATAATTTAAATCATGCTCAGTGACAAGATACCCCTATTCCTCCTAGCCCTCCCGAGGATAAAGAAATACTAGTGAATGTTGCCATCAATAGTTTGGGTAATTTGAGACATCTTAGTGACATTGAAACTAACGTTAACATACTAACTATGTATGGTGAAAAATGGATAGTCTATCACTATAACCTTCATCACACATGTTGTTTATGGCTAATAAAACTCAAGCTCTACCAATTGGTGTCCTCAATAATGCAATGGTTGATTTACTTGGAGTACCTTTCAAAGTTGATTTTGAAGTTCTTGAGTTAGCTAAGGCAGATGATTTTATAACTTTATTGGGGTGACCCTGGTGTTATGAAAATAATGCATACTTAAGTTTTAAAAAGTGCTACATCAGTTTTGAGAATGCTAATCAATGCATTGTTATTCCCCTAGATTAAACACATGGGCCCCCATATGTAGAACTTGTAATGTGGAAGAAGATATTAATCATATATATAATGTCATTGATAAAGATGGTGAGTAATGTGATCCTAATATTTATGGTATCCTCTAATGGATAGACACTTAATCCCTTTCTGATACTATAAGCAATGCTTGTAATTGTTGGGTACATGATGACTATGACCTCACTGAAAGAGTATGTAGTGTCATTGGTAGTCAAGGGAATGTTCCACGCTAGTAAAATAAATGGCATAGGTTCATCTCAGTTTTTATTGGCAAAGTCATGAGGGGACCAATGATAGATGCACCTTTAGAAAGACTTGATGTAGCCCCCCAGTTTCATAGACAAATAGAAGTCCACAACTTTATCCATTGCCTTAAAGAATTTTATCACTCTGATAATGATCATATATAATCTTTGGTTCACCTATTTGATGATACAACTATAAGGTGGTGGTAAACCCATCATGAGTGACTTCTATAGTGGGATCAAGTACATTCTACTTTGTATCATTAGTTTCATCATGACAACTAAGCCAGGGGAACAATCAGCTATAGTAAAGTACAAGCACCTGAACCCCATATAGAGGCTTGTGAGTCAATATGGAGAGCTGAAGAGTCTTACTTACTATTTTAATTATGGGTACATGAATTATATGGAAATTTATGAACCTAGGTGAGATCATGGTATGTTTATGAAGAATGACATATGAGCATCTATTGAAGGAAAATATGAACTTGCCACTATCTTGCACCTCACTCTCTAGGCCATGTGTGAAGAAGTTATTGGTGACCCTAGTACCATTGAAGACTGCCTAATATATATCCATAATGTCCCAAAAGAAGGTCTAGTTCTATTTAATGAACCACATGCACAACATTTTCTCACACTAGAACTAGTCCTTAATCAAGACTGACATGAAGAGATACATATAGGAAAATAGAAGCTAGTGTTTCTGGTGGGAGAAGGTGAAGGGTAAAACCCCCTTGACCCTTTGTAAAATAATTTGTATGTCCCTATAGAATATGGCACATGCACTATTTATGACACTGGTTCCAACATAGACCACCCTTAATCCAAGCCAATTTAAACTGTTCAACACAACATCGAAATAGAGGAAAAACCAAAAATAACTACTGTAGGTAATTACGGGACTGACACAAAAGTTTCAAAGATATGTGAGTTGTTAAAATAATATAAATATGTCTTTCCAAGGAGATACAGTGAGATGAAATGAGTTCATCCATCCCTATGTAAGATGCATATTAAATTGGTTGATGGCACTCAACTAGTCAAGAAAAGGCCATATAGGATGAATATGAATCTATGAGCACGTGTAAAGGAAGAAAATGATAATATGCTATGCACTAGAGTGATGAATCCCACTAATGAATCTGAGTGGGTTATTACCATGATGATGAGTATAAATAAATATGGATGCATTTGAATTTACATTGATTACCTGGTACTTAATGCATCTTGCATCATTGATCCTTTTCCAACACCATTTACAGAGGAAATACTTGAAGGTATCATTGGGTGTGAAATATATACTTTCATAGATGGATTTTTAGGGTACCATTAGGTCCAGATCATTGAGGAGGATAAAATTAAGACTAAAATTTCCACTGAATGGGGATCCTTTGCATATATTGTCATGCCTTTTGGGTTAAAGAATATACTAGCTATTTCCTCATATATAGTGTAGACATCTTATTCTTAACACCATTTGTGTTGAAATTATCAATCTTACTCGAATTACACTTAAATGCACATTTTAGGTCAAAATCCATAAAACGTGCTAAATGGTTCAAAATTGTCATTTACAAGTACTAATTTAGGCTAACGTATCCCTAAATAGGGAAATGCATTTTATGAGATACCTAACTTTGATCAGTTCATTTTGAGTCAAAATGATGATTTCACCTTTTATGCTCTGGATCACTCTTTTCTTCTAATTCATTGGTACATGTCATGTACCTTTGTTATTTTGTGTTGGCAACATCCTAAATGGGAATACAAGTATAATGCATCTAACATCGACTTCTAATTCTTCTCAAGTCAAATGACGACCTAGTAATATGACTTTCTGACCATTTTGATTAATTGAGGGCTAATTTCCAAATAATTACACAAATATTGATTAACCTTATTTAAGGCTAATCGATCCAAATCAAGAGCTTAAGTGGATTTTCCATGAGAGTTGTTGAATATTTCTTTTTGGAAATTGATTTTTATTAACTGCATCACCTAATGACATCATCATATGGGGTGGTATCCATAAGCCATAAATGCATAAAATATCAAGATTATAGGTCTCTCATACCTCATTAAGACCCTCCATGTCTCTTAAATGCCCCTCTATTCAAAATATTTATGAGAGATATTTATGGATTTAATTATATAATTGGATTAATTCATGGTCACACATCTCAATCTTGAGATGGACGGTCATGGTCGATCATGATCAATCTCAAAAACATATAAATAGAGAGTTCATGAACATCATTTTTAAGCTTGATTTGTGCAAAGTTATAATGCTAAATTGTCTCCACAATATTTTGTGTTGATCATTATTTTTATTATCAAGTTTCATTTGATAGGATAGATTAGAAATTTCATCTAATTTGAGCCTAGGTTATACAAATAATTATTGAGACATGGGAGGAGCTACCACCATTGTTGTTGAAGATAAGAGCTCTTGATCAAGGGAGAACATGATTTTGAGCTGTATTTGTATGGTGAATCCACTTAAGAAGGTAATATGGTATTAATTTCTTTTAATTGTTTCTTACTATTACTAATAATTCTCATATGAATAGATAGGCTTAATTTGGTTTACGCTTATGCATTTTTCCTTTGATTTATTGGAGTAATGTTTGACTAATCATTTTATGTAATCTTATCTACATTTTGGCATACCCAGTGGGACTGTACCCCACAAATATTGTCACAAAGTTATTTCAAACAACCTACTAACCAATTTTATGCAAAATCTTAGAATGGAGTCAAAAGAGTGAAATTTTAAGTTAAAATTCTATTTTTATGATAAATACATTTTTGTTATTGGTAATGTCAATTTTGATCTCTATTGCAATATAGCTGCTATCATAGTAGCGATTTTGTAACAAAATCATTGTTTGCTGAACAACGATTTTATAGCCCTCAATAATGATTTTGTAAAAATAATGATTTTGTCATAAAACAATGATATTGTCTACCCTGTGCAATGATTTCATATTTGAAAATAGTAATTTTATAGGTGAATAATGATATTGTGTTTTTCTGATGAACTAACCTAAAACAATGATATTGTGTTTTTCTGATGAACTAACCTAAAACAATGATATTGTTGTCTGAAATTATGATTTTACAAGGAAATAATGATATTGATTGTGTAACAGTGATTTTTAAAAAAAGAGCTCATTTTGAGAAGTTGCTTCACTCATTTGCAAATTAGCTTCAAAGCTAAAAGACATACTGACTTTTTCATTATAGGGTCAAACTTGGAATTTGTTAAAACATGCTTTTTAGACATTTTTTGAAAGTTTAAAATGGATTAAGAACCTTGTTTTGGTGCTTAATGAAAAATTTAGATGCTTAGGTGAATGTTTTGATAAATTATGCTTTCTAAGTTATAACTTAAGACCAAGGGGTCAAAATAACACCACCTAATCTTTCATTTGGTGCTTAAAATTGAACTCACTTGTCAAATTTTGTCTTCAATAGTTGTTTAAACCTAAAAATTGTTTGGAAAAAAGAGGGATGTTGCGTGTATGCTCTTCCATCCATCCCCTTTAGGGAACTTTTAGAATCAAAAGTGCTATCCTTATTGCAAACATGCATAATATAAGACATAGAAAGAATGTCATCTAAAGTACTCCCCAAAAACTCACCATAGTTTGGGTAACCTTGAAACAACCCTAAAGTATTTCTATTAAGTCATTTATTTTTATGCAAACTTGGCTTGTGAGGGGGATTTCATCACCTCCCATGAGTTCTATAGGGTTAAATAACCAAGACATATATGCAATTTGGACATCACACTACATTGAGAAAATGATGGATGTAGTGGTTGCAAAAAGGGCAAGACCTTTTTACAACAAGCTAAGTACTATGGACACCCAATTAAAGTGTACTTATTTTACATCATTTGGCTTGGAAGCCATTGTGTAATTGATCCATCTAGAAACGTTTGAAAACTTGCTAGTTTAGTTAACCCCACTTTGCCATACCTTTTCAGTTTAGACTTAAGATGATTATTTTCATCTTTGTCATTAGCTTACTTAGTCTTGATTTGTGTCTAAAACTGATTGTTAACTCAATGAACTTAACCAAAGCACATTGTCCTCAAAATTATTGAGCAAGGGAGGCATTATGCTATCCAATTGGAAAAATTATCTTTTCCTTGTTCAAAATTATTATCAAAAACTTTGTGTCATATCACTCACTTTAGGAAATTTATGCTCCCTATTTGAGTCTAGATCATTTACCCAAATTATTTAAGTCCCTTATTTATAATTCACATTCAAAATTGAAATTTTCTAAGTTTTAAGGGTTGGTGTGTTAAATTGGATTCACCATTTACACACTAAACTTGTCCTAACTTGGGTTTAATTTTCCATTTATATTGAGGGCCATTTATTAGAATCAAAATCATATTATCATCTTGGTGCACTCAAGTCATCTTGCATATCGCTCATGCTTTGAATCTTAGAACATATTTTATCCTATGAGAACCATGTGGTGACATTGTGTTACCCATTTGGTCCTAGATTTGTACTTAGTGATTCATGTACATTTTTACATCTTGAGTTGCTTAGTTCATATTATCTTCTTCATAATCAGGAGAACTTTCCTCTAATTTTCTAGGGTCAACTCATCGAAGTTGAAACTAGTTTTATGGTATAGGTGTATCATAAAGATATAGGATTTGGTGTAATAATTTTCACCTTGGATATTTGAGTTACCTTACCCTCTTCAAATATATATGATTTAAATTTTACCAAAATTTGGGTATATTCGTGAACCAAATCTTTTAATTGTGTGTGGTTCTAAGCCACCCTCATTTTATAGTCTCTTTGGTGCCTTAGTTATTTGTTTGGAAACTGATCAAAATTCATATCTTGTTTAAATGTTTGAAACACATTATCCAAATCTTGTAAAATATTGAGAACACTCTTTTTAAACAATGACATTAAGGCACACTTGCAATAGGGTTTATTATCACCCTAGTTACAAGGTAGAGCATTTTTATAATGGACATGAGCACTCCATCTTGTTTGAGGATGTTTCCCTCTTTGGGCCTATCTATTAAAAGCCAATCATATTCATGCCAGTTGTTATACATCATCCTCATCCTTCCCTTTCGATTTGTGCTCCATGCTCAGAGGTTACTATTTTTGGGTATCCTTCTTTTCCTTCAGCTTGTATGAGTAAGCAAGCTCCGCAATGCATGAAGGTTATAATTTTAGGACCTCCTCCTTTGGTTTTCACAAGCAACCAAACTAAGAATAATCTAGTTTTTACCATTTTAGGACCTCATCCTTTGGTTTATATAAGAAACTAAACTAAGAATCATCCATTCGTTACCATTTTAGGACCACCTCCTTTGGTTTGCACAAGTAACCAAACTAAGAAGTGTTTAGTCATTACCATTTTAGGACCTCCTCCTTTGGTTTCCACAAGCAACTAAACTAAGAAGCATCCATTCATTACCATTTTAGGACCTCCTCCTTTAGTTTGCACAAGCAACCAAACTAAGAAGCATCCAATCGTTACCATTCTTGGCCCATTACTAGTTTTTGATGAACTTATTATTGAAGAACCTCCATTTGATGAACTAGTTATGTTTGATCCCTTATTTAATAGTCTAATGTTTGGAGAGTTCATTATTAAACCACAAACCATTATTCTCTCTAAACTAAATTTTCCCCACTTAAAAATTTTGTACCAATCTTCGAGCCAAAATAAGAACCATTACCTCTTCAAGAGCCATCTTATGAGGATCAAAATGTGTTCAAAGTTGATATTTTGCAACCAATTATGAACCAAAACCAATATGTTATTGTTGAAACATCCATTTGTGATAAGTCAACCTATGATAAGTTACCTATTTGTAAAGATCCTCATCTCCTTAACAGGCTAGTCTCTACAAAGTTGTCTCTTGATATTTTTCCACTTGTTAAGGAGTCTTTGATAGACATTATTTTGTCAAGACATCCCTTGATTGGTTCCCTCTTTTTGAGGGGCTTCACTTAGATGAGCCAGTCTATGTTGAACCCTTCTAAGATGAATCAATTTTTATTGAGCCCATTATGCTATCATAGGCCATTACTTGTCAAACATTTAATATTCAATAGAACATTGAAGAAACGACCACATCAGATGAAGAATTAGAATTAGAGTTGGGTTCTATTTTTGAACTGACACTAGATTTAGAATCATAAATAGAATCAACATCAGTTGAGACATCAGATTTAGAGTCCCTTGCTTTGAAGTCAGATTCAAAAATAGAATATAGTATTGGTTGTTACAACATTGGTTATAATTGTCTTACAGATCAAATCAAATATATTTTTGATCCTTATACATTTTTTGAGGATGATTACTTTAGCATTGACATAAGTTAACCTAGTATCATCTATGAGGATTATGCTACCTTTCATCATCCCATTATCACCACAAAACATAGACATTATATTGACATTCCACCTCCCACAAATGTCGATTGGGATCGACAGAATCACACTTTGTTAAAATACATACATGGTGACATACCATTTGCAGAATCTTAGGGGGGACAAGACCAAATTCATTCATTCAGAAGAAAAATCTCTTAGTGAAACCTTTTCAAAGGTGCTAGGGGATAAGCAAAGATCAAACTCAACATCTCCTAATGAAACCTTTTTGAAGGTGCTAGAAGATAATCAGATTCAAATGTTAGCATCTCTTCATGAAACCTTCTTGAAGGTGCTATGGAATGATCAGAACAAGTTCATTGGTGAAAACCTCATCAAGGCACCAATAACTAAACATAAAAGTTATTCGCTATTTATTGAAGATGTTATTCAAGATCAAATCAAAACAACTTTCAATATATAACATAATCAGATGGTAGCTACTCTCAAGAACAAACAACAAAAAAATTTGGTGGTCATATCAAGAGCATCTTCAGAGGTCTTCGACCCTACCAGAACCAAAATTATGTCAAATCTGACATCAATAATATTACGTGTGACTAAAATTTTTGATCTTCATTTGTTTTCCATTCATTATATATTCCATTATCACCCACCTATTTATTACACACTTATATCATTTATCCTAAGATTATTTACCATCACTGGAAGTACTTCCCTTTGTATAAGATACAAGGAAATCTTATCTTGATGTTTGAAAGAATCAAATTCAATGACCCATGGAGATCATGAACACATTATTGAGATCCAGATATATAACTAGTTATTGACATAGTAGCTTTTTTGAAAGGGAGTTGGGTAGCAACTTTATAAGTGATCATTTATATTGTTTCACATATTGACTAAGTAGTGCATCTTGATGAGCTCATAATATGGCTCATTTTTGACATGTTATTTCCCTCAATTCATCTCTCTAAGGATATTATCTTATGCAAATCTTAGATTGTCAGATAGCTATTACATGGAAAATAGATATTTGTCTTATTTATATTGAACCAAAGACTAAGCTTTTACTTTGTCATTAATGTCTAATACATAGCATATTTTAGTGATTTTTGGTTGTGAAGAATGCTCAAGGAAAAGACACAGGCAATGTAAAGTGAACGTGTAATTTTGATCTTCATCTAGCATAACTAAGGACTCTACAGGCTTTCTTCTATGGATTCTACAAGCTTGATTTTATGGAATCTACAGGCTTGTTTCTACGGACTCTGTAGGCTCATTTATATAGAATCCATAGGCTCATTTCTATGAACTCCACAAGCTTGTTTCTATGAACTCTGTAGGTTCATTCCTCCTGACTCTACAGGGTCATTTCCAAGAATTTTGTAAGGACAAAGCTACAAATGGGAAGTTAGCAGCTAGATAGGATAAGAGTCAACCATTTCAGCTAGAATCAAATAAATAAAATAATCGCCTGCTATTTTAAAGGACTTGCTTTTGATAAAGTTGTAAATATATTTGATCTTAAGACTATTATAGGATAGTATATCTATTTTATTGAAATAATTGGATCTCTTAGAAATCCAATCTCCTATCTTTGGATGAATGGATTGACCAAGGAATCCTATTCCTTTGCATCCTATTTTGAGTTGATTATATTAGTATAAAATGTAAGATTTTTATATATTATATTATTAGATATCAAATGATAGAAAGTAGATAATAGAAGAAAAGATTTGTACAAGCATATTATATGTTTCAACCAGATTGTAATCATTTCATTTTTATGAATTAATACTTTAATTCCCAGTACTGATTAATCTTTGTTCCTGAGTCTGAGAGGAGTAAGGGCCCGGCCCACTCTCCTTGGAACCAGGAACTGTGTATGATATTTATGTTATATTTTATTAATTTATTGTTATAATTAGTTAGAATCTTGTTATTGTTTGCATTTATTCATAAAAACATCAAAATAAATTCATAGTTTAAAAAACATTTTCTTATTTCATTTCTTTTCTAAGCAAAGTGTGTTTTCTTTTACAATAGAAGTGTGAAGCAAATTTCCTTTCATAAGTAGGAATGTGAATTTAATTTCCATGCAAATGTAAAATAGGAGTTTGATCTTTTACTTTTAGCAAAAGAGTGGATTGATTTGATTTCTTTCCTTTTTTTCAGCAAAAGAGTGAATCACGTAGTTTAGAACACATTTCTTTCTCTAGTCAAAATTAGAATAGGATAATCAAACACCCCCACAAGTAGCCTTCTAGATCTACCATCCCATACCTTACTACAGATAGCTTTAGACACCAGCCTTGGTTGATAAGACATCAATTGAATATTGATTAAATGAAGAGTTAAACAACACTCATAATTTTTTGCACCATTATCGAGGACTATAAGGTGTTAGTAAGGTAATAATTATTAGTCTAGAGTGAAAAATAAAAAATATTGTGAAAAACCCATAAAATCCTATAAAACTTCAATAAATTGATGTACTTAAAGGGTGATTTATCCCAAAGTTTTCACCAAGAACACAAGTGGACACTCTTTCAATATCTCTGAGTAGTGAACTAAAAGATACAAGTGAAACCTATTTGAAAGAATCTTCTAAAACTTGGATAGAAACCAAGCAATTCCCACAAGCAAGCCCTATAGGATAAATTCCTCAGAATCAATCTCTTATAGGAAGACACTATTTAGAAGTTGCCAAGGATTTAGAAGAAGCATTTCAAAAATTTGTAACTGAAGATAATTTTGATAAATTTGAACAACCCATAACTAATACCACAAATATTTGGTGGGAAGATCATCCCAATTTTAAAACATCATCACAAGAAGAAATGGCTCTCCAACAAAATCAACAACTTGCACAACCAGGAAGGACTTTCTCCTTTCCTATTATTGTAGATTCTAATGATCAAACCCCCATAAAAAATATTTCACTAGCTAATTTGCCAAAATTTTAAGGAAGATATATAGAAGATCCTGATCAATTCCTATTTGAGTTTAAGGTGTTATGTCAAACCTATTATTACACAACAGATGTCCAAAAATTAAAACTATTTCCCTCTACACTTAAAAATGTATGAGATGGTTCATGAGTTTACTTGGCGATTCTATTAGAACATGGGATGACATGGAAATAGAATTCTTGAACAAATACCAGGATTACTGTTAAGTGTGAGAAAGAAAAGAGGATTTCTTCAAAATCAAACAACATGAGGATGAATATTTAGAGGATTATTTGGATAGATTCATGTTCACTCATAAAAGAAGCAATTATCCACTCACTAAAGATGTTTAAAAATTGGTATTCTTGAAAGGGTTGGACGAAGACACTAGAGATGCCTTAAATCTGATGGGTGAAGGAGATATAAATAAGTTGGCTTTTGATCAGATTTCTAAGCTTTGTACCAACTACTCTTGAATGAAACTTGGAATTAGGAAAAGAAGATTTGGGAAATATAATGAAGTGGGTAAGTTAATGTAAGAATTTACTAATTTAAAAATAGATATCTTGGTTACACTAAATAGTACTTTGGATGGCCTTCAAGCTAAGGCAAATGCAATAGAACCCTTAGCAATCTACTATCCTAAGTGCATACAAAAACACACCCTTAGAGACTGTCTACTAGATAGAACCAATGTTTCATCATGTGGGATCTGTGATGCAATAGATCATGATACCAAACATTGCACCCTTTTGCATATTTTTAAAGAATCAAATGAAAACATAAGTTCAGTCTACTGAAGAAGTAAATTATATTTAGAGACAAAACTTTGTCCCATAAACTAGGCTCAAGGATAGTTTAATGCAAGAAATCTAGTTAATCCAATGATGGCACCATGGAATGTTTTAGTTCCTTCATCATTTTGGAATCAAAACCAAATTCCATCAATTCAAAATTCATGGGTAGGACAAGATTGGATGCCAACACCCCCATAGATGGTGCCATAGCCACAACAATAATGGGTACCATAGCAATAATGGATGCCTCAGCCATATCAATAATAGAATCAACAGTGGAACCCACAGTCACAATATACCCAACCAAGAAGACCACTTCAATAACAAACTATTATGCCACCCTTAGTTATTCAAAAATGAGGGCAAATCAATCGACCCTTAATGCCTACACAACCAATAGAAAATACAAAAAATAAACAACCAACACCTATTTATGTTGATGAACAAGAAGATACAATCAATGTTGGATCTATTGAGTGTTCAGACATACATTTGAGATCAGGGAAAACTATACAAAAACCTTTAGTTCTCATTTTTGAGATACCTGATGAAAATGAAAAGGCAGAATCATGTCAATTAAACACTGGAAAGGCCAAAATCAAAATAAGCCCTGAAGTAAATAAAGAAAAAACTACTACCTGAGTAGTTCCTTTTCCAGAAAGATTAAGAGAAATTGATATTAAACCAGAATCAAACCTAGTCCAAGAGTTGCAAAAGATCAATATTGAGGTACCCCTTCTACAAGCTATTAGGGATATACCTAAATTAAATAAGATCATCAAAAACCTTTATATCAAGACACCTGGGAGGAAAGTAAAATATCCCAGAACCATTCATGTTGATGGAAAAGTTACTGATTTAGTTCTAAAATATGTAGATGTGGGAAACCCAGTGCTCATAGTTACAATTAGAGGTAAATAAATTCCTAATATCTTGATAGATTTAGAAGCAATAATCAATGTCATGAAAACTGATACTCTCCATGAATTATCTCTTATGAAAATACAACCTACAACCACCATTCTTCAAATGGAGGACCAGTCTGTAACTAAATCAGAGGGGACTATAGAAAATGTTGAAGTGATAATAGAGTCTTGGGAATATCCAGTAGATTTCATGGTTTTGTAACCCAAAGCAAAGAATATAGGATATTCCATAATCCTAGGTAGACCATGGTTGGCTACTGTAGTAGCATTGATTGATTGCAGGTCAAGAGACATGACCATTTATAATGGGATAAAATCCAAATGCATCTCTTTGTATACTTCTACAAAACCATCAACAAATTACATACAAGAACTTTGGGTGGATGAATCAGACAACACATTAAATAATATTTACTCATTAGCTATGATCACAGTTAAAAAAATACTTGGAATAATTGAATGGAGACATATATCTAGAAACTACAGACTCTGCCAGGCCGAAAGCTACAGACTTTGCCAGTCTGAAAGCTACAGATTTAGCTAGTCTAGAAACTATGGATTGCCTTAGTTTAGGATTATTGGGTCAGATAGAAAATTATAAAACCTCCACTTCTACTTATTTTAGTACTTCATCATATGATCATAGATTGATTCAAAAAAGTGTGTGGAAATTAGCAGAACAACAACAAACTCATTTCTTAGATGCATTTCATTGTTCTTTAGTAAGACTGATTCCTTTTGGAAAAGAGTTTGTTGATAATGTAACCATATTCATAAGCTACTTCCTCATCCATGTCCTATGAAATCATTGATTAGTGAGTTTAAGCAAATAGAATCCAAATACCTAGGTACAAAACTAATCATGGTATTACCTAGAAAGATTTTGAACATCAATAGTTAGTTAACAAATGAAGAGGAAGTTCAACTCTTTGAAGTACTAGAAAGACATACCAAGGCTTTTGCTTGGGATTATATTGACATAAAGGGAATTCACCCCAACATATGCACTCATCACATTTACACAGAATCTATCAAACTAGTTAGACAACCACAAAGAAGAATAAATCTAGCATTAAAGGAAATCATCAAAATAGAAATCCAAAAGTTGCTGAAAGCTGGGTTTATTTACCCCATCTTAGACAGCCAGTGGGTTTTACCTCTAGTAATTGTGCCCAAGAAAAAAGGAAAATTAAGGGTATATGTAGATTATAGAGAATTGAACAAAGCAACACTCAGAGATTACTTTTATTTACCTTTCATTGATCAAGTTCTTGACAACTTGGTAGGAAAGAGATTTTTTTATTTCTTAGATGGGTTTAGTGGGTATAACCAGATAATGGTAGTAACTGAAGATCAAGACAAAACTATGTTTACCTACTCTTGGGGAACTTTTGCTTACTGAGTACTTCCATTTGGACTCTGTAATGCCCCAACAACCTTCCAAAGAGCAGTTCTAGCAATATTCTCTGACCTAACAAATGATTGTGTTGAAGTATATATGGATGACTTCACCATTTATGGTGAAACTTATGAAGAGGCTCTTACCAATCTAGAAAGAGTAGTGGTCAGATGTGAGGAACACCAATTATCTTTGATCCATGAGAAACATTTATTGATGATGGATGAAATAATAGTCCTAGGACAACATATTTATGTAAAAGGCATTCAAGTAGATCCAAAGAAAGTTGAAATAATCTCTAATTTATCCATTCCACAAACACAAACTGAAATTAAGATTTTATTGGGACATGCTGGTTACTACAGATGCTTCATAGATAAGTTTAGCCAAATAGTTGCCCCTATGTTTGCCTTGATTATAAAAGATAGTACATTCGAATGGAGTGATAGTTGCCAGCAGGTCTTTGAGATAATTAAAGCTAAACTTGTTATTGCTCCAGTATTGAGAGGACCAGATTGGACTAAGCCATTCATATATACACAAATGCTTCCAATGTAGCACTAGGAGCAGTCCTTGGACAAAAATATGAAGAGGGAAACATGTATGCTATATATTATATTAACAAAAACATGACATCTAGTGAGATAAATTACACCACAATTGAGAAGGAATTCCTAGCTATAATTTATATAATTAACAAATTTAGACACTACATAATAGGCTACAAGGTATTTATCTATATAGACCATTTAACTAGTAGATATCTTACCAATAAACCAATTGTGGGAGGTAGGATTATTAGATGGATGTTGCTCTTACAAGAATTTGATGTTACTATTATAGACAAATCAAGGAAGTCTAATGTGATGGCTGATTTTATGTCAAGAATAAATACTACAAGTAAAGAAGAACCAGTGGAAGATGACTTTCTAGATGAACAACTGTTTTCTATTTCATCAAAATCTCTATGGTTTACTAATATAGCCAATTACCTCACCATAGGGATGTTTTCTCTACACTTTTCACAAAAAGAAAAGAAACATTTAATCAAAGAAAACTCTTCTTTCAAATGGATTAATGGAATGTTATTTAAACTTGGACTTGACCATGTGTTTCACAAGTGTGTGATGAATGGTGAAGCTTATGATATCATTAGAGCCTATCATGATGAACCAGGAGGAGGGCATTACTCAGCTCAAAGAACCATACATTAAATCCTAGGAGTAGGATGCTATTGGCCTCACCTTCATCAACAAGTAAAAAGATATGTCAGACATTGTGATGCTTGTCAGAGAATTGGACAACCTACTCTTTCATAGAGATGCCTATGCACCCTCACCCTCAATTTGTTTTAGAACCATTTGAGAAATGGGGAATTGATTTTATAGGTCCAATGGATCCTCCTTCTAGAGGAAGATAATATCTCCTAGTATGTACAGACTATGTGACCAAGTCGGCAGAAGTGGAAGCATTAACTCATGCAAGAGAAGAGATGGTAGCTGATTTCTTATATTTCAAAATCATGCAAAGATTTGGTGTTCCAAGAGAGATAGTCTCAGATCAAGGACTATAGTTCATGTCAAACATGATAAAGCACTTCATGCAAGTGTATCAAACTCAGCACAGGAAAACATCTCCATATCATCCATAGGCTAATGGGCAAGTTGAAGTCACCAACAGAGAACTAGAAAGCATTTTAACCAAGGTTGTTAATTCCAGTAGAAAGGATTGGGTAGATAAGGTACTAGAAGCTGTTTGGGCCTATAATACAACTTAGAAAACAACAACTAGATTTTCACCTTATGAATTGGTTTATGGTAAGAAGCCTTTATTTTCTATTGAATTTGAATTACAAACTCTGAAAATAGCTATAGAAGTAGGAATTAAATTAGAATAAATACATAAATAAAGACTCTTATAGCTTAACTTGATAAAATAAGGATGGAAGCACTATAAAGAATTGAATTGTTACAACATTAAAGAAAAGTTTGGCATGATGCACAAATCAAGCAACAAAATTTTTAAAAAGGAGATTGGACATTGTTGTTTGATTCCAAATTTCAATAGTTCAAAGGAAAACTACAAAAAAGGTGGGTGGGACCTTATTAGATTGAGGAGGTTCATAAAAATGGTTCTATTACGCTAATACCTATTGATGACAGTAGAAGAGCTCTGTTAGTCAATGGACATAGATTAAAGCTCTATCAGAAACCTCTCAATAAAGAAGAATTTGTTCAAAAGGTAAAGGATCAAGTATCTATTTTGCAGAGCTTTGATTATTTTAGTGAACATGCTCCTTGATAATGCAAAAAAAAAAAAAATCAATAGTGAAAATCCTTCCAGGGACGCTATTGACAATGCATGCCCATAAAACTAGCTTGCTGGCTGGCTATGCATTGCAAAAAGGGCTTTGGCTAGAAAATCAACAATAGTTGGCCAAGGGGAAAAAACAAAAATTTATAATAAAATCTCATCATGAGACTATGATTGGTCATCTCCATGAAATAAACTAATCCGTGCAAACTTATTTTTGCATGACACATGGCAAGCAAAAGATAACGTCTAAGGTTAAAGTAAGTAAGATATATTTTATTTATTTATGTTTATTTAACTAATTATCTTCAATTTAATTAAGAGTTATTCTATGGAGATGATCCAAATTTGAATCTTCCAAAATAGAATGACATGACATATGCCATAATGAAAAAACAAACATACAATCGAGCCGCTAAAGGTGTATGGATAAGTGTGCAGCTTTGATATAATCATTTGAGTCATCAAGTATCATAATGATGGGACATCATAAAAAAGGGTTTTAAATGAATTAATGAATTAATGTCATCATCAATGTGACACATCATCATTTCACATAACTTATATTAATGAGACAAAATGGCTGACACACTCTATAGAAACATGCGGTGCCTAACTGTATCAAATCAACATATCAAACTATGAACTCATGTAGCTGTAGCATTTAGTGTGAAACATTTCATTTCTATAGACTTCAACAAAAGCTGGTCTACAGATCCTTCATGATTATCACCTATAAATCCTTAGTGACTATTGCCTACCAATTTTGACAAAATACTGGTCTACACCTCAATCAGAGTTAAAAAAATAGAGTTGACTGTAAATCTGCATAGACATGGGATAGAAGACAAGATCAAAGCCGAAGGATCCAACAAATTTTCATAAAGACAAAGCTTCTATGGTAGTGTTTAGAGCCAATGGCTAGCTACCTTTCATTAAAAATTTCTAAGGTTTTGACGAAATAATGGTAAGTGAATTCATCACTAATCTCACCCCTGAATTTTCAATTGTGCAAGGCATTATTATTCCTATTACAACTCAATTTATAAGCTAACTTATACAATTTCCATAATAGGGAATGAGAGCTACAGGTAGAATTTCATTTATTGATTTAATAAGTCAGTTTAATGGTAATAAGCAGATTGGAACTTCATGTCTAGATGATTCTAAAGGAAAATCAAAGGGATTAGTAGAAATTCACTTCCTGAACCCTAGAAATCTATTGCCAAGTGGGTACTCAAGTATATCATTTGTGAAGGGAAATACATTCTTTTAAGGGGAGATGCCATAAAAATATTAATACATCTTAAGCATGGGAGACAAAACCCTCAGTAAAAAAATAATCTCTTATCCTTCTTATATGGTGCTCTACAAATTATGTCTACAACTTCTAATGATGCTCTTAGGCATCATGGCCTTATTCATTTCATTATCCAACATCACTTCATTCAACAAGGACAAGTAGTCTGGGAAGAATTTTAGAATAGTCTAGCACAACAAATTCCAAATCTACCTACACAAAAAAACCCAAATGTACCACAAGAATTCTCATATCCACTTACTGCATCAGCTGAGAAAATAATACCAAGGAAAAAAATTTAGACTGTAATCTCCATAGAAATCCATTCTTCTTCTTCTTCTTCAAGAAGAATCACAAGGTCTCAAAACCTTGAAGTTTCAAGGTCCCCACAAGAACCTCATGAGTCTATAGTACAAACAGTTCCCTTTTTAAGAAGAAGAAAATTGAGACGGAAGGTTGCTACAGAACCTGAGAAGACCAAGGGTTTGGTGGTTAAGAAGGAAAGCCAACCAAGTGTATCCCAAATAGTAACTAAAAGGACAAGGCTCATTCTGACAGATGAAGATGAATAAGAAGCTGTAGATATTTTAGATAGTCTTAAAATGGTGTATCATTCCCCCATACATCAAAATATCTCTGTACCTACAAATATTGAAGAAATGTTTCTAAAAGGAACTCTCCAATCATCATGAAGGAACCAATTCCAGAGGAAGAACCACACACAATAGAGGATCAAGTATGGTAGAACAACCACCTTTTCTAGTTGAAACTGCAATGGACAAAGGGAAAATTATATGTACCAATGAGAAAGGTGAATCATCTAATCTAAATGATCCTATTATGCAGTTAACTTTGCAGCTTTCTCAAGCTCAAGCTCTTGAATAGAAAAAATAGATGACATTGTTGACTTGATTAGTTAATTACATAATAAGAATCATCTCCACTCATTGTTAGTGCACAAATTAGATACAACATCTATTGATCATGTAACAAAAGTTCACAAATTAGAGGAAATAATAAAGTAATATGAAAATGAACAAATAGATCTTTGGATATATGTAGCAAATCTGAAGAAGGAAAATACGAGATTGCAAAGTTTGGTAAACTCTTTTGAAGTACTTGTTGTTGCACCTTCTCCTCTTAAGGTATTTGTTGACCATGGTTGTCAAACAAGTGATCCAGGTATTCCTCCCTTACAAATACTACATCAAATTAAAGAAGAATATTCTATACTTAAATAGAAAAATAAAGATGTAACTTCTTTAAACAAACTCTTGGAAAATGAAAAGAAATAATTAGAAGCTAAAGTTCAAGAGTTAGAAGAAAATTTGTAGGATGCATGCAAATTAGGGGAAACTCTTTTGACATGTAGGAATCCTTATCCTACATATAGTTTGTTTTTATTTGAACAATTTTATAGATGGAAGCTTTTGTATATCTCTTGTTATCTTTCTTACAAAATTTTATAGCCAACAACATTTTAAGAAATTTTATATAGTGCTGAACTTGATCAATAGGATTTGCTTTGTGAATTTTATTTGCATGAATTGATTCTAGGAGATCATGAGCATAATAAGTTTTTGATAAATCTTCATGTAGGAGAAGTTCAACTGAGATCATTACATTCTACTTTAAAAAATCAAATAGCATGGAAAGGCAGATTTGAGAACTATACAAATCATGCTAAAACTACAGGATTGTGTGTCAGACCAGCCTTTCCTATTCCCATATTGATCAAACAAAATTTTAATTGTGCTTTGTTAGATGATGAAGTTAAAACACATTATTTATAAGCTTTATATGATTGTGCTATTTCTTTTGATTTATTTTCAAGACAAAGTTTTGATTCAGTGGTGGTTGCAAGTGTAAATAGATGGGATCAACTTTTAGTGCTTCTTAAAAGATGAGAGGTCACATCCCCAAATAAATTAAGATGGAGTATGAGGAGAGCATCCTCAATTTTAGAAATCTTAATAGAGGTAATAAAATCTGGGGGAGAGCATAAATTGATTGGCATGAGATATAGACCCCCTTTGATGATCATACCTATTCCAAGATGGCAGAGTTGGGCTCTACAATCAGAGGAGCAATTCAATGTATAGAAGCAAATGATTCAAACACATCAGGGATTTACCAAAAAATTAGATAGACATATAACAATTAAATTTGATGAATATGACTTGAGTCAGAGTGTGGAAAGTAGAAGCCAGAGCTATGAACACCAATATAATGTTTGTAATGGGACTTACAAAAGGTAAAACTTGGGGGAGATGATGAGCTTAGAATATGGATCATTATTGACATGTTATTTCCCTCAATTTATCTCTCTAAGGATATTATCTTATGTAAATCTTAGATTATTGGATAGCTATTACATGAAAAATAGATATTTGTCTTGTTTATATTGAACCAAAGACTAAGCCTTTACTTTTTCATTAATATCTAATACATAACATGTTTTAATGAATTTTTATTATGAATAATGCTCAAGGAAAAGACACAGGCAATGTAAAGTGAATGTGTAGTTTTGATCTTCATCCAGCATAACTACGGACTCTACAGGCTTTCTTCTATAGACTTTGTAGTCTTACTTCTACGAACTCTGTAGGCTTGTTTATACAGACTCTGCAGGCTTGTTTCTATGGACTCTATAGGCTCATTTCTATAGACTCCATAGGCCTATTTCTATGGAATCCATAGGTTCATTCCTCTTGACTCTGTAGGGTCACTTCCAAGAATATTGTAAGGATGAAGCTACACATGGGAAGTTTATGACCAGATAGGATAAGAGTGAACCATTCCAGCTGGAATCAAATAAGAAAAATAACTACCTGCTATTTTGAAGGACTTGCTTTTGATAAAGTTGTAAATATATTTGATCTTAAGACTATTAGAGGATAGGATATCTATTTTATTAGAATAATTAGATCTATTGGAAATCCAATCTCCTATCTTTGGATGAATGGATCGACCAAGGAATCCTATTCCTTTGCATCCTATTTTGAGATGATTATATTAGTATAAAATGTAAGATTTTTATATATTATATTATTAGATATCAGATGATAGAAAACAAATAATAGAGGAAAAGATTTGTACAAGTATATTACAAATTTCATTCAGATTGTAATCATTTCATTTTTATGAATTAATACTTCAGTTCCCATTACTGATTAATATTTGTTCCTGAGTCTGAGAGGAGCAAGGGCCCACTCTCCTTAGAACTAGGAAATGTGTATGATATTTATGTTATATTTTATTAATTCATTGTTATAATTAGTTATAATCTTGTTACTATTTTCATTTATTCATAAAAACATCAAAATAGATTCATAGTTTAATTTTTTTTTCTTATTTCATTTCTTTTCTAAGCAAAGTGTGTTTTCTTTTATAGCAGAAGTGTGAAGCAAATTTCCTTTCGTAAGTAAGAATGTGAATTTACTTTCCATGCAAATGTAAAATAGGAGTGTGATCTTTTACTTTCAGAAAAAAAGTGGATTGATTTGATTTCTTTCTTTTTTTTAACAAAAGAGTGAATCACGTAGTTTAGGACACATTTCTTTCTCTAGTCAAAATTAGAATAGGACAATCAAACACCCCCATAAGCAGCCTTCTAGATCTACCATCCCATGCCTTACTGCAGACAGCATTGGACACCATCCCTGGTTGATAAGGCATCAATTGAATATTGACTAAATGAGGAGTTAAATGACGCTCATCACATCTCTGTGTCAGTAAGAGCATCAGAACCATTTTTCACTTTTCTAATTACCATTTTCCATTACCATGACTCGTCTCTTTGGGGTAGCCCTATCAGCCATTTTATTATAGGCATTATTATACCATTGTGTTTTATTTACCATGCTCTTTAAACTAAATTAACTTGAGGTCCTTTGGGACTATGTAGGAAATGCTCAATTTCTATTGAGGTCATCTCAGTCACCCCTTCACTACACTTTCACCATTTTGTAAGCAGTTGTTAAGTTTAAATGCTCTCACCATTTTATGAGTAATCTAAGCCAATCATCACTTGGGGGAAACTTTGTTGCCACTATAGCCAATTATATTTTGATCATTTCATTAGACCATTTTTATTATACCCTTTATTTACTATTAATGAAGGCTTGATTTTAGTCATCTTACCGATCCCATTTTAATCTTGGTTCTTTTGGTTCATCCTAAAATTTCTATGGGGGGATTCTGATCTAGTTTCAACAATTATTTAAATCTATGTTAAGTGATAGTCTATGACAATAGTGTGGAATTTGATCTGACAAGTTATCTTTCATCTATCATCTTATTTAGTATCACTAATTATAACCACCTATGGGCAAATTAGTATTATTTTGGTACCCCTAATTATAACTACCTTTGAGAGAATTAGAATTACAACATTATTTCCTAATTAGAACCACATATGGGAAAATTAGGTACAATGCCATTTTATCATGCATTGCCACATCATCTAGTCATTACTATTATCATTTGTCTTGTCATTTGCCTTTGTTTGTGAACTTGTCAATTTTTCATTACCTTTTGTGTGGGTTGAATTACTATGATTTGGGATTATTTTGGGGTTATGTAGGTTGTGTTTGATTCACATTAAGGTCAACTTAGTCCCTTTGATCATATGCTCCTACCATCTTGTGAGCATTTTAAATTGGTGCACTCTCGCTATTTTGTGAGCACTTTTTTATACTCTCATTGTCTTGCGAGTTAGACCATTATGTATCTCTTAATCCTCAATTGAGTTGAGATACTTAAAAAATTCCAAAAAAATTCAAAAACTCAAAAACATTTTGTGTGTGTTTATTTGATTATTATTGTTATGCTGGTCTTTTGTTTTCCTATTTGGTCTTGCCTATTTGTTTTATTTTCCAAGTAAATCTTGATGGTCCACATAGATCTTGATTATTTATATCTTGGTCTCATGTCGTTAAGATGTTCTTGATTTTTGTTTTTAAACATTTTTGATCCTACTTAAGTCTTGATTGATCATATCTGGATTTTAAGTTAGGTTCATTTATGTTTCTTTTTCTTTGTCTTTACTTTTTTTTGTTTAAAATTAAATAATTGTAACTCTAGTTTTGGTCATCTTTTTACCATTATCCTTAATTATAGGTATTCACATTTGAACCAGAACAACACAATTGAAATATTATTTCATTCTAAGTTATTCATACTTATGATACCTAATTTATTTTGATATAAAAATCACTTTGTGCTCAGGTTTCAAAGTCTTAACGTCAACATCACTCCAATGAATAGTTCTCAAGAACACTTTGCATAATCTAGGATCATAATATGAAAATAGGCATCTATGTATCATGCATTTTAGCACTTGAGTCTATGCTTAGATGTGCATCTCTTCAAATAAATTGTGAGTCTAATTAATTCTTGGTTAGTTTTCATCATTCCTCATTCCATTCTCTCCCACACTTAGGTGAACTACACTAGCCTAAAGTTCTTGTTGGAACATGAGTCCATGGAACTATGTAGAGAGTGTCCACTTATCTTATACATCTAAAATCAACTTAGCCACCTCCATTCTTATTTTTATCTCTCTCATCACTTTGTGCATTTTCGTATGCTAGGTTTTATATGGTTTTCTAAGCCATTACACCATCACATGTACGTTTGTGCCTACTCACTTTAACCTATTTGTTGGGTTATATCCTTGATCTATTTTGCTTGCCAATTTCCCACATTGGGGCACATAATTTGAACAACATCAAAATCAAATCAGCTCTACAGGGGCAAACCATTATTTATTCTTTATCAATGATCAAAATTAGCCTTATTGGGTCATAACTATCTTATCATGATCAAATCTACTCTACTGGGGCACTTCTTATTATATTCTCTTTGGAGAACCCATTCTAGTGGTGCTTCCCTTCTTGAAGTAGAACATTCTCTCTTTTCCTCTAATTTCAAGTGCTCCACACTACTACCCATAATGGAAATATTTAGTGTGCAACTTGTCTCAGATTGATCAATGCTGTAAGTGCATAACTTGTACTCTCAAATTAGATAAGTTTAAAGTGTGTCCCTTAGATTTATGGATTGTATCTTTCCCATTTGACCATCTACTAGGGCCTATTATACCTCTAAAATTATATTTTTATCATTGATGGTTATCACGCATGCAAGTATTAGTTCGTCTGGATGTGATTTATTCCATGGGTTAATTTCTCACTTTTTCTCTCTTTTTGAGTCCATTCTTCTCTTCCATCCTAGTATGTCCTCTTGAGGGAGCATCATGGGCCTATTCTAATTTCTTCTTGACAAATATTTTCTTTGAAAATATGTTTTTTCACTTGAATTTATTGCTATGCCTTCATAAATAGGGGTAAAATGTAGACATCCAATTCCTAACACCATTTGTGTTGAAATTGTCAATCTTACTCAAATTTCACTCAAATGCACATTTTAGGTCAAAATCCATAAAATGCACTAAATGGTTCAAGCTTTTAATTTACAAGTACTTATTTAGGCTAATGTATCCCTAAATAAGGCAATACATTTTATGGGATACCTAACTTTGATCAATTCATTTCAAGTCAAAATGATGATTTTGCTTTTTATGCTCTGGATCACTCTTTTCTTTTAGTTTATTGGTACATATCATGTACCTTTTTTATTTTGTGTTGGTAGCATCCTAAATGAGAATATAGTTCCAATGCATCTAACATTGCATTTTAATTATTTTTGAGTCAAATAATGACCCAATAATATGACTTTCTAACCATTTTCATTAATTGAGGGCCAATTTCCAAATAATTGCACAAATGTTTATTAACCTTGTTTAAGGCTAATTGATCAAAATAAAGATCTTAAGCGGATTTTCCATGAGAGTTGTTGAATATTTCTTTTTTAAAATTGATTTCTATTAACTACATGACCTAATGACATCATCATATGAGGTGGATTCCATAAGCCATTAATGCATAAAATATCATGATTATGGGTCTCCCATGCCTCATTAAGACCCTCCATGCCTCTTAAATTCCCCTCTATCCTAAATATTTATGAGGGATATTTATGGATTTAATTGTATAATTAGATTAATTCATGGCCACACATCTAAATCTTGAGATGGACGGTCATGGTCGATCCTGATCAATCTCAAAAATATATAAATAAAGAGGCCATGAACATCATTTTTAAGATTGATTTGTACAAAGTTATAATGCTAAATTGTCTCCACAATTCTTTGTGTTGATCATTGTTTTTCATTAGCAAGCTTCATTTGATACACTAGATTGGAGATTTCATCTACTTTGAGCCTAGGTTATGCAAAAAATTCTTGAGACATGGGAGGATCTACCACCATTATTGTTGAAGACAAGAGCTCTTGATCAAGGGAGAACATGATTTTGAGCTGCATTTATATGGTGAATCCACTTGGGAAGGTAATATGGTATTGATTTCTTTCAATTATTACTATTACTTGCAATTCTTGTATGAATAGATAGAGTTAATTCAGTTTACTCTTATGTATTTTTCCTTTGATTTATTAGACTAATGTTTGATTAATCATTTATGTAATGCTCTCTACATATAACCATTAAAGCCTTTAAATATTTCATCCATAAGTTTCTTCAAGTATACTTGGATGATTGGACCATCTATGTCTTGGTCAAGGACCATTTCTCTAATCTATGGTTCATTATTGAGGCTTGAGCACTATTGAGTATTAAAAATATCATTAAATTTAAAGAAGTGTCTATTTGCTACACCTTTCAGTGTTCTTCTAGGACATATTATTTGTAAAGATGAACTTATATTAGACCCAAAAAAATTATCTGTTATTCTTCACCTCCTAGTGCCTAAGTTTCAGTGTAAGGTCTACACTTTTTAGGACATACATGTTATTATAAAAAATTCATCCATGGATATGTAAAGATTGTCATGCCTCTAGAGGAACTCTTAAAACATAATGAGTACTTCATTTGGACTTGATCCTGCTAAGAATCTTTAAAGGACAAGTTGGTTACCACTCCAATCTTCTAGTTCCTTGATTGGACAAGCCCATTCCATATTTATGTTGATGTATTTAGAATGGTAGTTGCTGCAATCCTTGCACAACTAGGTGAAGGCCACCTTAATCACCCATCTACTTTGATAGTATGAAACTTACTCCATCTGAGCAGAACTAAACCATCATGGATCATGAAGCATTGTCAATGGTCTATGCTCTATATAAATTTAGATAATACTTATTGGCCACTCCTTTTGTATTATATACAAATCATGAGGATTTAGAAAACCTAGTAAATAAACCTATGCTGCATGGATGAATCTTCCACTAAATAGTATTGTTCCAAGTGTTTCAATTCTCTATCATGGTCAAACTTAGAAAAACCAATTATGGCCCTGACCATCTATCTTGAATTGATTATGGATAACCAATATGCACTATTAAAGATGACTTTCCTGATGTCAATTTTTTTTGGGTTACTCATGTACCTAAGGAGTTGGAAGATATCATAACCTTTCTAACTATTGGCTTAATGCCTTACTGTCTAAATCCACAGTCCAAAAAACAACTCATGATCCATGCCACACCCTTTTAAATCATAGGAAGGGACCTTTACAAGCTTGGTCGAGACAAAATTATTTGATGCTATGTCATAAAACATGAGTGTTCTAAGGTACTCTAAGAAATTCATGAAGGCAATATAGGTGGACACTATATTGGAGATGATACCACACACAAGGTTTTACTGGCCAGATTATAGTGGCCTACCCTCTTTCAAGATGAAAAGATATATGTTAAAAAGGGTGACATTTGTTAGTGCATAGGAAAACCCAATCATCGAGATGACATGCCTTTATGAATAATTTTATCTCAAGAACCATTTGAAAAGTGGGCCATTGACTTCATTGGCCCCATCAATCTAGCTAGATGATGAACAAGTTCTTGGTGCATCATCACAACAAATAATTATCTCATGTGCTGGGCTAACACTATACTAATGAGGGTTTGTACTATTGTTACTGATGTGCACTTCATTTGGGAACATATCATAACTAGGTTTGGATGCCCAATAAGTTTTACTAGTGATCACAGTACCCATTTCTTAAATGAAACTATTCACATCTTACTTGCTGAGTTTGTGATTGCTCATCATAAAAAAACATTGTATCATGCACAAGCTAATAGAACTGCTAAGGCATTCAATAAAATCTTAGGCATAACACTAATGAAAATTTGTAATATTGTATAAGAAGATTGGGATGATATATTATTTGTAGTACTATGGGATTACTGAATAACCTATAAGTTCCTAAATAAGAACACACCATTTAATTTAGTATATAGCAAATAGGAAATCCTACTAGTTGAGTTTTTGGTATCATCTCTTCATATTGCATACATTAGGTAATTAGAGGATGAGTCATCATTAAAATCACATTTGAATACTATGTTATAGCTAGATGAAGTTGTTTTCATTTCTCATTAGAGTCAAGATGTGGTGAAGTGCAAACATAAAGCATGGCATGATTGGAACTTTAAGTATAAAACATTCACCCTTGGAATGAAATTTTTGCTCTACGACTCCAAGTTACATGCCATTCTAGAAAACTTTGAATTCACTAGGATGGCCCTTTTATAATTCATAACATTCAACCTATCAATGCTTGTCAATTACAGAGGTTAGATAATCAATTCCTTCCTAAGCATTACAATGAAAGATGGCTTTAACTGCATTTCACCTTTGAATAGTTTGATTTTGTAACAATAAAGCTTATGCCATTAGTCTAGGATTTCCTATTTTTAATTAAAGCACTGCCTTTGTGGCATGTAACATTTCTTTAATGTAGTTTTACTTAAGTTTTGTACTTATATTTTCATGGAGGACCATGACATAACTTTACTGTGGGGTAAAAGGTATATGAATTCATGATTAAGGATATGTGCACAAGTTAATTAAGGTACATGAGATATTTAGGGTGCATAAGTTCATTATGTAATACAAGTTATTTAAGGCATACTAACTACATAACCCTAGTATAGGGTATTCTTGACAAATAGTTTGAAAAATTTAAATAAAAAAGAACAACTGTCTTCCACTCTAAGAAAAGCACATGACACAACTATCTTCCACTTCAAAGGAAGGCATGAGATGGGATGTGTCATTAATGAAAAAAAATAATGGTTACGATAAATGTTCGAACATCATGACAAGACAATGCCATTAAATGCATTTATAGAGAAAAGTGATGATCGAATAATGATGACTATTAAAAAGGCATTAATGATGAGAAGTGATGGACTAACTGAGAGGGGGAAGTAAATGTAGGTTAACCCCTTAGAGCTATAAAAAGACAAGTGAGCTCATTTTTTACGTTTTACCTTTGCTTCCATTTGATATTAGAGAGCTGAAGAGTGAAAATAGCTAGAGTAATTCCAAAGTGAGTAAATGAAAATCACAAATCTATAGATATACATTGAATCAAGAATCAATCTATGCAATCAAAACATGGGTATAACACAAAGACATGGCTATATTAGGGTATACTTGTATTTTTAGGTTGCAGGGGTAGATGTCCACCATTAGAGGGTAGTGAAGCATGAAAAGTTGAACTCACAAGCACAATAATCAAGTATTCCTTTGGGAATGTTGGATGGTCATGCCTCAACCTTTAGGATCTTTGAAGGGTGATGTAGCCTAAGAATAAGGCCTTGAGGATTGATCCATTGCCAATAATATCAGAAGAAGAGCAAGCACTTGGGGGAGAACCAATATTCATCAGAGAATAAACACCTAAAGAATAGGCATAATACATGGAAAGAGAAGAAGCTAGTATGCCATGCCAGGTAAATAAGACACAATCATATCCACCCCTACCATTTATGATTAAAGAAATATATTACCTAGAGATAGTGTTACATGCAAAGAACTAGGTTTCAAAGGTACCCACTTACATAATTTTTGATTATAACCATCATCAACTTAGGAATGAGGTTGAGTTGTAAAAATGACTATCAGGTTAAGCACCATAACATGAAGAACCAGTTGGTGTATGGCCTTAAGATCTTCAATGCTTTGGATGCTATAGGGTTATTATAATTGTTCAATCTTCCTTAATTTGAAAAACCCATGGAGGCAATTAAATTCCTCCTCTCATGCATCTATGAGGAGTACCTCTACTTCACTAGGCATATCATGAAGATCACACCCAAGAGGATAAGTAAGGTGTCAGGGCTATAGTGTTCAAGATTGGATGTAGCATATGACTTAGGGGACATTGATGAGATCCAAAATATAACCATGATGTTGTTGTATCAAAATTAGGAGCATGTCATGCACATATAGAACCTATAGGATCTTGCCCTCTAGTTTGTGGTACATATCATAATGACCAAGATCAATGGCACTGATAATTGGAAATAGGTAGATATGTCCCACCTCTATATCACCCAAATTTTTTTTAAGTATTTGAAGTAAAATTGGGATATATAATTTTCCAATAAAGTCATTGAGGATGTGGATAAGACCCATCAAATACCTGATCATAGGTTTTTATGGGAAGCATTTTTGCTATTGATGGTGTTTGATGAGATTGATGTACATGATTACACCATGAGAATGCTGAAGTGGGCATACCCACCTGAGAACAAGTCCCCTACTGAGTGATATAAGGTGTTCATGTGCCCACTTATAAAATAAAGATGAAGTATTGGTTTGATGGAATGAAGGAAGCATTAAGGAGTAAATGACACATTCTAAAATATTTTATTACCTTAGCTAGTGAGCAAGCTTAGTTCATTATGAAGCAACATTTCTCTCTAACGTGCATCAAGATGGTCCATTTCAAATAACTCTCTTCATGGTTGAAGATACCCTATGTATTTTTATAATGGCACTTCATCAACTCAATGAACCACATATTTTATGCACAACCTATTGCCTTGGAGGTAGAAAAAATCAACTTAGAGATTCACACTCTAAAAAAGATGTATGTCTATATAGGAAATAAGGCCTATAGGGAAAAGAAGGAGACTGACCAAAATGACATCAAGGTCAAACCAATATTAGTGAGAAAATAGGTTCATAATTTTTTCTACATACTACGTCCCAAGAATAAGAGTTTAAAAGGTGCAAAGCATATATAAGAAAAGCTCCCACTAGTACCTTCTTTGGCAAAGAAGAAGTGGGCTGGGCATGATGCTAACACAAGCTCACAGTAGGTTCTTCCAAAATGGTATAAGACTGCCTAAATGTCATAACCTATCCCTTATCCACCTTGACCTTCTTCTCACTACCATTATCCACCTCAAACTTCTCTTTCCTATCCTTTTACACCTCAACCTTCTCCTCCCTGACCTTCTCTTCCCCAACCTTCTCCTACTCAACCTTATCCACCCAAAGTTCTACCTCTACAAGTCTCTCTACCTCTACCTTCTTTCTCACACATTCATAGGCATATTTTCCATTAGGGACTATACTAAAACAAGCCATAAAGAAATATCTTGAGTAGGAAGAACCTATAGTCTAGAAGGAAGAGTTGAACTCTAGTTCTAAAAAGATACCCTCCATGGTGTGAGAGGAGGAGGCCACCTTTGAGGACTCACCATTGGACATTGGGGGTCCATATGGTGAAGAGGGGGATGGTGATAATTAACAGGTGAGTGGAATAGATATCGGTAGTAGTTATTTAGCGACCAATATAGAAGTCAATATATTAGAGTGCAACCCAAATAAAGGCAAGAAGCTAGCTAGGTCTGAGGAAGAACCTTCCATTGATGCATCCACCAATATATGCATCCAATATAAAATGGGAATCCATGATAGGATGATATATTTATGGCCATAATTCCTTCCCCAATATGAAACCTTGGATACAAGGTGGTAAATGTCTTTCCTATTGGACATGTACAATGAGAAGTACTATTTTAAGCTCCATCAATACAACCTCGTCTTAAGTCTTGAGGATTTAGTGCTACCAAAACCATTATGGGTTAATCCCCAAAAGATCATTCCTTTAAAATACAACATGACATTATTGAAGATGGATATTGAAGTCATGTATAAGAATATATTATGAGACTTTGATGTATGTGACATAGAGAAAAAACATGCCTAGGTGGTGGGTATGTATGAGAAAGAAGTTACCTTCTGGAAGTCACTCATAGAAGAAGTGGCTATTTTGAAATAAAAAACAAAGGAGACCATAGAGACCAAGGTTAAAACCTTGAATTTGTGTAAGTAAATTTTGGGCCAAGAGCTAACACTAGTAGATGGAGTGCCTCTCAATAGGGATACAATAAATAAATTAGAGACTTTGGTGAATCTCTTATTGAAGTACTGCAAAGAGCAACCCATGTTAAGGAATGAAACACTAGTACTAGTAGAATAGTTTATCAAGGTGGTAGAAGTGTGCAAGCATGCCCTCAAAATATTTGGGGAAGTCATCCCCATCTTAGAAAGGATTTTTGAAAGATTATTGCACCCAAATAAAATCTTAGAGGCTCAGCTCCATGCAGAGGAATCCTAGAGGTAGAAAATAGCTGATGTTACCCTCTTAATAAGGGATCACACTGAGCATGAAAAAGCATTAAAAGATGTAGAAAAATGGAAGATAAAATAAATATACATCGATAAAAATTGAATGCCAATTTTTCATCCCTTTGAGGATAGGTTTTTGGTGAAGTCTCAACATTGGAAGAAGTCCAGAAGGATGCCAACACATCCTTGGATGAATTGGTCAAAAATGCTAATGAGACATTTGACCAACCCAAAGAGATGAAGAAATATAAATTGGCCATTGAAGAAATAACTATAATGCTAACTGACACATTATCATATTGGGATAATGTCAAGAATCATATTGCATAGATGGGGCTTGAATTTTTAGGAGAGACTACCATTAAGACTTAGTTTGAGATGGAATAATAGCGTAGTGTGGGGTGATGTTGGACCCTAAATTTTAGCTAAGTATTTTGGTATTTTGGCATGGAACCAACATGATATGGAAGGAGTATAGGGAGGATATATCAGGGCATAGAACTAGGCTAGTGCAAAATCATCGTGACATATAACCAATGAGGCATGAAAGAATAAGGGTGTGAAAGCACCAGTGTGAGAAGGCCAAGTCAAAGAGGAGAATTAACCATGAGGAACCTAAGAGTATAAGACTCAAAACAATAAAAAAATATTTGGGGAGTGTATAAGAAGTAGGAGATGGTTAAGGATAGATTATCAAGGGTCACCCAGACCTTATCCATCAGGAATTTTGCATTGGCCTACAAAGAGATAGACACATGGTAGCAACAATCTAGCATAGAATGAGTATATAAGGGGGTGCAAAGGCCCGGGTCCTTAGGAGACACTAGTTAATAGACCACTATGACTCTTAGTTTATAGAGAGTTCATTGGCCTATTAATCATGTCATTTATGTTTTAATTACTTGGTTAGGGATAAACAAGTATAAATACCCCTATATGAAAGAATTATAAGGTGATGAATTTTGGATATGATTTTGCTGAAGTAAAATGTAGAATTATGAATATTATAATCAATACTGGTATTCATGTTCTTGTTTATCTGATAGTTATGCCTTTGTGGTAGGTTTGTGTTGAGTAAACAAAGTTATAACTTAATATAAGTTCTACACAAACCTTTAATTTTACTGAGTAACAATCTTTAAACTTCATGGCACTTATTTGCATAATTATGGTTGTTGAACATAATGATACTAGTATCAAAGTAATGTATCTCTTTTTATATGTAACTTCTAATAAAATATAAGTTTTAACCCAAATAATATGTTTGATATATTACTATACAACATAACCCATAAAAACTAGTCTCTAGCTACTTGTTTTGGGTGAGAGTACAAGACCACAGTCTTGCATGAAGGGTTGATGTGCTAGCATGTTGGGGCTACACTTCATTGCCTAAAACATTAGTAAGTAATAAAAACCCAACATTGATCTATCAAATTTTCTTGTTCTTTAGAAGCCTTGTTGTTAATCAAAGTTATATCCAAAGAGTTTATTAAGTCTATTATAAGTTGTTCTGTGTACCGTTGATTGATTTTATTGATCTTGGTAGCAAGATATTGATGATTGGGAGTCAAATATATGAGTGTTTATTTTACCTTACTATAAGAAGCAATATTGGATTTTATAATGTGAGTACAATATTTCTCTTGTTGTTGATCTTATAATCTAACAAGTGTCTGTAATTGGTCCATAGGAAAATTTGGTGGCAACCTAGCGCCTGATTATATTAACCTTAAGAGGGATTCATATTTGTCTTCTAGAGGTTGATTTTCATAATAATATTCTTTAGAACCTATGATTGTTGAGATATCTTTAAATATAATAGAGTTATCCTATCCATCATAAAAAGATCTTCCTCGTAACTAGGGTCATAAGAGACCCCAATATGATTATACCTTTATGTCATTCATAGAATATTATTTTCTACATTGGATGAGATGTGAAATGTGTGTTTAAAATGTTTAAAAAGGGTGTTTAGATTTCTTTAAATAAATGACAATGTAAAATGAGTCTATAATAAAAGCAGTGGTGTAGTACCACATAATTAGAAGAAAGTGGTTACAAATTTACTTGACTTTGGTGGGTTGAAATCATCAAATTAGAAGAGGTTAAGATAAATTTGGAACCTAAAGTGTAGGGTAGCACAAAAAACTTAGGTAAAAGATATGTCAATATCATAAAAACTAGATACAACTACAATGAGTTGCGACTAGAAATTTAGAAGGTCTTTTTGATTAAGAAGATAACAATGCGAATCAAAAAGCTCAAAACATGAATTAACACAAGATTCTTAAGTATAAATTCAACACTAAATGGGTAACACAACGGTGCCATATGGAAACAAGATGTAAAATGATCCAAGACCTTAGAGCGTGAGTGAATGAAAGATAATTTAAGTCCACAATGAGAATAAAATGATGATAAGTCTAGGTAATGACCTTTAATCCAAATGGGAAATCATACCCAAGTTATTCAAACCAAGAGTGAAAGGTAAACCAATATCCCTTTGGATTAGAACTTATAAAGGTGAGATTTCAAATTTCAGAAAAAAATGGACTTTGAGATTTTGGCAAAGTGAAAAAATGGTTTAGACTCAAATGGACAACATAAAAATGCCATTAAAAAAATATAAACATAATGTTTTGAATGAAGATTTGAACAAAGCAAGAAGTGATTTTAATTTGGTCAGTGTGATGCCTCTTTGTTAAAATAGAATGGTGTATAACAAAGTGTTTGGTTTTGTTATGCATTTTGGATTACACACACAAATAGTTTTAAACTCAAAAATACCAAGAAAGTAAAGGATAAAATGACAAACACACCTAAGTGTAACATCTTAAATCCCAAAACTGATAAGGTTGTATGGTACTATCAAATTTCAGCTATATACGTGCTCTTGAGAGGATTTTAATTGTTAATATAAAAATAAATTCACATGAAAAGTAAGGTTTTACACCCCCTCTTCTCTCAAGAGTTTGTACGGTGATATGGAACTTTGGGCTACTCTCCCTGCATCAATAATATATCCATGGTAAGTGGGGTTTATCTAAAATGATTTTTTTATGAGTCTAAATGGTCTTAAGTATGGTTAACATTAGATATTATCATGCCAATTAGATCCATGTCAACCATATTTTTTTGAAAAGGTCTTATCCTTCAAAAACCACTATATTCATCAATTTCTCAATGTAGTATGATGTCTAAGTTGTCTTTATGGTCTAAGGTTAATAACCAATAATGGATCTTGTTTTAACTACTCAAAATAAGCATCTCAATGGAACAACTTCAATTTATATACCCCATCATTGATTGGGGTTGAATTAATGTCAAGATATGAAATCTTGGGTTAATGCTTACGTAGAGAACCCATGAGGAGGTGATGAACTTCCACTCACAAGCCAAAGTGCATAAAAATAAAGCGAGTGTGAAGACTTTATGGTTGTTTTAGGATCACCCAAAACATACAAATTTTAGGAGGGCCCTATCAAATTTATTTTCACTCCTTTGGAAAAGCACCAAATGAAAATAGTGAACACTTTTTATCACCCAAGTACCCAAAAAGATATGGGGGAGTGCATATGCATAATACTCATTTTGATAAAATCAAACACTTCAATAAACAAGCATAAAAATAGAGCTCTTAAAAGTATTTAGCTAATTGTGAGAGTTCATTTTAATCACCAAAATGAAGTGTGTAATGAAGTTTTCCTTTGATTTTTATTGAAATGGAGACTAAGTGACTTAAAAATTGTAAATAAGATGTTAGAAGTCTAAAATCATGGTGTGAAATTTTTAGAAAAACTTCTAGCTTACTAGTTTAAGTCTCTACTTAGAGTGCAGGTCAATCTCACCATTCCATAGAGTGATATCACTATTCTATAGTGCATTCCCACCATTACACATATTGATCTCATTGAAAGAAAGAGAAAAGGAAACACTGGTTTTCAATCTTACTGATTGACAGGGCAATACTGTTGATTAGCAGGGTGATCTCATTGAAGTACATGGTGTTCTTGTTGAAATGATAAAAGTGATAAAAATAAAATAACAATCACCTATTAATTTCTAGTCCAGAGTGATCTCACCATTTTACAAGTCAATCTCACTAATCTGTAGAGTGATTTTTCTGATTCAAAGTACATTCCTATCATTTTATAGAATGATCTCGTTGATTCATAGCATGATCTCATTGATCCTATAAAACACATAGGGAGATAGAGAGTGGATAAAATTGATCTTTCCATTCACAAATGCATTCTTACCATTTTATAGGGTGATCTTGCTAATGTTTAGCAATTGACTTCTAGAGTGATCTCTCTATTTAATAGGTTGATCCTACCATTTGTATCATAAGCTAAAAAAATATAAAAGGAGAGAATAAAGTGTAAAATAGCCTCAAGAGAGGGTCTGAATGAAAAATTATAAGGTATAAAGACTTGTGTGAGGTGTGAGTCCCACTGAGCATGTCAAAATGTAGATTAGGATTACAAGATGCATTAGTCCATGCATTGATCAAAGAAATCTCTATAAATAAGCATATAGACACTAAAACATCAAGCCTACTCCCTCATGGGGTGCTACTAATGAATTCTAATAGCTATTTAAATAAGAAATACTACCAAACCTTTCAAATAATATCCCTCTTAAGAGTGGCGAAGAAGCATGTTTTTCTCTAAATTTGGTGTTCCAAGTCTACGTCAATGATGAGTAGCTTGCTCTTCCATAATTTTCTAGTGCACCAATGGCTTAGGCTCATGAGTATGATCAATTTATGCAAATAGGTGAAACTTTGTGGAAATAATTCCACATAATAACATTACATAATTCAAGCTCATTTAATAAATGGTGAGGCACTATATTTATAACTTTTTGAAAATTTTTAGAATCAACCATGACCATCCATCTTGAAATCAAGATGTGTGATGTGGCATCAAAACACTATTCACTCAACACTATTCATGCAACACTATTCACTAATGACATGGCATGCACTTTTCACCTTGGTGAGGTGGTATGCCACTATTCTAATTGATTAAGTGTTTTTGTGATGTGTTTTTATGTATTGAAGTGTCTTGATGATGTGGTTCACTTGGTGAGGTGTCATGGTGGTCACTATTTGACACTATTCTAGAGTGACACTATTCAAAAATGTTACTTTTCACTATTTTGGCTTGCCTATGTGGCATGGGTCAAAATTTTCATGTAAGGACAAATAAATCATGATCAAAATGGAGGGTCCATTAACCTTTAGTGGATTATGAAGGTGGGGGACAAACTTTACTATGAAAATAGTGAATTTTCCACTCACTTTTAACTTTTCTTGAATGTGGGACACTAACTTTCAAGTGGGGAGGTTTATCATTAGTGATCATGGATCTAAGTGGGGTAAGTGGAGTGGATTTACATGTCATTCCACCTTACCTTCTTGTCTTTAATTCTCATGTTGGAAGGTGGGATGAAATTCTCCATGAGTAGTGACTTCTTAGCTTTATCTTTTTTCTTTCTCCATGTTCTATATATGTTTGCATTCTCATTTGGTAAAGGGAGGTGAGTTTATTTGGGGAAAGGCTTGAGAATTCCTTTAGATCCTCCTTGGTTAGTGTAGGCCAAGTGTGAATGGTCATAAGGATATCTTGTTGAAGCTAATCCCTTTGTAATGTTATTTATGAGGTGATTAATGAAAATTTAATGTTTCTTTGAGAGAATATTGTGTGAGGAACTCATGTTGATGAGGATATGTGTTTAATGAGGGTTTATTAGAGAAGATTAATGTTTAATTATATTGAATTTAAGAATGAATTTATGAATGTGAGAGGGCTATGGTTTTAGGCCACACCATTTGGTATCAGAGCCACATCAATTGGTTTCAGAGCAAGTTCTAATTTCATGGGGAAAGAGTGAGAGTGAGAGAGAGTTTGTGTTGTTTTTATTTTTTAGGTATGAAGATGGAAAAGAATAATGGAGGAGCACCACCAATGAAAGAGTGGTTGAAGAAATTGAAGACATGGATCAGATTATTGGAGTTGCTACTAGAAAGAGTTGAAGATGCTAACATTGAAGAAGATTTGATGTGGGAGATGATGAACTCCCTAAAATTGAAGGTGGCTTCATTGAAGAGAGAGATAAATACATGGAAGAAGAATGAAGGAAAAAATGAAGAGAAGATGAAGGAGAATAAAATTGATGAGAAGAAGAAGGTTGTCATGAAGGACAAAAAGAGAGTGAGGTTATCATGTGAAGAACCCAAAGCTGATTTCAAAATCATCAAAGAAGATAAGAAGGTTGTTGAGCAACCCATTATTGAAGACATCCTTGTGAAGGATGATAAAGATAAGAAAGAAGAAGGTATATAAGAGGAAGATGTAGAAGTGGTTATTATTGAACCTAATGAAGGATACCTATTATGTGATGATGGGGAAGACAAAATTTTCAGCCATATAGAGTTAAAAGCTTCTTTGGAGGGATCTCTTGATGAAGGGAGTGTGTAAGAAAGTGCACATGTTAAGAGTGAAGAGGATGAGGAAACAACCATTGGGGTTGTTGTGCATGGGACATTTTAAGCCCGCAATAAACTTAAATATCATGAGGATCATGCCAACATAGAAGAGGATATTCAAATTTCTTTGGGAGAAATGTTGGGAGATGATGTGCAAATATGTGTACATGATGAAGATTGCAGCCATGTGGTATGGCATGGGAGTGCATAAAATTTCATCCATAGAGTGTTACAAATGGATGAGATTTTTGTGTAAGTTGATACACATTAAATGAGTTTGGTAAAGGCTCATTTGTATCCAAGTGTGGAGGAAGATGGTGAGAAAATGATGAGCATTGGAGGAGAGTTTGTTAGCATGCCTTTGGAGCATGGTGGAGTGGTTGTTGAGGAGATGTTTTTCCATGATGTAGATGCATGTGATGAGAGTACACATGTGGAGTAGAGGATTAATATTTTTGCATCCATGGGAAAGGAACTACAACTGATGGTGGTGTGTGATGGTTTGGATAATCCAATAGGTGGTTGGATGGTGAAAAAATAAATCCATGATGGCTTTTGGGGGAGGTGGATGGACAACGATGGGCTTGAGCTCACATGGATACAAAAGATGCATTGTAGATCATCTTGGTGGAGTAGGTAAATTTATTATGGTGGGATTTATCCCAAATGTGGATCCATTGCTATATGGATATGTTTTTGGAGGAGGAAGATGGTATGTGGTCTCGTGAGGATTATTTTAAGACTAGTATGCAGATGCTAGAAGAGGAAAAGAAAAAAAATGAGAATTATCTGGGTGCATATGGTTTATGAAAGGGGATGCCAAGGTCATTTCATCATTATGATCAAAAGGGTGGTTATACCACTCACCCCCTCTATGTGATCATGAGATCACATTAATTACCTCAGATGTCTAATACAGGAGCATCTAAGGGCTTGAGAAATCTTGCATCACCCATAAATAAAGTGGTGTGTTTTATTTTTAAAAATAATTTGCATGAATAAAATCATGGAAACTCATAGGATATGAGTTATTTTCAACCAAAGGAGAATGATGTGGTGGTAAAACACTATTCACTCAACACTATTCAATAATGACATGTTATGCACTATTCACCTTAGTGAAGAGGCATGGCACTATTCAAATTGATTAAGTGTCTTGGTGATGTGTTTTTATGTGTTAAAGTGTCTTGATGATGTGGTTCACTTGGTGAGGTGTCATGGTGGTCACTATTTGACACTATTCTAGAGTGACACTATTCATAAATGTCACTTTTCACTATTTTGGCTTACTTATGTGGCATGGGTTGAAATTTTCATGTAAGGACAAATAAATAATGATAAAAATGGAGGGTCCATTAACCTTTAGTTGATTATAAAGGTGGTGGACAAACTTTACTATGCAAATAGTGAATTCTCTACTCACTTTTAACTTTTCTTGAAAGTGGGACACCGACTTTCAAGTGGGGAGGTTTGTCCTTAGTGATCATGGGTATAAGTGGGGTAAGTGGAGTGGATTTACATGTAATTCCACCTTAAATTATTGTATTTAAGCCTCATGGTGGAAGGTGGGATGAAATTCTCCATGAATAGTGACTTTTTAGCTTTATCTTTTTTCTTCCTCCATGTTCTATATATGTTTGTAATCTCCTTTGGAAAAGGAAGGCAAGTTTCTTTGGGGAAAGGCTTGGGAATGCCTTTAGATCCTCCTTGGTTAGTGTAGGCCAAGTGTGAATGGTCATGAGGATATCTTGTTGAAGCTAATCCATTTGTAATGTTATTTATGAGGTGATTAATGAGAATTTAATGTTTCTTTGAGAGAATATTGGGTGAGGAACTTATGTTGATGAGGATATGTGTTTAATGAGGGTTTATGAGAGAAGATTAAGTTGAATTATATTTCATTTAAGAATGAATTTATGAATGTGAGAGGGATATGGTTTTAAGCCACATCATTTGGTATCAGAGTCACATCAATGTGTGGTCATGGATCAATTCAATTTTGGAGGGACAACCCATAAATATTTCTATTAATATTTGGAAGAATGGGGCAATGATGAGGCATGGAAGGGATTAATCCTAATATTTGTTCTATTAATGGATTATGGATGCCACCCCATTTATGATGTCATGGGATGATGTAGATTTGAGGAATGAATTTTCAAAAAATATTTTTTCAATAACTTCCATGGAATTTTCACTTAGGCTCTTGTTTTGATTTAATTTGCTTAAGTGACTTTGATTAAACTTTTACAATTATTTATAAATATGTTGCACACTTAATTATCTTGGTAAAAAATGTCATTTTACTGAGTCATAATTTTGTGGAAGTATAATCAAAAGAAGGTGTCAGTTGTGTATGGAAGAATACCCCAGTTAGGGCATTATGGATGTAAAATAACACATGCACGTGACATTTGCTACCAAATTAGAAGAATTTAGTGGTCTAGAGTGTCATTTTTCATGGGTTTAATTTGACTTAAAGTGATTTGAGAAAATATAATAATCACATTAAATGCTTTACCCCATTTAGGGATACAGTAGCCTAAATCGACACTTGTATATGACAAGTTCGAACCATTTAGTGCATTTTAGTGATTTTGGCCCAGATTGTGCATTATCACATAATGTTATTTAGATTGATAATTACAACACAATAGTGATAGGAATTGGATGTATACACTATTTATGTCATTATTAACTAGCTTAGGGGTCACCATGTTGTGAAATGTAACACCTATAGTACATGTGCACAAACAATTTATTTTTTGTTTACACTAACATTGTGATTAACCGTTATTCATGTTTGTTTATTTATGTGTGCTTAGAATAGTTTACTTACTACATTCTTATTTACCTTGGATTTTTCATTTTTTTCTTGTTTCTTCATTTATTTTTATTGGTGTTTTATTGTTCATTCATTTTTTTATATTCATGTTTTGTTGGTTTTTTGCTGTGTTTTTTTTGTTGTTTTATTGTTTTATTATTTTGTTATGCATTCATTTAATTTTATTGGTATTATATTGTTTTCTTGTTTTATCTATCTCATTATTTTTTTTAGTGTTGTGTTTGAATACATTTCATAAACATTTTGTGTCTGGCCTTAACTTGTTTACATTTGTATTTAAATTATTTTATTGCTTGTCTATTTTTAAGTGCATTTTGTTAATACGTGGATACTGATTATTCATATCTTGATTCTAGGTTGTTTAAACAATTTATTATTATTATTTTGTTTTATTATTTATCTTTAACTACATTCTTGTTCCTACTTAACTCTCGATAATTCATATCTTGATTTTAAGTTTGTTACATTTTTATATTTTATCTTCATCATGTCTTTCTTCTTTACTTTGTTTTTGTTTAAATGTAAATAGTTGTAACTTTTGTTTTGGTAGTTTTTATCATTATCATTAGTTATAAATATTCACATTTGTACCTGTCAATCATAAATGAAATAAAATGTTATTATAAGTTATTCATACTTATGATGCATAATTTCATTTTGCTAAATTAAACACCAAGTGATCCAAAGTCCAAAAGTCAATGTAGCATTGAAGGACATATGTGAACACACTATAATACATATATGATACCTAAATGGGATATTCTAAGCCAAAATTAGAAAAAAATAAGACTTTCTATGTTAGACATGTTTCTCCTAGCATATACATTGAGTCTATCTGACTACTTATATGATTATCTCTAGCATCTAGTCATACATGAAATAGAGAAATAAATACATCAACATCCATATGCTAAATAAAAAAGTGCATCTCCTAAAACTAGTATATATCAATATATCATAACAAGAGTAACATCAATTTAAACATTTTATGACACAAAAGAATATTAAGAGTCCATATACAAGTAGAAATATGATAAAAAAATGAATGTCACATATAAGTCTCAAACTAATGTTTTATATATTATGAGAATATATATACATCTCATAAATATAAAATAGAGTTAAAGATCATATATAATCATGGCCATACCTTGAAGGACTCTACTAGAAACTTTAACCTATGCCTGATGGGGGAGATGGTGATGGACCTAGGGGTAGAGGTCCCAAGACTACCTGCTGTGATGATGGCTATGCCACTAACCCCTATGACTTGGTATCATGTCTAGACTTGGCCATCTAGCTAGTCACCTAGGATCTCATATATTCTCTATAAGATGGCACTCTCCTCTCTATATAAACTATCATCTCACATAACCTATGCTAGTAGGCTATCTCATCCTTCACGCATAGGACATCATCCTTAATTACAATCACATCAACCAAGGCTATAGCTGATCTTGAACCAATATATGTCCCAACTTGGTGAGCCTCATTTTAATCCTCTGTCAATTTCTCTACCTGAGAAACTACCCTCTCCCTATCTACTCGACCCTTGTCTCACTCACCAATTGCTATCTCTAACTATATGTCTCAGATAGCTAACTAAGCTTGCATTCTTTCCAACTGGTAAACCTTCCTTCTCAGATTCATAATATCTACATCTCTAGATAAAATTAGACCATATAACCTAATGGTCTCCCCTATGTTGTCACCAAATGTGTACATAAACTAGCCACATAACCCTGCAAGCTTGTTATCTTTGATAGGTATGCTGTAATATCTCTTTGTAACCTATATATCAATGACTAGTCCTCTATAGACCTACCTATACTATAAGGCTCAAAATTTGATAAACCTATGCTTGTCCCTATGACTATCCCTATCCTGGAGGACCTAACCTCTCCTATCCCTACCCTATATCCCTTGTTGCCACATGGGGAATCTCCCATATATACATCCTATGTGTCTAGATCATCCATATCTATATCATATAATGGATCATAATATACTTGGGTATGCACAAAATATAATGGAATCACATGTTAAATGGTCAGTTGACCCAACACCTGAGCCTATCTTTGTACTAGGGCCTACCTCTGGTTTCTCCTCAATCTCACCCACCACTGATGTAATGCTAGCTATTATGGATATAGCCTAATTAATTGAATTAGTTAGACCCTAGCCCACCATGATGCATAAAAATACATAACCCCCACATATATAATCCCTCTTGCATAATCCCATAACACATGTAGGACCCTACCATAATCCAACAGTTCCTGATCTTAGGGCACATGTGGCCCCCCTCTAAAATTTCCTTGGTCACATACACAAAATAGTGGGGACCCTTTGGGACATCATGTTAGAATACAAACTATTTTTATACTCGATCCAGTCTATATATATCCACTACAAAATCATGTTGACCTGTAATATAACTTGGTGTGGTCATATAGCCATTCATGAACAAGTCAATCCAAAACCATTGAGTAGATATATATGGCCACCAAATAAAATTACCATCAACCATCTCATCTAACATCCATATATAATAAGGTAAGTATTATATATGGCTACATAAGATAGGACCTTTAAAATACCACCCAAATTCCATTGGATCCTCTAGCCCTCAATGATACCTCAGACCCACTAGTCACTCAATGACAATATGCTCCCAGGCCCAAACTTAGAGTAGTGTGTTATAACCAATGTTATGCCCTCTATGGTAGGCTATCATGTGTGTGTGTGTGTGTGTAGTTGGGCCAAGATGATCAACTCCCATGAAAATTATGTTAGATGATCAAACATCTCCTACATAACCTCGATCAGGCTAAGTGGGAAGAACCATCCACTCATGTCAGGAAGGAAAAGGCTACTAATAAGAGCCATCAATATAACTACCTCTAAGGGACTATACCCTATGATGAAACCATTACCAGATCCACTTATACTGCTAATAATACTCCTACTCTACCATTTAAAGGCCAAGCTAGGTCCTCTAAGGCATTTATGTCAATGCTCCCATCAATGAACTCCAGGTCAACTACTCTGATCAAGTCATCTAAAATAGCCTATTAGCCTATTGACATCCAAGTAATCCTATGACCCTACATCATCACCTATTACATATGGTGAACATATTATAACATATCCATGGCCTCCTCAGTCATCAAATAAAATGTAGAGGTCTTTGAATGCCACCTCTCTACCAATGCAAAAAAATAGGCCCTATCTATGCAAATCATTAGCAATCATGCTAGGTGATATAGTTTCACTACCTTTAGGATGAACATGAGCTCATCTATCCATATTTCATTTTGGTGTAGTACTCAAAAGCATCATTCCTATGCTATGATCACTCTCATGCATTCCTATAAGTCAAACATAGGGAACTAGGTCAATTATTTTTCCTTCCACTGATCTAATCTACCTCCATTCTTCTCATTTTGGGCCTAGACTAATCATATATGGGCCCCACTCTCTCTTATTATAATTTTGGGCTTGTATTAATCTCCTATAATCCCTAAAGTCCATTCTTAAGGTGACATCACCATTTGCTTGGCCATCTCACCATTTTGCATGGAAATTCTATCATTTAATAGGGCATTATAGCTGTTTGTAGCACTCCCACTGATACATAGGGCATTCCCACCAATTCACAGGGTGATCTTACTATTTTTAGTGAAATCATAGTTTAACATAGAAAAACTACCATTTTATTGGTGATTTTTTCCCAAATTTGTGAGTTTGCCAATGAAGTAGTGATCTCACCATTTTGATTTACAAAATTGCCAAAGACTTGACAATCCTAGTGAACTCGATTGTAAATTCACCATTATCAAGGGTGACCTAATTGATTGAAAATTTAGGAAATATATGAGATCACCAAAGTCCCTACTTCTACTTGTAATAATTACCATAAATTCTAAAATTAAAAACCAAAAAAGGGTACTTATTGATGGCCTTCTACTTGGCGGTCTCAAATACTCTCATATGCTCTTGCCAAGGTGTTAGTGGTGTGGGTTATTTTACATTTTCTATAGTTCTCTCATGCATTAATCTCATAAATATATATCACTATATCCAAGGGTGAAAATAATCTATTTTTATACCCCAAGGGTCAAAATATAGTATTGCTTTCAAAATTTTCACCCCTGGGTCTATAATTGTCTCATTTATCTTCCCTAGTCTATTATTTTAGCCCCAATATCCCATTTTCACCCTCATTTTATTATAATTGATCAATTTCCAGAATTATTTTTAAAAATTAATGGGATTATTATTTATTTTGATCAAGGGCCAACCTATCAAAAATTTAAATTTTTTTATCTTCCCCTCAAGGGTCCATCATGGGCTACCCAAATGCTGTTTGGGGCATTTTCATAACCCTATTTCTTTAGGCTCATGAAAAATTTATAGAAAAGAGAGAACACATTTATTTATTTTTATTATAGCTATAGACATCCAATTCTTAATACTATTTGTGTTGAAATTGTCAATCTTACTTGAAATACACTCAAATGCACAATTTAGGCCAAAATCACTTAATCATGCTAAATGGTTCAAGCTTGTCATCTACAAGTGCCAAATTAGGATAATGTATACATAAATAAGGAAATGAATTTTATGTGATTATTAACTTTAATCAAATCATTTTGATTCAAAATGATGAAAATGCATTTTGGTGCTCTGGATCACTCTTTTATTCTAATTCGTAATCACACATCATGTGCCTATGTTATTTTGTATCGACAACATCATAAATGGGATAATGGTACATAAACATATAAAATCACCTTATAATTTCCCCTGAGTCAAATTATTGACCCAGTAATATGACTTTCTGACTAGTTTGATTAATTGTGCACCAATTTCCAAAGAATTGTACTAAAATTGATTAATCTTACTTAGGCAAATTAAAACAAGTTATAAGATTAAGTAAGAATTACATGAAAGTTATTGAATAGTTATTATTTTTAAATTGATTTATATTAACTACATCATCAATTAAACTCATTTTTGGGGTGAAATCCATAAGCCATAAATGTAACAAATATCAAGATTATGTCTCACCATGCCTCTTTAATTCCCCTTCCTCCTAAATCATTATGAGGATATTTATGGATTTTAATTACATAATTGGATTAATTCATGGCCACACATATTCATCTTGAGATGGATGGTCATGGTTTATCCTGAACCATTTTGAAAACCTATATATAGGAGGCCTCTCACTCACATTTTAAAGATAAAATTGTGTAAACTTATAATGCAAGATTCTCTCTAAAACCTTTCTTTGTGTTGATTATTAAGTTTTATTTGCAATAGGATAGATTAATTTTATATGCATATTATAAATTTTAAATCATGAGCCTAGAATATACATGGTGATGTTGAGATGATGGAGGAGATTGTCACTTAAGGATGATGGGAAACTCATGGGAAGGTAATTATTATTTGCTTTCTTTCATTTGATATTTATTATCATTTTCACACTCCATTTGAATAGGTTGGCATAGATTGTTAGTTCTTATGCATTATTTTGTGTTTTTCATGACTAATGCTTGAACGAATCCTCTTTGTAATCCATATCTATATCTTGGCATGCTCGGTGGGACTAAACATCCCTCTCAAGTAAGGAAGACATTTTTAAAATCTTAGATTTCCATTAAATTCAATAAAAAGTCCTTTAACAATAATTTTTAGCTTGCTTTTCCCATTTTTATAATATTTTTTATACATACACATGTCACATAGTGACCAATGTCAGTTCTAAGTGACTGACATTGGTCAAGGCTAATCAAAATCGATTAGGTTATAGGGAAAAATACATCTAGAAATTTGCATTTTTGAGATTTATTCAAGTTTGTAGTGGTTAAATTAGATTTATAAGTCTTTAGTTTGAATATTTATCCTAATTTATAATTTTTTCTTTTGGATGTTTTATCCTAACATTGTGCTAACAAGTATTTTGTCAAAATATTTTCATGCCTAAAGGTTCACAAGTGATCATTATTGGTTTTTTTTGATTGACAATAGTTAGTTCTCTGATTGGCATCGATCTTAAAACAATAAACATCAATCAACAATGATCAATGCCAGTCTTTATGTTTTTAAAATAGAGAACCAAGAGTAACAAATCCAAAGTTGCTTGTTTCAATTCAAATTGTGCTTCAAAGCTAAATAAGACTCTAATTTTTCTTGTAGGACCCATGAGGAAAAGTGGTTATTTTGAGCATAATTAAGTCTTTTTACATTTCCTTTGCTGTTGAAAAGGAATTGGAAACCTTCTCTTTGGTATTTAAAATGAACTAGATGGTTTGATTGAATGTTTTGTGGATGTTTTTCAATTTTTTTTGCAAATTAAGGTTGAGGGGCCAAAAAATTCACTTAACATTTCAATTTGGTGTTATAAAACTCAAATTTCACTTAAAATTTCAAATTTATTAAAGTTTTTTATGTAAATCATCTATCATTTGATTGATATATTATTTGAGCAAAAATAATTGCATGTGCATACTCTCCCTTCATCCCCTATAAGGAACTCAAGTGACCAAAAGTGCCTTTTCATTATAATTGTGCCTTTATCCAAGGTGTAAAAAGGAAGTTATCTAGAATCTCCCCAAAACTCATATGGTTTGGGTGATCTAAAAATAACCCTAAATTATTTTTACTTAGATTTTATTTCAAGCAAATTAGCTTGTAGAGGAGAGGTCATTACCTCTTTATGAGTTAATTAGGGAAGCTTTGACCTAGATCTTCATATCCCAACATTGTTTCAACCCTACTCCATGATAGGGTATATAAATTAGGCTACACATATTATGAGAGATAGGGGGTTGAGTGTCTAATCTCTATTTTCATAATGAAAACTCAAGTTAGGTTTGGTCAACTAGGGGATTCCATTAAGCAGCCCATGGATGGAATCACTATGCAAAAGAATAGACCTTTGCATAATAAGTTGATCGGTATGAACTCAAATAACATGTTGCATCCCTTATGTTAGTCATATATGGGACCATACAGATGGTCATAAATTATAAGTTTTAGTTAACTCCACTTGCCATGGAGTATTGTTGATGTAGGGTACACTCAAAGGTCCATGTCCCCGTATTGTCTCTTGGGATAAGGGGGTGTAAAATAACCTACCAATTAATGCACTTTTATTTTGGATGAATAATTAATTTCCTCCCAAGTGCATGTATAAATAACAATTTCAAAAATACAAAGTAACCTTGTCAATTTATGGCTTATGTTAGGTTGTGGAGTTAAAAGCTTCATCAGGATGCGAACAGGAGGAGTTGCTGAAGTGTCACAGACATCGGCGTCGGTCAGTACAACTGACATCAGTCAGGGGAGAGACAGGAAACTACTGACATCGGTCAGTATCAGTTGATGTCGGTCACCTCCAGGTAGATAGGGACTGATGTTGGTCACTTGTGCGGTTCCAAAACTGTGAGTTGATGAACAATTTGTTAACGAATCGAGTGTTTGCATGTTAAAGGCTAATTATAGTCTTGAGTTGTGTGTCTAATTATTGTAATTAAGAAAGTCTAATTATTGTATGCATGAGATATATATAATAGACTCATGGGCTATATTGTAAAAGTGTGCTAGAAAGCCATTGTGCTTGAAGAGAGAGTAAGAGTAGCTCCTCCTAGTTCCAAAGGGGTGCTAAGTGTGTATGATCAGGGAGAGTTGTAGGTTGTGCAAGTTCTACTAGGAGATCCACCAGGGTACTGGTTGAAGAATCATGAGGACTTGGTGAGGCAAGGACAAGGGTTCTTCAGGGTGTAGAGATATCTACATGGTAAGTAAGGTCTGTTGATTTGCAGGTGGCAGCAAGAAGGGAAGATCTACTTGGAGTATGGTTGTGTACTGGCATCGTTGTTACTGACTGGTGGAGGTGAACACCAACTTTGTGTTTGAGTTGTGTGTTGGGACCGTAAGAGAGAGGGAAGAAGTCCTTGAGGTGTGGCAAGCCTTAGAGGTGGAAGAAGAAGTGGCATCTTCTTTATTATATTTTTTTGAGTGATTATTAATACAAGATTGTGTATTGTCTCTCATATCTTGTGTTGTTTCATATTTCTAGTTACTTATTCATTCTGATTAAATTCTATGTTTAGTTGCTAATACAAAGGTAATCATATATACTCTTATTGGGGAGAGTAGGATCCTGACAGTTGGTATCAGAGCCTGGTTGTAGGTTTTAGAGCTTGATACCACTTGACAATTGGTATCAGAGCTTTTGGTTGGGTTGACTAATAGGTGGTTCAAATTTGGTTAGTGTTTGTTGATTACAAGTTACTCACAGGGGTTTTTGATTGAGTGGGAGTATAGCAATGGCAAAAGAAAGTAAGCTACGAATAGAGAAACTGAATAACACGAATGGTTAGATTGATGGAAAGAAAGAGCAGGTAAAGGAAGATTGTTGGTCAGTAGAAGATCAGCGTGTAGAAGCAGATGTTACAGGTGTTGTTGCACAGGTTGCTCTGGATAAAGTAGAATCTTGGTTTATAGATTCTGTTGCCTCTTTCCATACAACTTGAAATAGAGCATATTTTCATGGGTATGTCTTTGGAGACTTTGGAGAGATTTATTTAGGGGTTGGTGAGCCTTGTCAGATTGTTGGCAAAGGGGAAGTGAAGCTAAAATTATAGATGGGTAACACACAGGTGTTGAATAAGGTCATGCAGGTTCCAGTCTTGGAGATGAGTCTAATTTCTTTAGGAAAGTTAGGTGATGAAAGATGCACAGTAACTCTCACAGTGGATGCACTTGAATTAGATGGTGGTAAGAAAGTAGGTATCTTTTATCTATCTACATATATTACTGATTCACCTTCTGTTGCAGAGATGTGGCTTTGTAGGCTTGGTCACATATGTAAGAAGGGAATGTATGTTCTTAAGTGGAAGACATATGTTTTTGACAAACTTAAGAATTGGAAAGCTTTGGTGTTCATGGAGGAGATGACGAACATAGATCAGCTAAGGGGACTGAATTATTCTGAGCAGGACTGTGTTAATTTGAATAGGGTTTTGACCTAAAAAGAGCTCATAGGTAAAAAGTCATCACTCATAGGAAAACACAGGTACCAGCATCGGTCAGGAGGAACCAACATCGAACAGACAGGCACCGATGTTAGTCATGTGAAAATCAGCAGAGTCGATGGTGTCGGGTAGTAGGAACTAATGTTGGTCATACAAGAATTGACATCGGTAGAAGGTACATCAGTTTCAGTCAGAGGACTGACGTCGGTAGATAGGATCAGTCGTAGGGAACTGACATTGGTCAGGTGCAGATTGGGAGATGGCCGAGATCGGTCACTGAAACAGATGTTGGGCAGACAACAAGCTATCAAGGAGTCTCAAACGCCCATGTGGAGGACTAAAAGTTTAAGTGAGCCTCATATTCATTGTTCACCTTATTTATATTACTTATTGCTTACTGATGGTCAAGAACCAGGAAGACGTGAAGAGGCAATGTAGGTAGAATCTAGGAAACAGTGGGAGCATGGCATGAATTCTTCAGAAGAGAACCAAGTAGGAGATTTGGTAGATTTTCCAGCACTGACATACGGATGGATTCCCAGGTTAGAGAAGAGAGTGGATGGATACGTGAGATGAAAGGCCAAGGTATATGGTCTTGAGGAAGCTACAGGACAGTGGTATAGGTTTGACAGGTGGATGATAAAGTAGGGCTTTAGTCAATGTCAGTGTAATCACTGTGTTTGTCTTACCAGGGTGGATGATGGTCGTGACATTATCCTATTACTATATGTGGATGGTATGCTTGAAGCAGGTTTGTACATACAGAGAGTTGCTGAGCTGAGGGTAAGGTTAGTTCAGAGGTATGTCATGAAGAATTTGGGAGCAGCGAAATTATTTGGCATAAGAGACATGGAGATTTTTTGTCTCCAGTGGGAGCTGATGTGAAGAAGGTGTTGGTGGGGTTCAATACATAGAATGCAGAACCGATAAGCACACCAAGGGCTGGACAGTTCAAGCTGAGCTTAGAACAGTGTTTGAAATCACATAAGGTCTAGTGTAGGCCTGAGTTTTCCCAAGCAATGGGAGTTGTCAGAGAGTTTGGAGCCAATTTGGGGAAGGTAGATTCTCAGGTATCTAAGAGGGACTAGCAGTAGGGATTCATGTTATGTAGGGTCAAGGACTTCACTACATGGGTTTGTAGGTTCGAATGTGGCAGGTTACTTGGATGACAGGAGGTGCACCATAGGTTGTGTGGTGGGTGGTCTTTAGGATTGATCTTGAAGAGGGATACAAGCCAGGGAATGAATTAGATGAAGGTACAAGTATAGGTATAGGTGCAACTATTTATCTCCAAATGGGAGATTGTTAGGTTATGGAGTTAAAAGCTTCACTAGGATGTGAACAAGAGGAGTTGCTGAAGTGTCACAGACACTAGTGTCAGTCAGTACAATCAACATCAGTTAGGGGAGAGACAGGAAGCTGTTGACATCAGTCAGTATCAATCGACGTCAGTCACCTCTAGGCAGATAGGGATCGACATCGGTCGCCTATGCGGTTCCAAAACTGTGAGTTGACGAACAGTTTGTTAATGAACCAAGTGTTTGCATGTTAAAGGCTAATTATAGTCTTGAGTTGCATGTCTAATTATTGTAATTAATAAAGTCTAATTATTGTATGCATGAGATCTATATAATAGACTCATGGGCTATATTTTAAGTGTGCTAGAAAGCCATTGTGCTTGAAGAGAGAGCAAGAGTAGCTCCTCCTAGTTCCAAAGGGGTGCTGAGTGTGTATGATCAGGGAGAGTTGTAAGTTGTGCAAGTTTTACTAAGAGATCCACCAGGGTACTGGTTGAAGAATCATGAGGACTTGGTGAGGCAAGGACAAGGGTTATTCAGGGTGTAGAGATATCTACATGGTAATTAAGGTGTATTGATTTGCAGGTGGCAGCAAGAAGGGAAGATCTACTTGGAGTACGGTTGTGTACTTGGTATACTGACAACGTTGTTACTAACTAGTGGAGGTGAACACCAACTCTGTGTTTGAGTTGTGTGTTGGGACTGTAAGAGAGAGGGAAGAAGTCCTTGAGGTGTGGCAAGCCTTAGAGGTGGAAGAAGAAGTGGCATCTTCTTTATTATATTTTCTTCTGAGTGATTATTAATACAAGATTGTGTATTGTCTCTCATATCCTATTTTGTTTCATATTTCTAGTTACTTATTCATTCTGGTTAAATTCCGTGTTTAGTTGTTAATACAAAGGTAATCATATATACTCTTATTGGGGAGAGTAGGATCCTGATATCTTAGAAAGATTAGTTAGTTGCATTTGTATTTTAGTCTTAGCTTACTTGGTCTTGATTTGAGTCAAAACTTGATTATAAACAAGCATCATAACCAAACACATTATCCATAATTTCTTGAACAAGGAGGCATTACCCTAGTCAAATCCAAATCAATATTTACCTTGTTCAAATCTCATCTCAAACATTTATGTTTGTATTGTCTAATTAACACAATTATGCTACCCATTTGAGTCTAAACCATTTTCCAAAATATTTAATTCCTTCATTGATAATTCAAATTCAAAATTTTACCTTTATAATTTACCAAGTTAGCATGATAAATTGGGTTTAATTTCCCATTTTCACTTAACATAGGTAGCTTGGGTTCAATTTCCCATTTGGATTGAAGGTTGTTTATTGACTCATCATTATCATTTCATCATTGTGAACTTAGGTCATCAAGTGTATCACTCTCGCTCTAGGTCAAAAACACATCTTATACTATCTTCCTATTACCATGTGGTGGCATTGTGCTACTCATTTGGATCTATTTTTATACTTAGGAATTTTTGCATCTTTCCACATCTTGAATTTTTTGGTTTGTATTATCCCATTCCTAATGTAAATGAATGGCAACTCATCGAATTTGAACTAGATTTTATGGTATTGACTTATCTTTCAAACTACATTTGGTGTTTTAGTTTACACTTAGGTCTTTGAGTTAACACACACCCTTTTCTAATTCATAATGATTTCAACCCTACCCAATGTTGAGTAATTTTGTGAACACATTATTATAATTATGTGGTACTATGCCACCTCATTTTTAAAGTCTCTTTGGTTCCCCATCATTTATTTAAAAAATATCAAAACACATACCTTGTTTAAATGATTATAAAACATTGTCTAAATCTTGTGACAAACATAGAGAACAAACCCTTTTTAAACATGACTTAAAGGTACACTCATAGTGTGGTATCTTATGGCCCTAGCTATAAGGAGGAGAATTATTATGATGGTCAAGACAATCTTATGATTTTTGAGGACATTCCCACAACTATAGGATCTGAGGAAGACTTTTTAAAATCTGGTTGATAGAATTTGGTGATAGACTACCCTCATATTTTCCCATGGACTAATTACATACCTTATTTAGAGAAGGATAAAAATAATGAGAAAAAGGCTTCAAAAACATTTCACAAACAAACATACCTTCTTATAGCAAGGGTAAGGAAATACTTATAGAGTCAAAACCCACTAATCAAGATCATGTCAATAAGATCAAGAAGATAAGTTAGTGATATGTATACCAACTTATCATGGACTTGACAAACTCTTTAGTAGTTATGTCAATCCACAATGATGCTTCAAAATAACAAGGAAATGTGGTTGAACCAATGCAAAATCTAGATGAGAACAAAAAAAATGATAGATCAAGATGTCTCAATAGAATAACCTAAATCCCAATAGGTTCCGCAACACACTCCGTTAAACATAGAGCACACATTTTTTAATCATTAAGAACCTCTTGTTATTTTTCAAAACCAAAGACTAAAACATTAGATACGCATTGAAGAAATCATACAAAATAATTTGGTTAGTTCATATAAACCAATAGATACTTTAGCAAATAGGCCATGAACTCCTCAAAATCAATTGAATATGTATAATTCAAGGCATCAGATTCCAAGGAATCAACTACTTACCTACTCAACTCAAGGATTTAACCAGAATAAATTCAAAAATTTTAAGGTGTACATACATACCAAATACATGCAATAAAAAGGGAACATACCACCCTAATGATAAAAATAGGAGCACATACCACCCTAATAGAATTATGTTCCACCCACAAATGCACCAAATAAGCAAGAGTAGAACTCCATAAAATATATTGTGTTACATTTGGAGACTGGAAACATGATCAAAAAGTAAAAATTTGATGAGATATGCCTATATCCATTTGATTTAAGCACTCTCCAAGTCCCCTTTCCACCTCATTTTGAGGCACCCAAATTTGCCAAGTACAAAGGAAAGGGTGACCCTTGTGAACATATTCAAGCATTCTTTGTGTTATACCAAGAAGTTTCTTATAGTAGTGTTTACTTGCTTCATTTATTTCCAAGAAGTTTAGTAGGAAAAGATTTAGATTGGATAATAAATTTACCTAAGGGATCGGTTGCAAATTGGAATGAATTATCGAAAAAGTTCATCAACCATTTATCATACAAACATGAACATGAATTGACTATTATTGACTTGTGCAATGCCAAACAATGTGATGGGGAAATATTCATGGCATATCTATAGAAATGGAGAGCACTAGCTAATCATTTTAAACATAATTTACCTTACAAATAGTTGGCAGACATATTTGCATAGAACCTACACCCTGAGGTGGTGCACAATCTACAACTTACCTGCATAGACACTTTAGAAGAGATAATAAACAAGGGTGTACAAATTGAGAAGGTGATTATTAAAAAAGGCCTTATCAATATTTTTGTGTAGGGTAAAACATCAAATTTGACCCACTCACCAATTTAAATGATTATACAAGAGAAGCCTAAGGGATTTAACAAGAACAAGAACAAGAACAAGAACAAGAACAAGAACAAGAACAAGAACAAGAACAAGAACAAGAACAAGAACATGGTTGGAAATGGTGTGACTAAAAAAAGGCACGTATAAATGGTGTAGTGTAAAATGTAAAATTGGCTTCACTTAATCCACCACCTAATTTTTAAAGACAAAATCTAAAGAGGACATTCTAAAATCAATACAAAGTCTTCAAAAAATTGGGAGAGCCTATTGAGACAATGTTCAAAAAGCTCATAACAACTAACCTAATTGTATGGCTGATACCAAAGCCATTTCCTCAAGATCAACCAAAGCCATATTGGTATAAGGAAAATTAATGGTGTAATTTCCATCATGTTGTTAGTCATGGTGCATATCGTTATGTGTAATTATGGCACCTTATAGAAGATATAATTGAGAGTGGTGAAGTTGAGATCAAATTAGCCCCATAAGGCAATAATTAAGATATGGGAATCTACCAAGATCCATTTCATTAACATAATTGATCACCATTAGAGGCAAAATTAAAACCAAAATCAGCGTCAAAATCATAATCAACACGATCATAATCAGGATCATAATACCCATGATAATAACTTGGGTTACAACAACATGCCTTAAAACTATAACAATACTATGGGATGTATTTATGCAACCCACATTACCAATATTACTATAAAATCCCATGAATCATCTCATGCTCATTATAGTATGAGACCCATTTAAATAGGGTTAACATCCTCTCCCTCTAGTAACACTGTTAAGCATGAAATATACTGAGAGGGGGGGTGAATCAGTATATTATATATCTTTTACTTAATCTGATTTATTTTCTTTAACCTCTTAATCACACATTCAAGATATGAAATAAAACTAAAACAATAATATGCACCACACAAGAGAGAGAGAGAGACACCATATTTTTACATGGAAACCTAAAGTGGGAAAAACCATAGAGAACAATCTCAAGTTTATGAATGAGAACCAACTCAAATTACAAAGTTCACAAGCACCAAATTTTAGGAGCACCAACCCCTTTGCTGAGCATAAACACAACAACTATTTGTGAGCCCCAACCCACAGGAGCACCAACCCCTCTTGTGTATAAAACATAACTATCTCTCAATGTTGCTTACTCAATGAATGATAGAACTCTACAATATCTCCTGCTTTTCTCTCCTCTAAAACAAACACAAACCATGTACTCTCTTTAATATTAAAAATGGATTCTCAAGACTTTATTTATAGCTTTCTAAATGACCTTTTGCATTCACCCTTTGTTACCCTTAAATCCTCATGGAAAATGGTGCCAAACTTGCATGACCCTTCATATCCTTACATTTGAAAAGTCACATGGTGACCCTTCACAAGAAAATTCATCCTTTCCTTTTTTGTCTTTATCATGGTGACTTTTCGTATTCCTCAAAGTGTCCCTTGATGGACAAATGCACCATACCCTCTGTTGTCTTCACGTGGTGACTCTTGGAATTCCTCAAGATGACTCTTCATGAGAAAATGCATCCCATTCCTCTTTTGTCTTTACCCCATGACTCTTTGACTTCTCCATGGGCCCTCTTTTGACTTATATGCAACCAAAAATATATTTTTTAATATTAAATAAATATTAACACACATTAGCCAAGATATGAATATTAAAAAAACCATTAAATGTAAGGGGACCTTTATCACCAATGCTAGACCTTTGACATCAATGACAATACTTCCAATAAACACTGCATCAAGTTCACATAATTTTATTGTGATTCTATTTGCATGGGTTAGTATTTATAGACAAAACCCTTCCTCTAATTATAATGGCTCCTTATTGACTCAAAATTGATCTAATATAACTAGATGCTTGTGAGTCACCCTCTAAGGCCCTTTACCTTCACCTTCTAATTATATTGACTCCTTACCACCTCTAGGTTATGCAGTCATAAATAAATGCTCTTGAGTTACTCTCCAGGGCCCTTTGCCTCTTCTTCCATAGAACCCAATGTGAAAATTGTGCCTTTAGATCTGAAGCCTAATACTATGCCAACCAAATCTAAGTAAACTCATCCTAATGTTGAAAAACCTTATAGTCTACTAGACCAACTAAGCAAAACCCCTATGTAGATTTACATTTTGGATCTCTTGTGTACATTTGAAGTCCATAAAACTATTCTAAATAACCTTTTACAAGAATTAACTATTCCCAAAGATATAAATCTTGAATAATTTCAAACAATAGTTGGACACTTGTATTCATTTTGATAACTCACATTTGATCAAAAAGACACGTCTACCCTAGGTTTGAGCAATAACAACCCATTATAAATTGAGGCAATCATTGAAAACCATAAGATAAAGCAAGTCCTTAAAGAAAATGGTTTAGGGTGAAAAATAGTGTCCCTTAAATAGGTACAAAGATTGGGCTACACTATGAAGGACATCTATCCAGAGATGATCACCATAAAGGCTTATGATATTACAAAGAGGGAGTCTTCTGGTACTATTTGGTTCCAATCATTGTTGGGTCTTTTTCCCACCATACATTACTTCATATTTTAGACATTGATCTACCTTATAACATACTTCTTGGTCATCCTTAGATCCATGAAGTATAGGCCGTTCCATCCACCTTGTACCAGTGTCTTAAGTTTCCCCATAATAGGATCAAGGTTACTATTCCTGATGATCAATAGTCTTATCAGTATTACAAACACCTTGAGGCTGAGTATCAAAATTATAAATATTGTCCTAGTTTTGAATTTGTTGTAAATAAGAATAAGGAGATAGTTTCATATCCATCTCCATCCAATTATATCAACTTTAGTGACCTTATGTCCAATTTGGTTGATCCATTTCCTATAATTATTACAAAATAGGTTTTTATTGAAGATGTGGGCATTTCAACATACTATCTTAAGTATGCCTTCCTTATTGATGAGTTTCCAAAGTTTTCAAAAACATTTTATAAACCCAAACCATCCAAGAGCCCAAACAGACCTAACTTAATTTGGTAATCAAAGAAAGAATAATGAAAACCACCTATGGTATTTATACCTAATACTTCACCAAAGAAGGATCAAGAGTATTTCTTAGAAGGAGACTTTTTATAATCTAATGGACTTGCTGATTGCTTTTAGAATCCAAAATATCCTATCCCTAATCAGATCATGGATCATATTATTATACAGGAAACAACCTTGGCCCATGAGCCTAAGGAATCCTGGAACCTTTATCAATTAGAGTACCTAATTTGAATCATGGTATTGGATTTATACCACCTTAGGGTGACCTCATGAATTTAGATAGTGATTATTCGAAATCAAATAGCAATGAGACTCCTAGAAGTGATGTAGCATCTCATTATAACCTTTTCGATGAGCTTATTGACTCAAAAATATTCAACCAAAATGCCATTATGAACATAACACCTATTAGAGCTTCCATTATTGAAGTATAACCTCATTATCCCCTATGCCTTTGCCATCCTAAACTCGTTGATTGAGACTAAAACAATTTGGTCATACACCTAGATGAATTCTAGAATGAAGAATCAATTGCAAAATACATGGGCCTAAGAGATCGATTACCCATTAATGATCACAAACAAGGATTTGATTTTTCATTGGATGCTTCTACCTAATTTGGAGAGAAGAAAAACTTTATTGGTTATAAAAAATATAAAACATCAAGATCATTGAGTGAAAACCTCTTTAAGGCACATGTTGATCAGGGAAAAATTAAAGATAAAGACAAGCCCTTGAGTGAAAACCTATTTCAAGTACTCTTAAATGGGAAAGTTTTCTCATCCCCTAAAGCCATAGAAGGTCCATAAAGTCCCATTTCCATAACTAGTACAAGCATCTCTTCAAAACAACCATAGTTTTTTGAGTGTCTTACTATTGAGTTTCCAAAGGTTTTGGCTACTTGGACATAACTCGAGATGGTGGATTTAAATTTATCACATTATCTAGAGCTTTGGGAGGAACAAAAAGAATATGTATTAGAACAAGATGATAATGATCACACCTTTCATACTATCATTGAGTATGGATCCACACTTCTTGTAAAGAACATAGTTGAAGTGAATTTGGGAACATATGATGATCCTAAAATTATTTATCTTGGAGCTTCCCTTACTGAAGTAGAACATGAACACATTATATCCATTTTGATGGATTTTAGTGATATTTTTATATGAGAATATTTAGACATGATAGGATTAGACCCACACTCAGTAGTGAATTGCCTTATTTTTCATCCAGATGCCAAACTAGTTAAGATAAAATTAAGAAAGATGCATCAACACATCACCCTCTTGGTGAAATCTGAATTAGCAAAATTATTAGGATTAGGATTATTTAAACCAATAGACTATTTTGAATGGATATCTAACATAGTTCCAATCAGTAAAAAGCCACAGGGTATACAAATTTGTATAAATTTCAAAGACATCAATAAAGCATGCCCTAAAGAAGATTTTACTCTTCCCAACATTGACATGATCATTGATTCTACTACTGGGTACGAGATTCTATCCCTCATGGATGGATTTTATCAATACAATCAGATCAAGATAGCCCAAGAAGATCAACACAAGACTACGTTCACCACTTTGTGGGGACCATTATATTAATAAGTCATGCCATTTGGCTTGAAGAATGCTAGAGCCACATATCAACATGCCATGACTATCATATTCCATGACATGATGTATGATATTGTTGAGGAATGTTGATGAAATACTATAAAAATGAAGAACACATATTGGACATCTTGACATTCTATGAAGGATCTTTGAGAGGCTTCATGAATATAAATTCTGCCTGAATCCTGATTTAGTCAATCTGTAGGTTCATTTCTCAACTAGTAGATAAATGCCACCCATTTACTCATATCTTGAATAAAGGGGTCATGTTTAAATGGGATGAAGACTATCAGTTAGCATTTGCAAAGATCAAAAAATATTTGGCCAATCTACCAATTTTGAGATTGCCAACACCTGGACAATCACTGCTTCTTTATATATCAATAACTAAACATGCACTAGGGGTACTTTTAGCCCAACATGATTATCAAGGTAAATAACATGTAGTCTATTATTTAAGTCACACTCTAGTGGCTTATAAATATAATTATATGCCTATTGAGAAGGCATGTTTAGCTATGGTGTTTGCATCCCAAAAGTTGAAACATTATATGCTGAATAATAAAACTATTATCATTTCCAAGGTGGATCCTCTCAAATTTTTATTATCCAAAGTAGATATCAAATGATATATGGTTAAATGGGTCATGATATTAAGAAAATTTAATGTCGAGTATCAAAATTAGAAAGCTATCAAGGGGAAGGTTATTGCTGATCAACTTGTAGAGGCCTCTATTATAAATGCTCAACCACTTAGATTCAACTTTTTAGATGATTCTATCATGATACTGGAAGAAGTGTAATGAACATGAACAATGGAAGCTTTATTTTGATGGTTCCTTTACTTCTCATAGATCTGGAGCCAACATATTATTGATTAAACCACAAGGGGATTTGATTCACAAATTGTTTCACATTAATTTTTATTGTACCAACTATATGCAATCAGAAATATATCATGTCCATAAATCAATCTTGGATCAAATGGGATAGAGCACACCTACACTTCTAATTGTGGGCATATAATTGTTTCACAGGAGCATAAATAATGTGAGGATCAACTAGAATTGATTAGGGGATCACTTATCACAACACAACATGCTAGGAAGAGTTATAAAGCCTATAGTCTAACATAATCACACACCAACTATAAAAGAGTCCTATGATTTAATATTTAACTAATATAATAATAAGAAAAGTAAATCTAATCTAGTGCACACCAAAGCTTGTTGAAAAAAATGGGGGGAGGGGTTAATAAAGCAAATAAATCAAAATATGTATAGGGAACCTCAAATAAAGTAAGTATGAGTAACACCCTAATACATAGAATATGAAGAGTGATATTATTTGATCCAACACTTATGCTACTTATATCTACTAAAAGAGTAGAATAAAATTAGAATATACTTACCTAAATGTGAACCTATTGAGACTCAATCTCTCCCTTGGCCAATGGGTCTTCACAAGAGGTTATTATGGTTTGAAAGGATCACTTTGTTAGGCCAAGGCTTCCAAGACCTATCCACATAACTAGATTATCCAAAATAAGAAATCTAAGCTAAGTCTCCTCAAGTAGAATGGTATAAGAATAGATTGTGAAGAAGCACGAGTGAATAATAACTCTTGATTTCATATCTCAATAATGACTGAAATGACCTTACATTTATAAGCAAAATGTACCTTAAAATCATTTGGTTATGTCAGTTGTGCTAGGTCGACCTAGCATGCTTTCAGGCTAACTCACTAGGTCCATTCTAGGTTTACTAAAAGGCTAACAAACTAAAAGAGAGAAAAAGGTCCCTAAAATGTACTAGGTTGACTAGGTCAATCTAGTATGCTGAATAGGTCAAAAGAGTGCCAAGTAAGGAAATGAAGGGTGGAAAGAGGAAAAAGACTAGAAGACTGTGCAAAGGAGGAGAAAAAACTTAGATAAATGTTTTAGGAACTAGTTAGATTGGTAATAATGTGGAAAAAGGGACAACAATCCTATGAAGCACCAAAGGTCTACTCACCCATTTCTTAATGCACCCCCTAGGGCATACACTCAGAGATATTGATTATCGATGGGTTCTTGCAAGATGTAAAGTGTTAATATTTGATAAAAATTTAAAATATTGTGTATACATATTCCCCACTCGAAGCTCATCATGTGTCACTAAGGTGTAACAGGGGATGGTGCTTTGATAAAAAACATAAGGACACACATAATGCTGATGCTAAAAAAATTGTAGTATTTTAAAAGCATAAAATAACTGAAAGTAAATGACTAAATGGGAAACTAATCTAAAAAAAGTAAATGACTAAAAAGTAAATGTAATGAGTAACTTAACTTACCTTTATCACAAGATGGTTGTCTAATGTGTTGTTAGTTTTAATTGTGTAGGGTATAGAGACTACTTTCAACAAACCCAAGAATGCAAAACTAAAGAACAAAACCAAACAAACACAATAAAATCCAAATTAGCTAGTGCTATAAGGATAGGATGTACTTAGGAAATTTGGTAAGCTTAGGTGATAGGTGCTATGTTAGACCAAATGACCAAGTCAAATAACAAGAGTAAATTGGGTAATCGAAAAGCCAAGGCTACTAAAGATTGAAAAACTCAAACAAGCTATCCTAAAGTAAGAAAGGCAACTCACCAAGTCAAACTAAGAATATGTGTTAAACATGATGGTAAAATAAAAACAAAATAAATGAAACAAAATGGTAAAACAACATTGATGAGTGAGTAGTAACAATCCACATCTCACTGAACAATGGAAAAAGGAGCATAAAAAGGGAAAACAACATTGTTGAGTGAAAAGTAACAAGCCAACCACACTCAACAATGGAAAAGGATATGAACTAAAGTGTCTATAATAACAAGGAATACAAATCATGATAAATGGTAAAAGGAAGGTAAAGTACATCTATTAAATGTAAATCATGGTGTAAATAAAGAAGTTGATCCAAAGATACTCAAACATATTGTTTCACTCTAAGGATAGATAAAATTGAAACAAGGTAGTGTTAACATGTTTTTAAGATGTGAAGAAAAATAAATTAAAGAAGAGGGAAAACAAATTTGGAATCACAATTTGTCTATTAAGGGGGGAAAAATGAAATGGGTGGAGGGGAGAATGTAGGAAAAACCAAGGTAGAGGAAATCTTTATCGAAGTCAAGACACTTAAATTAGGTTTGTTAAAACAAGAGGACTTTTGACCTTAAGGACTATGAAGAACTTATCTTAGCCACACAAGTATTGGGTAAATAAATGAAATATATAGATCATCTTATGAATGCTGTATGCATGAAAAGTAAAATATCTACCTTCCCACAATATATTCCCCATTATTTAGGACCCCTTATAGATCCATCGATCTACAATAAAAATTGGGTACTTACGTGAGAAAGTAGGTGACACCATAGAGTTTTTTGAAATCCCATATTCCAATCTACTAGCTTATTATACTGCAAAGGACTTCAGATTTATGTGAAGTCGACTATGGAGTTTGAGCTTCGATTGGAGATAGGATATGTGCTTGAAATCATGTCTTTTAGTGTGAATTTGACGTTTGAGATTTGTATGTTGCCTTTTAGATATCATTACCTTTTGTTTCAAATTATTTGGCTATTAACTTTCTTGTTGGATTTTTCTAGATTCCTCCTCCATATGGATTTGAAAAACCAAACATGGGTGCTAAAGATGATTTTCATTTGAAAACTCCAGACAAGGTTATTATGAGAGAGAAAATTTAAAGAACATAGAGTCTAAGAGTCTCATAAATATAGGTAAAATAAAAGTGCTATCTTGACTTCGACCTTGTTTTATCTAATGAGGAGTGAAAGAAAGGGGAAATCAAGAGGAATGACACATGAAAAAATTTGAATTGCTTCAAATTGTAAAAAATGTGACAAAGGGAAAAGAGGAGGGATACAATGACAGTAAAATGTGATTCCTTATCATAAGAAAGAGGGTAATGGAGGAAAACATGCTAACATAGATTATTTGTAAATTTCATATAACAAAAGAAGCAAAAGTGAAAGTTGAGAACAAAGATTAAGAATATGAAAATAATGGTAATTATATGAGGAGGTCCAAGTCTTATCCATGGTCATACAAATAAACTCATAAAAGAGAAACCCATGAGGGTACCGATAAGCAAGATAAAATCAAAGTGAGGGAGCCTTCTTACAAAGCAACTCATAAAAAGAAAACCCAAAGGATGCCAAAATAACATTGGCAAGTAATAACAAGAGCAAGAAATGATTAAAGATGGTGGTTTTGTGAGGGATGCTAGGTCCTATCCATGGTCTTACAAATCAATTCACAAAATAAAGACCGAAAGGGTGGGAAAAGCAAGATAAAATGCAAGAAGATAAGGAAGACTATGGTACATCAATAAACCAAAAGACCAAAAGGGAGGACTAAAGGTTTGTGAAAAGAGGGCACTACTATAAAGGGAGAGAACCATGCTTAAGTTATCTAAAAGAAGATGTTAGAAATATATAGATAGAAAACATGACAAGAAGGAAATGTTTAGGCAAAGTACTTTTTAGGGAATTAAGCGTTGATGGGCTCTTTGAAAACATGGCCTTCATTAGTTTGAAGATGATAAGTGATTAGACCAAGAATGTCTTTAACTAATTATGGGCCCCACCATTTTTGGGCATATTTACCTTTTTTATCATAGGTGTAATCTAGTTTAAGGACAAGATCACCCACATTGAATGTGCGGATTTTAACATGTTTGTTATGTTATCTAGTGATGTGAGCCTTGTATTGGTGGTTATGTTGTAATGCAGAAATATGATGTTCATTGAGAAGATCAAGGGCATGAAGGTGAGATTCACATAATTATTCATCAAGAATAATTCCATGAATAGATATATGAAGAGAGGGAAGCTCAACTTCTAATGGAAAAATGACTCAGAACCATAGACTAATGAAAATGGAGTTTTCCCCATGGTAGTACATATACTAGTCTGATAGGCCCAAAGTATAGGGTAAAGATGAATATGCAAATCCATGTGGGTTTCATGAATTATCTTTTGAATAATTTTGCTGAGAATTTTATTGGTGGCCTTAGTTTAACCATTTCATTATGGGTGGTAAGGTGTGGAAAACTTGTGATTGATCTTGAATTTGGTATAATGTTATTTAACATATTTATTTTTGAGTTTACCACCATTATCTAAAATGATGGTATGAGGAATGCCAAAGCAGCAAAAAATTTGGTTAAGAATGAACTTGGATATGGTAGAATTGGTAACATTAACAAGGGGCATGGCTTCTACCCACTTGGTAAAATAATTGGTAGTAGTGATGATAAAGACATGTTCATCTTATTAATGAGGAAGTTTACCAAAGAGATCAAATCCCCATGTGCAAAATGGCCAAGGAGATTCGATATTTTAAAGATCGATAGGATAGGATTGGATAAGATCATTGTTAAGATGACAAAGAGTACAATTTTTAGAATATTCAATTATATCCTTTTCAAGAGTAGGTCAAAAGTAACCCATACATAGAAATTTATGTGTTGTAGCATGTTTGCTATATTGACCACCATAAATTCCCCTATATGTTTACTTGAGTAGAGGAGGAACCTCATCTATCATAAAATAAAAAAAACAAGGTACATTCAACATTATAATAGTAAAGGATGTTATGCCAAAATACATACTTGAAAGATTGTTTATGAATGCATGTCTTTTCATGAGAATCTAGATCAGGAGGATAAGTTTGATGTTATAAGTATTGAATGATATCTTGGTATCATGGGCTTTGTTAAATGGTCACAGCCTCGATGTGATAGATAAGTGAATCAGGTGGTTGGGTAGGTGACAAAGATTTTTTGATTTTTATAATAAAGGAAGGATCAGAGAGAGAGATTGATGAGGATGAAAGAGAGAAGTTGAAGAGGCAAAATAATCAATAATGAAATTTTGGTCTCGAGGAATATGCTTGATAGTGAAAGAGATAAAGTCCTTAGCAAGAGTGGTTGAAATTTGATGATAGGTAATGAGGTTCTCACTTTTACATTGATAATCACCATTAACTTGATGATAATTGAGCTGAGAATTTCTTAAAGCATGAAGATATTGGATGTCTAGATCAAGAATAGCTCTCATGCCTAAGATAAGAGCTTTGTATTTGGTCATATTATTGGTGATATCAAAGGTCAAGTGAAAAACTAAAGGAATAATCTTACCAAGAGGACTAGTGAGAATTCAACTTGCCCCAGCTCTTTGAAGTCATTTAGCACCATCAAAGTGGAGGGTCCAAGTATCCTCATGTAAGTCAACATTAATTTTAGGGATATCCTTGATAACTGCCTTTGGTTTAATAGTATCAAAGGGAGGGGAAGATTTTTTAAGATTATTGGCTTCAAGATCAATAGTAAAAATATGAAAATAGTCTTTAAGGGATATAACTTGATTAATACCTTCAATGTAAAGAATATTTTCATTAGGAAGATCATCTTGAAGTGAAGAAGTGGCTGGAATGGAAGCTACAGTAATTTGGTCAGCTATGACTTACCATTTACCAACTTTTTGTGTGATGATGTAGACATCAAATTCCATAAGTAAGACCATCCATTTTCCAATTCTATATCCAAGAAGAAAGGCTTTGGAGAATAAATAATGAAGGGGTTCAAAATGAATGATAACCTAAGTAGTTTGGTATAACATATAATGATGAAGTTTTTCAGTTGTAAAATAGATAGCAAGGCAATCACGCTCAACTTTGGTATAATGTGTCTCATAATCAATGAGGCCTCGAATAATATAGTAAATAACATACTCACTTCATATCATCTTGTTAGGAAAGCATTGCCCCAATTTAAATAGGTGTGGAAGAAGTATAGAGAATTAATGGTTTATCATTGGAAGGTGGATGAAGTGTAGGTAGATGAAGTAATGACTCTTCATATTATCAAAGGATTTTTGAAATGGATCTATCCATTCTAAAGTTGTACCTTTCTTAAGAAGGGAATCGGTAGAGTGAATATGAAAAGCCATTTTGAGGACAAATCATCTAATTGCCCCAAGTTTTCCTAAATAAGTTTGAATATCAGGAATAGATCAAAGAATGGGATGTTAATAATAACACTAATTTTGGCTGGGTCAACATCGATGCCATGGAGAGAGATTAAGAATACTAAAAATTTGTCAAATGTGACTCCAAAAACACATTTTAAAGGATTAAGTTTAACTTTTTATTTAAGGAGATGGTCAAAGATGATAACAAAATTGGAAAGATGGTTTTTACGATGTTTGGATTTAACAATAATATCATCCACATAAGTTTCAACAATTTTGTGGATGAGATCATGAAAGATGTGTCATAGCACATTGATAGGTAGCTCTAAAAATTTTAAGTTTGAAGGGTATTTTGATGTAACAATAGGTGCCCCATTCTATGGTGAAATTAGTCTTATGTTGGTCCTTAGGAGTGATGTGAATCTAATTGTATCTCGAGAAGTCATCCATAAAGGACAACATTTCATGACCAGCTGTGGAGTCAACAATGGCATCTATTAAAGGTAAGGGGAAGTCCTTATGAAAAGCAAGATTAAGGTTTTTGAAATCAATACAAATGTGGATGACCATAGTGACCTTCTTCTGAATGGGAATAATGTTAGAAACCCATTAAAAATAATCCATTGGTTTAATGAATTTAGCATCTAATAGTTTAATGATTTATTTGTGACATATATTAGTGACTTCAGGTGGAAATTTTCATTAATTTTGATGCACTAGCTTAGCATCAAGATAAGTGATGATGTTATGAACCAAAATACTAGGCTCAATGATAGGCATGTCCTAGTAGGACCAAGTGAATGCCTATTGATATTTATCAAAGAACAAGCTAAAGTTGTCATGCTTAGTTGGTGAGAGTTCTTGAGAAAATGTGATTGGTTGAAGAGAAAATGGGGTACCATATTTGATATGAGTTATTTATTTGATAAGCATGGCATTTTCATCTTGAAAATGGTAAGGTTCATTAGGCAAGGCTAAAATTGGATTTGTTTTAGGATCAATGCTAGTGACAAAGTTGTTAAAGCAAGGATTTTTATTCTTGAAATTTCTAAGTTTATAATGCTATCGAGGAAGTTGAGGTTCTTGGGAATGAAGTAACTCAAGAATAGCTTTGTCACTAGGTAAAGTAGGAAGAAGACCATAATATTCAACATCTACTTTAAGTTCTAGATTTGATTGTCATGGCTATCATATTTAGAATGAATTTGATGGACATCGGTTGCCTTGACATCTAGTATAATTTTGGAAGTAGATGAAGAGGATGGATCTGAAGAGATGGGAGTGTTGATAGATTTGACGATGGGAGAAGAATCTAAATAAATGATAGGATCCAAATGAGGTAGATAATATGTAGGAAATTTTGTAGGTTTGGAAGGTGTAATTTGTTCTACCACCTAAGGAGTATTGATAAGTGGAGAATTGGTGGGAGGTACATGACCCTCAAGATCTGAGTTATGATATGTAGTTATGGTATGTACATCCCAATTGAAGTCATGAATTTGGGATAAGATATTTTGATAGTGCTGGACATCTAAGTCTCTAGAGTGAGCTTGGGCCATGACATAGTTGTCATCATATGTTGGATAAATCGTACATGCTTGAGAATTGAGGGGAGTTTCAGAAGGTGAAATCCCAATGTTGTTAAATGTATGAGGGCACATGGTGAGATGATCCTGGAGTAATTTAGCCACTCCAAAATCATTGAAAGTGAAGGCATATTCAGGTAAATATGACTCATAAGCATTGCATAGAATGGGAAAATTGATAATCTCATCCATGATAGGAATAATAAAATATATGGATAAGAGAGAAGGAGGAAGCCAATCCGAAATATATGGAGGTAGCTTCTTAGTATTGTAAGTGTGTTGTAGCTCATTGGGTTCATCATCATCAAAATTCACAAGAGTAACTTGAAGATCAAGATTCATGTTGATGAACTCACGTAAAAGAGAACTATTGATTTTATAAATTGTATGAATTAGATATTGAGGCTTAGGATTGGGAAGCTAGATGCTCCATGGGTTGGGATCAGCTTCATGTTTCTAACGTTTTCAATTATATAAGAATTTAATACACTGACTATCAGAAGAGGTGATGGCCCTCATCTAATGAGTCCATGGATGACAAAGAAGAATGTTATAAGATAAAGGAAGATCAAGGACCATAAGATTCATTCTAACAGTCTTAGGTCTAATGGTCAATGGAAGCCAAATGCAACTAATTGGATTTTGATTAGTCTTATCAAAGCCACAACAAGTAATATAGGTTTGTTTAAGATGATCTTTATTATAACCAAGTTGTTTAATGAGCCATAAGGATGTGACATTAATACCAATACCTTCATCAACTCTAAATTTTTGGATAAGGGTGGTATTAATGGCTACTTTTATAAAGAGAGGTAGATCATTGGTGCAAAAAAGAATTTCATCATTGATCATGTCTTCTTCAAGAAATTCAATGGAATGTTTGGAAGAAGGAAACATAGTCTCAATGGTATTGACATTAGTTGGTTGAGAATCAATAGAGGGTGGTTCTTCATATATGGAAGATGGATCTTCAATTTCTTGCAGGTTGTTGTATATGAAATTTATGATGATAGGGTGAAGTGCAAACCAACTCCATAAGAGGAATTTTACAAGGCATAGAGTTGAGTTATTCAAGAAAATTCTAATGTGATTCAGAACAACCAACATGCAGTTTATAAGGCAAATTATATTTATGAGGTATAGATGTGGTGGGAGGATCGAAAGGGACAAGTTGTTCTTCAGGTGATTTTGAATCAGCATGAGTGGTAGTAGTATCTTTAAGCAATTGTTCTTCTAAAATGGTTTTTTAGGCTTGGTAATAGGATCTTTGTGAGTTGGTTTATGATGATAATTACCCTTAGCAACATTGACATATTGAGAGTTGTTGTAATATAGGTCATAATTGACATTGATGTCACAAACATCCTTGAAATTTGATTGATTATTGTTTGAAGAAGATTTTTGATTATTAGAAGTAGAAGCTTTAAAGGTTTGTAATTTTTGAGATGTGACAACATACTCTTGATGATGAAGTTTGATCATAGCCTCATGGTTGAATAAGTCACCAAACATATAATAAATGACACACTTAGTGATCCATATAAAATATTCATGAGAATTCCCAATGTCGACATGGAACCAACACAATAGATTGGGATCATACCACTTAGGAATAACATTGGGATAAATGAAAGGTTTTGAGGGTGGTAAAAATTATTTCATTTGCTAAAATAAAAGAGGTGTGTGAGATGATGAAGGAACATCAAATTTGGAAACTCTAGGTTTTGTTTGGGAAGTATTAATAGTGATAGCATTATATGTTTGAAAATATCCTTTAATAGGTTTATGATTGGGTTCGGATTGCTTCATAATAAAGTCTTAACGCTTAGCTTGGTCAAGGGCTTCATTAAGAGTTTGAGGAGCAAAGGTTCAAACCTTGTATTAAATAAATTATCATTAGTCATATTATGATCAGATTTATGAGCTAAATATTTACATCTTTTAATAAATTCATGAGCCGATTCTTTAGGAGATTATTTAACATTTATGAAGTGACTAAAAAAATTTTCAGGAAGATCATTGTGTTGAAACTCTTTAACTAAAGGATTGACCAAATATTTAAGTTTCCAAATAGAATGTTGAGGAAGTTGATTATACCATTATAATACATCACCAGTGAAAGTTTTGACTAATAGTTTAGTTATGGTATATGTATTAGTTTGGATCCACTCTTTGTAAAGGTTACCAAAAGTTTTAAGGAATAAAGTAGGGTCTTTAGTCCCATCATATTTGATAGTTGGGGTTATATTACTAATATCAATGGATATAATGAAGGGAGATAAAGGCACATTTTTAATAGTTTAAAGCATCTTGTTATTCATTATGGGTTGAGGAATAACATTATCCGAAGCATCCCTAAGAGGTGGAGGAATATAATTAGGATTAGCTTAAGGATGAATAGTTGGAGGTTGATAAGTCACATTAATTAAATGTTGTTGAAGTTACATCATTTAGTTTATATTAGATTTTTGCATGATGTTCATTTTCTGAATGATTTGAGCTAAGATTTGGGTTGTATCAGGATGTGAGTTGGTGTTGGTTGAAACACTCCCCAAATTAGTGTTAGGGGGAGTATTATTAGGAGGGTTATTATTGGGGGATTATTAAGTAGATTTTTATCAATCACTCCCACATTGGTTTGGAGATTTTGAAAAGTGTTTTGATAGGTATGGAAAGGATTGGATCCTTCAAATTCATCTTGAGGTGTTATTTCTACCATGTTACAGTTCATAGATGAAGGAGGAGAAGTGCCCCAAGAGTGATGGTTCTCTTGAGAGGAAAATAGAGGAAAGAATGAACATCCCATATAGTATCTAAATGGATTTAGGTTTTCCAAAAATATTTTGATAGGAGACCTAATTTTAATTGAAGAGAGATAAAGAAGATGCAAAATTAGAGAAATGGGAAACAAGATTGAAAAATAGGGAAAGCAAGAAATAATACAAGGTTAGCCAGATTGACCTAGTACAAGAAATAGGGCTTGTAGATTGTACAGGGTCGACCAGGTTGATCTAATATAGTGCACAAGCCAAAAAAAGTATAAGGTCGACCAGGTTGACCTAGTATAGTGAATAAAGAAGAGGAAACGATTGATAACAAGCTTGGAAATGAAACAAGACAATTTGAAACTAATATAAGAAAGTAAGTGTAGAAATGAAACACATAATCAATTGAATTGATACTGACCAATTCAATTGATGTACACAAATAAAAATCTTGCATAAACATTGGCTAATGTAAGATTTTGCACACATAATTGATCAAAGAGCAAGAAAACAACTTGAAAGTAGAGCTAGATACTTGGTCAACCTAGAATGTTGATTAGATTATTAAAAATGATTTTAAATATAAAGGGAGATTGGCTATAAGCAAGGTACTAGATAGTAATCTATGGATAGTTTTAGGTAAGTTTAGGATAAAAGGGACTATAGTTGAAATGATATAAGATTTGTATTGAGGTCTACCCCCTCACTTCACACATTATTAAAATAAGGGAAATGGGTGCTTATCCAAAATATACCATTAACCATGCTTTATACTTGACCAAAACATCAAGTTAGCTTCCCCCTTGGTGATGAAATCCAAGTAGGTAGACTTGGGTAGTCAAATGTTTAAATGCTTGTTGATGTTTATGTGGTTTGGATGTGTATGCAAAAGAATAGAAATAGTGAAACTAAGTGATTGATTGAAAATCCCCTAATTAGACTATGTGAACTATTCTAAGCATGCAAGTAATTTAAAATAAAGATGTGATTAACATATATAGTTAATTCTAGATTTGAAACAAGGTATAGTTAAGAAATTGTATGGAAAATCATACAAAATATGGTCGATAGGTTCAAACATGTACTATGGAAGCAAAGTTTGAAAGTGAACTAGGTTGGTCAAGTCAACCTAGTTATTTTAGAAAATATAGAACATAGAGCTAGGTCCATAGGGTTGATCTAGTTGGCTGTGCAGAGGTAGTTTTGAAGATTGCAAACTTGGAAGGAAAGTATAGAAAAAGAAAGATACAAAGGAAATATAAACTAACCTAAATGGTTTAGAGATGAAAAGGAGAAGATTGCTGATTTGAGACCTTAGATAAAACTGGTAGTAACCTACAAATTGGATCAAACTAGTTGAATAAGCTATGTAAGAACTTGCTGAAAAAGTGCTGAAAATGCACTAGGTCAACTTAGTCAACTTAGTAGGCTAGACTAGAAGACTGGAAACCTAAAAAACTTATATTGGGTTGAGTTGGTCAATCTAATTATCTAAACAAAATTTTATAAATCTAAAAATCTATGCTGGGTTGAGATGGTTGATCTAGTTGAATGTTCCTACAAACTTGTGCACAAAGATGAATAAACTAGGTTAACAGAGTCGATCTAACACAACAAAGATATGATAAAAATAATAATGAATATAAATGAAAAAAATATTGTAAGGGGTTTGATTCATGTTGGGTTCACTATAATATATGCAATTGAAAATGCATCATATCCATAAATCAATCTTGGTTCGAATGGGATAGATCACACCTACACTTTTGATTGGGGGCATACAATTATTAAGCAGGAGCATGACCAATTTGAAGATATTCTAGACTTGATTAATGGATCACTTATCACAACACACCATGATAGGAAGTGTTCCAAAGCCCATAGTCTAAAAAAATCACATAACAACCCTAAAAGAGTCATATGATTTAATATTTCACTAATCTAATAACAAGAAAAGTAAATCTAATCTAGTGCACACCAGAACTTGTGGCACAAAGTGGGGGGGGGGGGTTAGTAAAGTAAAGTAACAAAAACATTGATATGGAACCTCAAATAAAGTAAGTATGAGTAACACCTTAATACATAGAATATGAAGAGTAATATTATTCGAGCCAACACTTATGCTACTTCTATCTACTAAAAGAGAGGATAACAAAGTTAGAATATACTTACTTAAATGTGAACCTATCGAGACTCAATCTTTCCCTTATCTAATGGGGATTTGTAAGAGGTTGTTGTGGTTCATAAGGATCAATTTATTATGCCAAATCATCTAAGACCTATCCACAAGACTAGATTCTCTAAAATAAAAACCTAAGCTAAGTCTCCTCAAGTAGAATGGTGGAAGAGTAGATTGTGAAGAAGCATGAGAAAATAATAACTCTTGATTGCATATCTCAATAATGAATAAAATGACATTGTATTAACAAGTAGAACTTACCCTAAAATCATTTAGATATGTTAGATGTGTTAGGTCGATCTGATTGACCTAACACATTTTTGGGCTAACTCACTAGGTCTGTGATAGGTCAGCTGAAAGGCTAACAAACCAAAAGAGAGAAAAGGGTCCCTAAACTATACTAGGTCAATCAAGTCGATCTAGTATGTTGAGCAGGTTAAAAGGGTGAAAAATAAGAAAATGAAGGATGGAAAGAGGAAAAATATTAGAAGACTATGCAAGGGAGGAGAAATAGGTTAGGGAAAGGTTTGCCGAACTAGTTGGATTAGTAATATTGTGGTAAAAAGGGAAAACAATCCTATGAAGCACTAAAGGTCTACCCACCCCTTTCCTAGTGTACCCCTTAGGGCATGCACTCAAAGAGATTGAGTCTCAATGGGTTATTACAAGATGTAAAGCATCATTATTTTATAAAAGTTAAAAATATTGTGTATACACCAACAATATGGTTGAGTATGAGGCACTTATTGCAGGACTGCATCTTTCAATTCATTGGGATATTCAAAATTTATTAATCTATGGTGATTCCCAATTAATCATGAATCAAACCACTAATCAGTATCAAATTAGAGATGACAATATTGTACCCTAAAATAAATTATGGATAATCTCAAGGTTCATTTTAAATCTCTACAGTTTGAACAAGTACCAAGGGCCATCAATAAATTTGTCAATGTAATGGAAATGATTGGGTTAATGATACAAATTGATGGTAGAGCTAAAGAGTATTAATTTTTGATTGAGAATCTTCTACAAACTACACATATTATGCCAGATTTAGAAAGGGTATATGCCATTTTAGGTCCCAACCCCCCACCTAAACTGCCTTGGTATCAAGACTATTATAATTACTTCCATGATCATGTTTTTCCACCTGACTTGTCCAATAACCAACAATAAATACTCTTTCACCATCTATCCCATTATATCCTCCTTAGAAACATGCTTTATCATAAAGGTTATGATGGAATGCTACTTCATTATTTATCTTCTAGAGAATCCAAGCTAGTGTTGAAGGAGGTTTATGAAGGAAAGTGTGGGGCCCATACTAATGGTGTAGTCTTTGCTAAAAAGCTCCTCAAAATAGGATATTATTGGTTAAAAATGGAGACAGATGCTTGCAATTATGTAAGGAAGTTTGTTCTTTATTAGCAACATGTAAATTTAATACACACACCTTCCTTATCACTATAACCAATCACAACACCATGGTCATTCTTTACTTGAGGCCTTGATCTCATCGAGAAAATAAACCCAACATCTTTAGATGACCATAAAAACATTTTAACTGCTACCAAGTAATTTACTAAGTGGATTGAGGCCATTCCTCTCACTTATGTCATCAAGAATTAGATAGCCATTTCATTCATTACTATATCATATATCGATATGACATCCCAACATGCATTATATCTAATAATGGCAAATCCTTTGTAAATAGAGATATAAAAGACCTTTGTGTAAAATTCAAGATTAAACCCAAGAAATCCACACCATATAACACACAAGTCAATGGATAAGCTAAAGCATCAAACAAAACCATTGTATCCATTTTAAAGAAGATTATCAATGACGTTGGCCGTAATTGGCACTTTCAAATCTTTCTTATGCTTTGGGCTTATCGAACCAGTCATTGAAACCTTATAAGAGCCACTCCATGATCCCTTGTCTATGACATTGAATCTATTATCTTAATTAATATCAAGTTGCCTTCATTGCAAGTATCTTTGGAGCATATTAAAGATGATGAAGAGTACGTAGTCTCAAGATTACAATAACTAGAACTTCTTGATGGTAAGTGTTTGGCTACTATAGAAAACTTGAAATCTATCAGAATAGATTACAAAGAAGCTACAAAAAGTGCATCCTCCCTTGGGAGTTTGAGATTGGTGATTTGGTATTGAAAGAGAACCATAAGAACACAAACATTAAACATAATAAAAAAGGTAAGTTCTAACCTAATTAGTTGGGACCATATGTTATCATGGTGAACTATGGATCAAGGGCATATTGACTGGCTAAACTAAATGGTGAAGAATTTCTAGAGCCCATGAACATTATACACCTTAGGAGGTTCTACGTTTGATAGCTTCAAACTATTGTCTACAAGACCCCTTACTTGGGGGAAACTTGCGTTGAAGTATTTTATCCTAATATTATATTCTAGACCATCCTCTCATGGACCATATTTTTTTAACCTACCCTGGAAAGTTCCTTTAAGAACCATATTATTTTCATGACTCTAAACTATGAAGGATTTAGACCGTTGGCACTTTGAACACATTTTATCCCACCCTGGACTGCCCTCTTTTAGACCATATTCATTTTGGACCATTCTCTTTAAGAACCACATTCTTTTCATATCCCAAGGCTGTTGTAACTTGAACACTTTTATCCTTTGACCAATTATGATCTTGATTATGACTCATCAACATTATTAACACAATTAATGTTAGTTCTATAAAGTAGATCAATAGGAATAATATTTTGTAGCTTTGTTTTATAGATGAGTGAACATGAATTCATCTTTAGCTTAAGATCTTTGCCTGCTACATGGTTCTTTAGATTTTATCTACTATTACACATTGTTCTATTATTTTTTTGCTACTTGGTAGGCATTGTTGCCTTATCAGGATCCTTACTTTCACTAATTTACGAGCATGTGTTATTGTAGTCAGATTAACTATTATTAAAACTTCTACTATGAGCATCTCCTTGATTAGTTGATTCCCTTTTGTACATATTTTATCCCAAAAAGACCAAAAACATTAAAAAATGATCCACAAAAGAAAAAAAAATTGTAATATGATTTTGTACATTCTAATCCCATACTATTATCATTTTACAAGTAATAATCTTACGCTCTTATCATTTTACAAGTATCTTGTCCCACTAGCTCACCATTTTGCCAAGACCATTCTTATTTATCCCATGCACTTTCCATTTTGAAAGACCATTTTGATTTAAATGCTCTTGCCATTTTATGAACCCATCTTCCCTTTTATTCTACAATATTAATCAATTTTTTTTGGTCATCACTTTTTATTCTATCTCACTTCTTGGGAGAACTACATTTGGCCTGAAGTTCATGTTAGACCATGCATCCATTTGTCTTGTACATCTAGCGTCAGCTCAAACAACCCCTTGCTTTTATTCTCTTCCCTCATTTATTCCACATTGTTTCTCTATTATTTGGAAGTAACTTTGTGTCCTTATTCTTTTTATGTTGTTATAAAAAGTAATGCCTCTACTACATATGCCTGAACAATTATTTTTAAACCAAACTAACTTGGTTTTTATTTGTGTGTGTGTTTATTTAATTTTTATTGGTGTTTTATTGGTGTTTTGTTGTAATTTCTTTCCTCTTCATTTATTTTTTCTTCTTTCCTTTGGATATTTATTCTTGTTGGTCTTTTGTTTTCTTATTTGGTCTTGTTCTTTCTATTTTATTTTTCAAGTACATCTTGAGGTCTACTTAGATCTCGATTATTTATATCTTGATCTTGTGTTCTTGCTTTGTATTTTAAACATTCTTGTTCTTACTTAAGTCTTGATATCTCATATCTTGATTTTAAGTTTGGTTCATTTATGTTTTCTTTTTTCTTTGTCTTCATTTTTTATTTAAATGTAAATATCTATAACTCTGGTCTTGGTCATTTTTACCATTATCCTTAGTTATAGGTATTCACATTTGAATCAGATTTGCAATTGAAATGCCATGTCATTATAAGTTCCTTATACTTATAATGACTAATTTCATTTTCCTATAGCAAGCACTTTGTGCTTTGGACTCATATTTCAACATCAATGTAACTACAATGAACAGATCTCAAAATCACCAATTATCAACTAGGCTCAATACGTTAACACTCCTAATCTATGCTTAGACATGCATCTCTTGGCATACATCATGAGTATAATCAAACATTGGTTAGTTTTATTTAACCCTCATTCCATTATTTCCCACTTTTGGGTGAACTACATTGGCTTGAGGTCTATTTAGACTATGTAGGTAGTGTTTGGATACATGACGTATCTTGGGTCAGCTCGGCCATCTTCATTATTCTTTTCATTTCTTTCATTTATGCTTAATTTATTTTGCTTTTTCAAAGGCATTCTACCATCGCATCTATGTTTCACCTGCTCATCTTTAATCTATGTAATATGTTATATCCTTGAGCTATTGATTGTGAATTTTCCTTATAGGGGCATAATATTTGGACCAACCATTGAATCAAATCAGCCCTACAGGGGCAAAGCCATTCTTTATCAGTGATCAAAATCATCCCTACTAGGGAAAAATTATTTATCACACCATCAAATTTGCTCTAATGGAGTGTATGCGAGGATGAATAAATATCATAGAAATATATTCAAAAAATTCAATGTGCAAAAGTTAACTATTTTTGTACAATGTAAACATTTAAAAATCTTATGGGAAGTTGGTTTAAGAAAACCAACTCATGGGTAACCAAACCATCAATCAAAGAAAACATAAAAAATAAAATAAAATAAAATAAATAGTTTGGATCATAAAATAATCCAATAAACTCCCCCTTGATCCAAAGGAGTATAAAAAGATTGAAGCAATGAACTATGAGTCATCCAAGTAGACTCTTCGACAATTGAAACTTGTACATTGTGAATCTTGGACTAATAAATGCCTTGATCATCCCTGTACTAAAGTAGAACAAGATCACACCCTATCCAACTACAATGATCCTCACATAGAATCTATCCAATAAGTAATTTCCCCATTACTGTGTATCGCACATCTTAACCTGCTGCCTAATAATTGTCAACATATCTCATAGGCCTTTGCTTAGTACTAAAAATTATAGAAAAGCAATGCTGACTCATATCACAACAATCAATAACTAATCAAAACTCAATATGTAATATATTCTTCCCCTATTAGGTAAGAGGTGAGAAGCCATGCATAAAATAAACAAAGTATAAGCCACTAAAATGCTTCATATCAAAGATCATATCAACACTAGATCTAAGAAAATAAAGTACACAATCCAAAAAATGCTACTACATTAAATACCAATATTGAGCCTAGTAGCTCACACAAGATGGGTGTGTTATCATATTAGAATATATAGTCAACATTCGTAAAGCAAGAAAATTCATAGTCATTCCATCCATCAAAAGAATATGTAGAAGAATAGCCAGAAGAGGAACTAGAAGAGTGACCAAAGTGACTGGAGTGACCATAAAAGTGTGCTTCTACCTTCTATTGATGTCAAGAGAACCTCTTTTTAGAGGGGTACTTTATAAAGAGATGTCCTATGCCACCATAATTGTAGCATGTTTTCTCACATCCACTAAAATTAGAGGAAAAATTTCCACATGAAGAATAATCCATGTGTTTGTGCTTGTGTCCATGTGCATGTTTATGGTGATGCTCATGCTTTTGAGAATCAGAGTGATGTCTATGCTTCAAATACATAGAATTATCCCTATGCCTAGAATGATGCTTATGTATGGAAGTGTGCCTCAAAGAGTGTTTCTATCTCTAAAAGTGCTTCAAAGAATGTTTTATATTGTGCTCATCTAATGGATTACCTATTTTGGTATAATAGGCCTTCTTAGTAGGTTTTTATTTCTTCTTTGTAAATTATCGCTCATGTTGAATGAGCATCTCCCAAATGGAATCAAAAGTAGATTTTTTAAGCTTATCACTAAGCTGTAAAATTTCTAGACAGTTATTTTAGCTAGGGCTAAGGCCATTCAAAACAATATAAAAGAGGATTTCATCATCAATTTTCCCACCAGTAGTGCCATATTCTTGTTTCAAATTCTTAATTTGTGACACATAATCTGAAACATCTTCATCATTTGTTAGTTTAGTGCTGCATAACTGCATAAAAAGATCAATTTTATTATAGACAAGTTGTTTATCATATAAGTCTTTTAGAGCTTTCCATTTTTTCCAAGCTTCATACTTTATGGCCTCTATGTGAATTATAACTTGTGCATTGCAAGTTGATTTCAATAAAGTAAGGACACACTTGTCATGTCTATGAAATTATACAAGCTTTGTGGCATCAATGGGAAATATTGGTTGCTTTTTAACTACTTTTCACAAGTTGTTGAAGATTAATATATTTTTCATGTTCATTGACCATTATTTTAATTTTTAAGAGTTAAGTATCTATTTTTAGAAATTAAGCTCATAATTTTAGCCATTGTGTTTATCAAAACAATGCTGAAGAATAGGGAATGCTATTGAGGTTTTGTCTTTACCTTCCAAATAGATTTCAAATAGAATAGAATCCTAGGACTTGTAAAAAAAATATTACATATCATAACTCCTATTACACCCTTATTTCTCTAATATTTGAATTTTTCAATACAAAATAAGGTCAAAATTTAAATTTTGTCAAAAAATATTTGAATGGGTTTTTGAATCCTTGACTCCCTTATTGAAAATATTTGTAAAAACTTCCTATCCAACTTGCCTTTCATGAATTTATGTATAAAAATGAAAAATAATCTATATAGTCCTAACTTTTGAAAGAAGATTGAAAAATTACATGCATGGTAATATGCTATCAAATGATTTTACTCTGCATGTAAAAATTTATGCTTTATGCTTGTCTAGTGGAGCCCATGGGTGAAAGACTTTTGTATCAAATTAGTTTATACAAATGAATGAAATATTCATACCATATTATTGAATAATTAAATTACAAAGTTGTACTATAAACAAATTTATAGTGAAAGGATCTTATTTTTTAAAGATAATTTTCTTCTAGGATGCTGCCATATGGAATTCTATGCTTCTTCTAACCTCAAGATCATTGTACAAATTCAAAAATCTCACATGTGTTAATTAATTATTTTATTTTATTTTACCATTCATATTATCTTAGAGTCACTATATAAAGTTAAAATATTACCAGAATAAGCCAGTAAAATACCTTAGTCATCACCGTCTAAGTTGAAGGCACATATCAATTTTGATATATAAGACTTTCATCCCATAGTTTGCATTTCATACTTTGCAGGACCTAGATGTTTTTCTTTGCCAAATTTGAAATGGCTGCACCTTAAAATCATTGTTAGGGATCGTAAAATTTAGCACAACATTATTTCTTCAAACCTCCTTGATCAACCAATCTCTAATACCACTGTAGGCTAGGATGAAGAAATATTACAAAAATATATTAAAAAAGTTCAATGTGAAAAATTTATTTATTTTTGTACAATGTAAGCATTTAAAAAGCTTCAGGAAGTTGTTTAAAGAAAACCAAATCATGGGTAACCAACATATCAACCAACTAAAACATAAACAAATAAAATATAATAAAAACAAAATAGTTTGGATCATAAAATAATCCAACATGGAGCACATTATTATTTATTCTATCTTTGGAGACCATGTTCTCCTTTTATTATAATTCTAATCTCTACAAACTTTTTCCCTCATTTTAATGATATTTTAGTGTGCAACTTGTCTTGGGATTGATTATTCTATAAGTGTGTAGCTTGTACCCTAGCTTTGGGTGTGTTCAAAGTGTGTTGTTTATATTTATAGATTGTATCCTTCCCATTCCCCCCATATTTGGGGCCCATTATATTATAATTATATTTTTATCATTGATGGAATCAACATGTGCAAGCATTAGCTTGTTTGAACTTAATCTATTCTTTAGGTTAATCTCACCATCCCTCTCTTTTTGAGAGTCCATCCTTCTCTTTCATCTTTGTATGTCCTCTCAAGGGGGCATCATGGGTCATTTCTAATTTATTATTGAAAAATATTTTGTTTGAAAAGATGTTACTTCACCTGAATTTCTCACTACGCCTTTTCAAATAGGGGAAAAATGTAGACATCTAATTCCTAACACCATTTGTGTTGAAATTGTCAATCTTACTTGAAATGCACTCAAATACACAATTTAGGCCAAAATCACATAAATGTACTAAATATTTTGAGATTTTCATATATAAGTGCCGATTTAGGCTAATTTATGCCTAAATGGGGCAATTCATTTTAAGTGATTATTAACTTTGATCAAATCTTTTTGAGTCAAAATGATAAAAATGTATTTTGGTGTTCTGGAACACTCTTTTCTTTTAATTTGTAAGCACACATCACATGCCTATGTTATTTTGTGTCAGTAACATTCTAAATGGGATAATGGTTTGTAAACATCTAAAATCACCTTTTAATTCTTTATAAGTCAAATTATGACCTAATATTATGACTTTCTGACCAATTTGATTAATTGTGCACCAATTTCCAAAGAATTGCACTAAAATTGATTAATCTTACTTAGGCAAATTAAACCAAAGTATGAGCTTGAGTAAGAATTTCATGGAAGTTATTAAATATTTCTTATTTGTACATTTATTCTTATTAACTACATCATCAGTTGAGGTCATTTTTGGGTTGGTATCCATAATCCATAAATGCAATAAATATCAAGATTATGGTTCACCATACCTCTTTAATTCCCTTTTTTCCTAAATCATCATGAGGATATTTATAGATTTTAATTACATAATTAGATTAATTCATGGCCACACATCTTCATCTTGAGATGGGTGATCATGGTTGATCCTAAGTCATTTGAAAAACCTATAAATAAGAGGCCTCTTACTCACATTTTTAAGATAAATTTGTGTAAACTTATAATGTAGGATTCTCTCCACAACCTTTTTTTGTGTTGATTATTGTGTTTTATTTGCAATAGGATAGATTTATTTGATATGCATATTAGTGATTTCATATCATAAGCCTATATTATATATGGTGATCTTGAGAGGATGGAGGAGCTTGGCATCTATTGTTGACAAAGACAACAACACCAAATCAAGGGTAAAAACATGCTTGAAGCCACTTATAGATGATGGGAAACTCATGGGAAGATAATTATTATTTTATTTCTTTCATTTGATCTTTATCATCATTTACACATCCTATTTTAATATGTTGGATTAGATGTTAGTTATTATGCATTCTTTTGTGTTTTTCATGACTAATGCTTGAACTAATCCTCTTTTTAATCCATCTATATAATAATGACCTTTTTATTATTTGAAAAGATGTTGCTTCAACCAAATGTTTTACCATTCCTTCCTAAATAAGGGAAAAATGTAGACATTCAATTCCTATCATTATTATGCTAAAATTGTAAATCTAAATGATATTTCATAACAACACACAATCTGAACCAAAATCAATAAAACACTCTAAATCATTCAAACTTGTCACATATAGGTACTGATTTATGCTCATGTATCCCTGAATGGGGTAATGCATTTTATGTGATTATTATTTTTATTAAATCACTTCAAGTCAAATTGTGACCATATAAAATGACATCTTGGATCACTAAAATATTCTAATTTGGCAACACACATCATATGCATGTGTTATTTTACATCTATAATACCTTAATTGGGGTATTAACTTATACACAATTGACACCTTCTTATAATTATACTTTAGTCAAATTATGACTCAATAAAATGATATTTTTGACTAGGTTGATTAAATGTGCAACAAATTGCCAAAGAATTTTAGAAAATTAATTAAAGTCACTTAAGCAAATCAATACCAAATTAGAAGATTACATGGAAATTCCATAAAATTTGTTGACTATCTCTTTAAAAAAAATTCATTATTCAATTTTGCATCATCTCATGACATCATCATAAAATTGTCATTTATAAGCCATCAATGGGATAAATATCAAGATTAAGCTCTCCCATACCTCATCAATACCCCATTCTTCCAAATATTGATGAAAATATTTATTGTTTGCCCCTTCAATATTGAGTCAATTCATGGCCACACATCTTGATCTCAATATGGATGGTCATGGTTGGTCCTAAACATTTTAGAATAGCTATAAATAAGTAAGCCAAGAACATAAATTTTAAGCTTGAATTGTGTAAGCTTATTATGTAGAAATATCTTCAAATAAACTTCAATTGAGTAATGTTATTATGCAAGAATATTGATAGAGAAAGATTCACTCATTCACCCAATTAGACCAAATTGAAGAACCTAAGCCATTGGTGAACTAAGAGATGATGGAGGATCATGATACACCTCATTGATGAAGACTTGGATCACCAAATCTAAGGAAAAGTATTTTTACTGACCATTTTTGAAGGAGCAATGCTACTTGAAAGGTATTTATTGTATTACTTACGTAATTAGCTTCTTGAATTCATTAGCACTACCCCTTGAGGGAGTAGGCTTAACACGTTAGTTCTTTATGCTTATTTTGATATTTATTGACTAACAAATGAGCTAAATTATTTTATAATCTTATTATACAATATTCAGGAAGCCTATGATGACCCTTACCAAGTTGGACAAGGAATTTGACCTCATGGTGGTCATATTGGAGGTGAGAGATGCCAGATCAAAGTTTTTGGGAGTCAGACCTTCACAATAACCTCCACATATCAATTAAGTGGTTCCCCATAGATATTTTGTGGGTTTCAAGGGATTTATTTATTTTGAATTTTGAATTATGGTTGTAAATATCATGAGTGGTCATCATGGCCCAGGATGAGATCCTCACGTTATTTATAGGTGAGCCCCATCATTATCTATTTAAGACAAAATTATATTGTAATATTGGATTCAACTAAAATTTACTCTAAAGTGAAGTCAAATTATAGCCAAGATTTCACCTACTTTTTACTTCATCTTTATAGACTATAAATTTGGCCAAGATCAATTGTTATAACAACCTCACTTTTTTAATGAATACAATTCTTGTTTTCTATAGAGTTTGATTTGTGTCTCAATTATATTTCATCTCCATTTCTGAATGCTTATCAATGCTAGATTAATTGGATTAATAATTTGTTACTTTATGTGTGATATGGTTATGATCTGCTTAGCTATTATAATCACTTTGTGAGTTCTCTCATTTCTCTTTTACATTACTATTAATTTATGTGTTAATCTACAAATCACCATATGGTTTTTATGTGTAGTTTACTATAAACTTATAGTTATTATATTTAGTGAGGGCACATATTTGAGGCATACTCCCAATTTATCTAGAGTCTTCCCACTTGTGTTCTTAGAGGTATAACTTTAATTAAACTCAGTCTAAAGTGGTACAACTTGTTATGCCTATTTTTCACACCTCTCAATTTTTATAAAAACTAATACTTTTCTACCATAGAGATGACTTAGTCATGAAGTTTAAAATTGTGTTAGGGACCCAGTAAATTAGTAGTTTAATTATGAATTGATGATGATTAGTTGATGAATTTATGTTTATATTTAAATGGTTTTGAAGAGCATAAATAGATAAATGAATAAAATATGCATGCTATCATTTTTGAGATAATTGTGATCAGTCATTTTGCTTTTCAATTCATGATCAAATTATAATTCAACACTTTTAGTTTGAAAAAGAGACACTTTTGATGGTTTAGAGCATTATGATGTTATGATAATTCAAATATTCATATATTTTCAATTAAGCATGATATAAATTTTAGATCAGTTGTCATGTGACAATATGATAAATTTATGGTGACTATTATGCTATTTTTATTTTCATGGCAAAATTCAACTTGGTTTGTCTCAGATAAATGGTTACTATTTGATAATAATGGTTTTACAGTTAGTTCATTTCTAGTTACAAATATGCACATGGTCAGTCATATTCTTTTTAGTTTGAGAAAACAATGTATTTGTGGTTCATCAAATCAATAAATTATTTGATTTCTTATGAAATTTTGTTTGAAAGTTAATCATAATCATCATATGGTTCAATTTACAAATCCATTAGTTTCATACAGTATTCAATGATAATACAGTTGAGATTTTGAAATGTTGATGTGATTGAGGATGGTTTGAGAATTGGACTAATTATTTCCTACAGACATTAAACATCCTATGAGGGTTCTAAGTTTAAATACTTCATAATACTAAGATTTTATTTTAATGTCCTAAGTTTAATTCAATCTAATTAGAAGGCCTTAATAACTATTCAAGACTATTGTTTCAAATATTAATATTTCAAATCTATGTATTGAAGTGTAAGTTTTGAAAGATATTAAAGTTGACAATTTGAAAGTTAATATGTATGGCTTTGTTTCAAGTCTAAACTTGCATGACATGATATGTGATTTGGTAAGTTGACATTCAAGTTGGAAATTTATTTGATGGTCCATTATGGCACATTAAGTTGGAAAAGTAATTTAATGCAAGGCATATTCAAGGTTTTGAGATCTTTGAAGGAGATTTGGTGGTAAAAGAGAATTTATGGTGAGACGTACATGCCTCAAATGGTGGATGTTGGTAAGTGGTTTAGTGGATGATTTAGTAATTACTAAGATTGATGACCTACTAACCTGGTTGGTAGAATTACCAAGTACTGGCATCAATTTTGGTGAGCCAATGAAGATTAGGCACGTCACCAAGGTAGTTATGATGATGGATAACAATTAAAAATAGGTTGGTTTTCTTAGTTTTAATCATTTTTGAAGGATTTTTCATGGAAAGGAAGCTCTGTCAGTTTAGATTTTGAGTGGATTATAAGCTATTTTGAGTTACAGAGAAGGATTTTGAGCAAAAATATTACAAGGAGGCATTACCAGGCATGCCATGAATAAGCTTGATGAGTTTTTGAAAGTTTTATGAGTTATTTTTGATAGTTTTAGAAAGGAAAATGGTTTTGATCTGCATTTTAGTAATTCTAATGAAGTTATTAGTTTAGATCTCTGCATGTTTATTTTAGAAAGAAAGCTTATAGTTTTTGTTAGTCTAATATCTCACTTCTTGCATGAAATTTTGAGGTGCATGGATTATGATAAATATTTTGGCAGTTGATGAAGCTCGAGCATGTTTGTTTCTTTGGATTTGGACATAGAGTTTTTTTAAAAAAAATATTGAGACTTTTCAACATGTATTTTGATATGGTTTTAGTGAATATATATTATATTCACATTTTTGTATAAGATATATGTATAGTTTCAAATGGTTCATTGAGATTTTGGGTTTTCGTAAAATAATTTTTCCATGCCTTATGTCATGAATATTTTTAAGGTTTTGGATAGATTTGTGTTTGTCATAATTTTTATTTGATAAAGATATTTTTAAATCATGCAAATACATTTTTAGGCATAAGTTTTCTACAATATCACGTGCTCATGGTCTTTCAAGGATAAATTTACATGATAGGTTATGGAACTTTGAAACAATAAAGTCTCTTTTGGATTTAATCCTTAGACCTAAGTTTTGAGGGTTTTGTTTACTATTTTAAATGATTGGAATCTTCATATTTTGAAGCAAGTTTCATGTGACTGTTCAGTGATGTTTTGTCTATATTTGGCATTTGAAACTATAAGTTACATGCACATCGGATTTAATTTTGAAATAAATTCCTACATGTGATGTTATGGAAGTATAATATGATTGAATATAAAATAAAAGAGGATTTTCTCACAATTTACACTTCATTTTGGGATTTGACAGTTTGTCATATAGAAATATTTGGTGTTTCATCAGTCGAAGTTTTTGTAACTTGTTGAGTTATGTTAAGATTTTAGATGTGAGATATATTTAGAAAGACTATATAGAATGTATAATATGTGTTTGTCATGGAAATATTGTTTGTTAGCAAAGAATTTATAAATTATGAAGATTGGTTTTTGCACAAAATGTTTTGAATAGTTTTATGTTGTTGGCCATAATATAGAGAAGTATACCAAAAAGTGGTTTTGAACATATAAATGCATCTATATTTTGGTATATTGAAGCCACAGTTTTCATCCATCAGTTTCAATTTTGAATCTTTATTTTGAAGGATAATTCTACATATGAAGAATAATGGGTTGATTTTTGAAAATAATGAAGATATTTATAGTTTTACACCTCAGTCTTGAAATCATGGGTTTTTTTTTAAAGTTAAATATTGAAATAATAGTGCTTTGAGTGGTAGTGGCAAGAAAATTCAAGAAAAATATATTTGTGGAAAGATATTAGGGTTTCATTTGAGGTTTTTGGACAATATATTGTTTATATTTTAGAAGTTCATAAAGTTGAACTATGACAATAAAAAGACATGTGGTTTTGCTTGAAATATATTTTCATGATATTTAGATCAATAAGAGACATTATAGCTGTAGGAAAACTAAATTTTGAAAACAAACTTTGTTCAAAGATTCATAATTCGATAATTTAGTGTCTTATTTGATTATGAGTAAGTGACACAGTTACAATTTGAAGATGAATGAGAAGAATTGACATAACTAAATTGATTTAGAAATTTGTGTAATTTAGTTTGACAAAGATATATATGTGATTTCATATTGAAAACAAAGTTCAAAGGAATATAATAGAATATTATGAAAATAATATTATATTAATATAATTTCATTTTAAAGTTTCACATAGTTTTCAAAGGATATTTTTGATGAGATAAAATAGAGTATTTCAGTGTTGATATTGATATAGTTGAGGCAATTCAGTTTTGTTTCAATAAAAAATAGGTCAAAATTTTTGTTGATAAGTGACTATTTGTTTGAAACACAGTTGAATTTCATGTTAATATATGTATGTGTCAATTTTCAGTCATGATAATTAGTTTTGTTTGAAGATATTTTAATTACATAGGATGTCTAGATGGGTTCAGCCTAGATCAAATAGAAGTAATGATAATCAAGGTTGGGGAAATTAGGTTTCTGATAGCAATGTGAATCAATAGAGCCCAAATAGAATTTCCCAAGAGGTGGTTTTAGGGCTAGGAGATTTGGCCCTAGATTTCATAGGGGTGATAGGATGTTCATTCACTTTAGTTTAACAAATCTTGAGTTTTAGAATGTCTTAAATAATCTACCTTTCAAACTTACAAATAATAGAGATAATCAAAGATTTTATAGACGTAGGTTTGGTGGTAGGACTCCTCACAACAGTTCTTTGCACCATTTTCAAAGAAATCCATATCATTTACCTATCCAATCACCCACTCTTGAAATAATTAAGTCCATTGTTGAACCATAACCTATTCATAAAACCACTTAGCTTGATATTGAAATATTTCTTACCAAAAACTTTGTTAATCTTGCCTTGCCTTGAGTTTCTAATGAGCCTTATTCTTCTCAAAGGGAGCCTATTTTTGGATGTAAGAAATTGAGTTTGGAGAAACTTGGTTTAGTTGGCAGAAAATGGGCGATTGAAATTCATCCATGTACTTTAGGAAAAGTGGTTAGATAGCCAAAATGATATAGATTTATTGGTTGAGGTCAGAGTTCTCAACGGGTTAAGCTAGAGACAGATGACTGCTCATTCAGAAATGAATTTAGTTTACCTTCTAGCTATGGAAATGGAGTATAATGAATGTGTGAATGAACAAAGGAAACCTATAATTGAGGTGATTTTATATTTTGATGATTACTAGATGTTAGTAGGATGAAATTTTTATTTTCAGTTGAACTTTAGTTAGCAAAATTATATACTTTCAGATTTGATACTTTGACTTTCAATTTTGATATTTTGGTGGTGATGTTTTAAAAATATATAAGACTTTAATTTTTTGATATATATATGCTTAAGTTAATTTTTGTAAATATACATTATGGTTGATATAAATAAGAATTTCATAAACTTTGATTTATCTATTTCTATTGATATATGTTATTCTATTTTATTATTAATTGATAGGGGTCCCCACCTATTAGATAGTACCTGGTCTATATACAAAAACTTGATCCATTAAGACTTTTTAAATCTTAATTAAAATTAATCTTAACTAATAAGTATTTATAATTAATTGAATTTTAAAGTCAATTCATTAAATTAAATTAATAACTAATTAAGATTAATTGTGACTTATTTCAAACCAAGTTTGAAGCATAAAAGGAAATCAAGGTTTCATTTGAAGAGGAGGAATAACACAAGTATTGAGGACTTATATATTTTGTAAAGTCAATCACTTATCTTTCTTTTTTTTATGCAACTTTTTTGAGATAGCATGACTTTTGCAGATAGACCAAATGATACTTTTTCTGATGGTTGAGTAATTACTTAGGCAATATAGGTATATGTAGTTTTTATATTATCATCTATAATAGATTATCTGAGGTGTGTCAAGTTTAACATCTTTTAATGATTACTATTTGTATTTTTGTGTGTAGAATCTAAGTATTCAACCTAAATAATGATGAACACTTTATCATTTACGACATTTCATTGATCTATTTTATTTGTAAAAGTTGTCTCTCAAGTGTTTTTAAAGAAAGATGTTGGTTTCTCAAATAAAATCTATCTCTTCTGCTAAGAGGACTCTCTCTTTTGAGACTCACAAAATTTATTTTACTTTATAGTGGATTTAATTTTTAATATAGTCTATTTTGTTTTAGATTAATCTTTAATTAATCTTTTCTTTTTTTCTATTTTCTTTAGATTAATACCTCTATCTTTGAGTTTATTTTAGTTACTCTTCATTTCTATTTTGTTATTTCTTAGATAGATTTTCTTGTTTATTTCCTTAAGGTTAGATTATTTTCTTTGATTGTTTTCTCTTTTATTAGTATAATTTTAGTATCAACTTAATAAGATTTTAGATTAGTAGTTTATAGATATTTGTTTAAGATTTAGATTGTTTCTAAATTCAGTTTATGTTAGAATGTTTATTAGACTTTTTGATTTGTTCTTAGATTCTTTAGTTTTATTAGTTCTTAAGTTGTTTGATTAGTTAGATTTAGATTGTTTAGTTCTTAGATTGTTTTATTTGCTTAGTATTTATTTCTTTTCCTTTTTAGTTTACTTAATTATTTAGAATTAATTATTTTTATGGTTTGTTATCTTTTTCTTAACTTAGTTATTTTTTGCTTGCTTTATTGTGTTCCTTTAATTAGATTGATGGCCATTGTTTGTAGCATCTTTTTGTGTTGAATTATGTTGACTATTGATTTGATTGGAGCTTTATTTATCTTGATTTATCTCAAATTTACCTTATTTTATATTTCTAATTAATTATCTTGAAGTTACTTGGAAGACATTATAATAGACACAAGATATTGCTTAAAATATATTATTTTATTGAATCAGATTTCTTTCATTCAAGAGATTGTCTAATTCATAAGACTTATCTATCAGATATGATAGATTACACTTTCATATCTAAACTGATTCATTATTTGATAAAGTGAATTTTTGAAATTATAATGAAATATGTTACATTTAATAGCTTATTCATTATTTTCTAGAATATTTAAAAAACCCCTAACATCTTTAGGATCGTAATTGAACCTTTAGAACCTTAATATTAGATTGGTATGATTCTAACTTGACTTTCATAATAGATGAAAGGGTTGATTAGTTGATGATACAATTTTTATCATCAACAAATTTGGTGACTCCACTTGAGATTTTTTTTCAAAAATATGAATCGTTTTAAGTTGTATTTTCTTCTTACTTATGGTACTTGAAAGACAACAACCTTCTATTACCCAACCTAGAATAGATATTGATGATGATCAAGTTGATGCTAATTTTAAACTAACACATTATGTATGGTACAATTATCCTCAAAATTTTTATCATGTTATTCAAATTATAAATGAAGAATAAATAGTAGAATTTGAGATAGATTGGTATTCTAATCTTACTCCTGAGACTTAACATGAAATTCTTAATACAAATAGAAGAATTCAAAAAAATAGAGCTAGTGTTTTAGCTACTAATCCTAAGCCTAAAACTCATTTGATTTATGATTCTTTTCTATCTAATAATTTTGTTTTGCATTCTGAACTTGTCATTGTAAATTTGTAATTAAATCAAGTTCAAGATACTCAATCTATTCAGGTAGAAACTACTGAAACTTTCAATGAGAGATCAAGCAAAAGTAGAAGAGATAATATAAGATCTGATTCATAGATTGAAAAATAATATAGATTGTGATGATTTCAAGATGAAGAGGAAGCTGAAGCTGAATAACATATAGCTGTAATTCCATAAATTTTTGCAAATCTGTTTAATATTAGAAATCATCCTGATAAGTTACCCTCCTTAAAAGAATTAAATATACTAAAGTTTTCTAGTGCTACTAGAGAATCTTGGGAATATCATTTACAAGCATTTAGATTAGTTTGTATTACTCTTGAGATAATAAATAAAAAAAATTGTTTATGAGTTTTAGCTCAAACACTTGAAGGAAAAGCTTACCAAGCATTTATTAATTTGCCTACCAAGGTTATCAGCACTTAGAAAGACATTGAAGATTGGCTAAAATTATCTTTTGGAAAAGTTAATGAAGATTTGACATAGTCAATGATCTTGTAAATTTTTCTCTTGATCTACATGAAACCATTTATCATTTTATCACTAGATTCATTGAGTTGTATCAAAAGATTTCATGTGACTTTAGACCTTCAAAAAAGTTATCTAGATTCTATTTTTGTAGTGCTTTACCTTTGAAGTATAAAATAGATTTATAAGATAAGGATATTAGAGAATAAGATAAAATTATAACATTCTGTATTAAATATGAAAAGAAACTTAAACACATTGGGTTTAAAGATAGATCTTCTATAGGTCTAAATTTAGATAATTCATAAATTTTAAAAGCCATCCAAAGTCTAGATAATGAGCTAGTCACTATTGAAAGACAACTTAATGATAAAAATTCTTCATTAAATATAAACAATAATGAAAATAAAAAGTTAAAAATTACTTATTATTATAATGTGTGTGAACTAGATCATGTTCCAGATTCATGTGTTGCTATTCATAAGTTTAAATTTTTTTTCAAAGAAAAGATCTTATATCTAAAGATCTAGCAGACAACATAAATGTTCTTGATGACCCATCATAAAATGGAAATGCTTATGTTGTGAATACTATAAATAAATATTATATTTCTTCTCAGAATAATAAAACAACAAACAATAATTATTATTTTAATGATAAAAGAAAAATAATTTAGAATAATGCAAGTAGTTCAATTGATAATACTACTCAAAATATTCCTTTATCAATTGGTTATAATAATAATCAATATCAACATTATAAACCTAAAATTTTTAGACAAATTGATGCTAAAATCTATAATATAATTTATGATTTGTCTACAATCAAAGCTAGATTCTCATTACTTTAGGTAGCCAGCGTTCTAGAATAACTTGATAAAATTAATGAAGTTGTTAAGAATTCTAAAACTGATATAGGCTTACAAGAAGGCAATAATGAACAATCAACTATTTATGCTCAAAATTATGATCCTCTTATAGATTATATACTTCCTTTTTATGTTATAATTAAAATTGTTAATAAGGTAATCCATAATTATATCTTAAATACATGTGTTTCAAAAAATATAATGCTTAAATTTATTTTAATTCAATTAGACGTATTTTATGAAACTTACAATAGGAAACTTACTAGTTTTGATTATAGACAAACTAAAAGTTGTGGTAAGTTTTATGACATAGTCATTAAGATTGCTCAAAATGAAAGAATTAGATGTATGACTAATGTCTAAGTGTTAGATATATCTAGTAATTACACTATGTTATTAAGAAGAGATTGGTAAAAAGCAACATGTGATTTTGTAGGGAAAGATATTACATGAGTTCCTATTAATAATAAAATTGCTTTCATAAAAAGAAAAGATTGGTCTAGTTCACCTATTGAGTCATCTATTTCTACCACTATTTCTTATGTTGAGATTGAAATTGAGACTTATGAATTTATAAATTTAGATGAAACAAAAAATTAACATGAAGAATTCTTTGAAAAGAATATTTTACAGTCACTTTATTTTGATGAGGCTTATTCTCGACAAGGTAATGGTGCTGGAATTTGTCTAATTTTCTCTATTGGTAAACTTTTCCATTATGCTTATAAATTATTTTTTTAAAACATTAATAATTCTATATAATTTGAAGCTTTATGTTTAAGTTTGGAAAAAGCCATATAATCTAATGTTAGGCATCTAGAGGTCTTTGGAGATTCTGAATTGGTTGTTAGATTTCAATTTTTTTATAAAACTAATCAAACTTGTATACATGATTATACATAAAAAGTTTGGTCATTAATTAAACATTTTGAGGCCTTCAACATCACTCATATTCCTAGAGACTTTAATATTAGAGTTGATAAGCTTACTATGTTTGCATTTAATTTAACTCTAAGTAAATAAATTTACTACAGATTTCTCTTATGCTCAAATTTTATATCCTAAAATTCATGAATTGAATAATAGTTGATCTATTTTTTAGTTATGATGAACACATATTTTTTCATTAAAGGTAACTATTCTGATCATGATGATTATATACTAAATTGTGGAGATTATTTACAATTACGTACTAACAAATTATCTAATGGTTTGGTAAATTTAGAATCTATGTTTATGCCTAATAATCAACCTAAGATTTCTAAAACAAAAAAACCTTTAAGGAGAATCATAGGTGAAATCATTCCTATCAATTTATATACCGAAGAGGATCCAAAATATGTTCATTTAGAAGTTTAGGTTATTGCAAGTGAGAGTTAAATTCATTAAGTTATTTAAAGAATTCATTAATGTGTTTGCCTAGACATATAAAGATCTTAAAGGTTATCATACTAATATTATTAAACATGACATACCTATAAAGCCTAGTATCAAGTTTGTACGATAGAAAATATGAAGAATTAACCATTTGTTAGAGGACACCATTAACAAAGAGCTAGATAAGATGATTGATACTGGTATCATTTTCTCTATAACATATTCTGAGTAGGTAGCTAATTTAGTGTTAATTAGCAAGAAAAATAGTGACATTAGATTATGTGTTGATTTTAAATATTTAAATAAAGCTAGTGTTAAGGATAATTTTACTCTACCAAGTATACATCAGATTTTACAAAAAAATTGTAAGATAAAACATGATATCATTATTAGATAGATTTTTTAGTTATAATTAAATTTTTATAAATCCTAAAGATAGACACAAGACTACTTTTACAACTCGTAGAGAAATTTTTTATTATAATAAAATGCCTTTTTGATTAATGAATACATGAGCTACATTTCAAAGAGCTATGCATGTTATTTTTGATGATTTGATTGATATTGTAATTCAAGTTCATCTAGATGATCTCGTCATTCATTCTAAAAAAAGAAAGAAGTATTTGGATCATGTTCATGAAAATTTTAAAAGATGTAGAAAGTATGACATTTATTTGAATCCAAAGAAATTAATTTTTAGTATTATTGAAGGTAAGTTAGTAGGAAATATTATTTTAAAAGATGGTATTTATATAGATCTCAAACATATTAAGGCTATTAAAAAATTGCATCCTCCCGAAGATTAATCTAGCTTAAGGTCTTTCTTTGATAAAATAATTTTTTTTTAAGAAATTCATATCAAATTTTCTTAATAAATCTAATGCTTTGTAATTATTACTTAAGAAAGATAAAATTTACACTTGGAATGAAGGCGCTGATTTAGCATTTAGTAATGTCAAAGATGCTATTGTAAGTGCTCCAGTTCTTTCCAAACCTGATTTAAAGAAATCATTCATTATTTATTTTATTACTATTGAAAAAGCCATTGAAGCTATGATCACTCAAGAATTTGAAAATAATAAAGAAAAATCAATCAATTACATGAGTCAAGTTTTAAAAGATGCAAAAACTAGATACCCCTTTATCGAGAAATTTGTTTTCTCATTAGCTTCCTCTTTGATTAAATTTCATTATTTGTTAATGGGATTTTTTTTTTAATACGATATAATGTACCTATACCATCTTATATTTTAAAACAACTAACTATTTAAGAAATGATTGTTAAGCATATTTTACATATTCAAGAGTTTGATCTTGAATTCAAAAATTTAAAATTGATTAAAGGTAATGAATTAACAAAATATTTAACTAAAAATGCTTCTTCAAATATTAATGTCTTAGTTTTGTTAATTGATGATAATTTAAATGCAAAGTCCCATTTAAAGACCATGAAGATTGTTGATTTTTCTAAAAATTTTAAGTTTGATCTTGAAATGAATGAATGAGATTATATTTTGGTTGAAGATGATTGGTATCATGACTTAGTCTATTATTTTTAAAATCAGGTCTATCTTAATAATTTTGATAAAAAGTAAAGATGTGTTCTTTACAGTTAAAAGCTTTAAATTTCTATTTGTTAGATTTTTTTTTTATCAAAATAAAGATGAAATTTTATTGAGATGTCTTACACATGATCAAACTCAAAAGGTTCTTAGAGACTGTCATGAAAGAAATTATGATGGATATTATATTAAAAAAACTACTATTTATAAGATTTTAAGGGCAGGTTATTATTGGCCTACTCTATTTTAGGATGCTTATAAGTTAGTTCATTCTTGTATACCATGACAATTGTTTGTTGGTAGATATAAGTTGCCTGCAATGCTTCTAAACCCTATTATTCTTGAAAAACCTTTTACAAAATAAGCTATTGACTTTAATTTTGATATACATCCACTTTCATCTACTGGTCATAGGTATATTTTAATAGCCATTGATTATTTCACTGAGTGACCTGACGCTAAAGCACTTAAAAGTTTTATAATAGGTGAAGTAGTTTCATTTTTATAAAATAATTTTTCTCTAGATTTAGATTTCCTTATGAAATTATTTCAAATAATGGACTTCAGTTTGTTTTAAATGAATTTCTATTTTTTTAAAAAATATTCTATTATATCTAGTCATTCATCGAAATATTACCCTCAAGGTAATGGTCAAGCTGAGTCAACAAATAAAAATATAATTATAATCATGAAGAAGTTAGTTTATGACAATAAAAAAATTTGACATCTTAAAATTTTCAAAGCTTTATGCGCTGATAGAACTATTATTAAGATAACAATTGATTATTCACATTTTATGTTATCATATAGATTTGAGGCCACCTTTCCAATAAAACTTTAGATTTCTTTAGCTAGAACTGCTTTAAAATATGTTGTTAAAGATACAAATTTAATTGAATAAATATTTCATGATTTAATAGTTCTTAATGAATCTGGAGCCACAACATTGTAGAAATTAGAAAAATCTAAACAAAAATTCATTTTTTTCTGATAAGAAAATTTCTAACAAAAAATTTAAAGTTTGTGATTTAGTTTTATATTGAGATAAAGCACATGAAAATATTGATAAACATCATAAATTTGATTCATTATGGCTTAGTACTTATAAAATTATCATTATACTTAAAAATAATGCTTTTCATTTGAAAGATCTTGAAGGAAATTAGCTTCGTTACTCAGTTAATGATCATAATTTGAAATTTTTTTCATGATTATCTACTTTTAGATTTGTTTTTTTATTTCAATTTTCTTCTTTTATTTTTGGTTTTGTGTTTTTTTTCTTTGCTATTTTTGTTTGATTTTTATGTTTTGGTTAGCTGTTTGCCTGTTTTGCGTCAAAATTTACTTTTGAAAGGATCAATGAGGGTTACAAATGGAGAGGTTTCACATTATGAAGGAAGAATATGAGGATGTTGTAAATTTTATTGCAAGTATAAATTATTTTTGGATATTACTTTTTATAAATTTAGTTTTTGCTATACATGAATAATATATGTTAAGCTACATCTAGTTTTTGAAATATTACTTATCTTTAGATTTTGTACTTAAGGCATTTGTATTAGATTATGCATCCAACTGAACTTCTCTATTATATCTTTCCTTTTCTTCATACCACGCTAGCTGAACATTTATCCTTTATAAGAATTCACTATTAAAGGGGTTTGTGCATAGCTACTTGAGAAATGATTTATCTAGATCACACTCTTAAAAATATATTTTTATCAATAGACAATTTATTGCTACTCAATTTCATTACATAAAATTGATTAACAAGGTCGTTAGTGTTATACCTATTTTTTTACACCCTTAATTTTTTCTAAAAACTAATACTTTTCTAACATAGAGATGATTCAGTCATGAAGTTTAAAACTATGTTAAGGACCCAGTCAATTAATAGTATATTTGGATGCATATTTTCAATTATGAATTGAGGATGATTGGTTGATGAATTCATGTTTATATTTAAGTAGTTTCGAAGAGCATAAATGGATAAATAAATAAAGTATGTATGTTATCATTTTTGAGATAGTTGTGATTAGTCATTTTAATTTTTATTTCATGATCAATTTATAATTCAACACTTCCAGTTTAAAATAGAGACACTTTTGATGGTTGAGAGCATTATGATTGTTATGATGATTTAGATATTCATAGATTTTCCATTGAGCATGATATAAATTTTAGATCAATTGTCATTTGATAGTATGATCAATTTATGGTGACTATTGTGTTATTTTTATTTTTATGATAAAATTCAACTTAGTTTGTCTTAGATAAATAGTTAGTGGTTAATAATAATGTTTTTTTGGTTAGTTCATTTCCAGTTATAAATATGCACATGGTCAGTCATAATCTTTTCAATTTGAAAAAATAATGTATTTATGGTTCATCAAATCAATATATCATTTGATTTCTTATGGAATTTTATTTGAAAGTTGATCATAATCGTCATATGGTTCAATTAACGAATCCATTGATTTTATACAGTATTCGATGATAATATAATTGAGATTTTGAAATGTTGATGTGATTGAGGATGGTTTGAGAATTGCACTAATTATTTCCTAAGGAAATTAAACATCCTACAAGGGTTCTAAGTTTAAATACTTCATAATACTAAGATTTTATTTTAATGTCCTAAGTCTAATTTAGTCTAATCTGAAGGCCCTAGTGACTATTCAAGACTATTGTTTCAAACATTAATATTTCAAATCTATGTATTAGGTATAAGTTTCCAAAGCTATTAAAGTTGGCAATTTGAAAGTTAATATGTATGACTTTGATTCAAGTCATGAACTTGCATGACATGATATGTGGTTTGGTGAGTTGACATTCAAGTTGTCAATTCATTTGATGGTCCATAGTGGCACATTGAGTCAGCAAAGTAATTTAATGCAAATCATATTCAAGGTTTTGATATCTTTAAAAGAGATTTGGTGGTAAGAGAGACTTTATGGTGAGGCGTACATGCTTTGAATGACAGATGTTGGTAAGTGGTTTAGTGGATGATTTAGTAATTGCTATGTTTGATGACCCATTAACCTAGTTGGCATAATTACCAAGTACTAGCATCAATTTTGGCTAGCCAATGAAGATTGGGGACATCACCAAGGTAGTTATGATGATGGATAATGATTATAAATAGGTTGATTTTTTTTGTTTTAGTCATTTTTGAAAGCTTTATCATGGAAAAGAAGCTCTGTCAGTTTGGATTTCGAGTGGATACTGAGTTATTTTGAGTTATAGAGAAAGATTTTGAGTAGAAAGATTATAAAGAAGCCTTACTAGGGATGCCATGAATAAGTTTGATGAGTTTTTGAAAGTTTTATGAGTTATTTTGAATAATTTTGGAAAGGAAAATGGTTTTGGTCTGTATGTTAGTAATTTTGTTGAAGTTGTTGGTTTAGATATCTTCATGTTGATTTTGAAAAGAAATCCTATAGTTTTTGTTAGTCGAATATCTCACTTCTTGCATGAAATTTTGATGCTCATGGATTATGATAAATATTTTTGCAGTTGATGAAGCTCAGACATGTTTGTTTCTTTGGATTTAGACATAGAGTTGTTTTTATAAATATTGAGACTTTTTAGCATGCATTTTGATTTGGTTTCAATGAATATATATTTTATTCACATTTATATATCAGATATATGTATGGTTTCAAATAGTTTATTGAGATTTTGGGTTTTCGTAAAATAAAATTTTAATGCCTTATGTTGTGAATATTTTTAAGGTTTTGGATATATTTTTGTCTATCATAATTTTTCTTTGATAAATAGTTTTTCTGAGCATGCAAATACATTTTCAGGCATAATTTTTCTACAATATCATGTTTTCGTGGTCTTTTAAAGATAAATTTACATGATAGGTTATGAAACTTTGAAATAAAGAAGTCTCTTTTGGATTTACTCCTCAAACCTGAGTTTTGAGGGTTTTGTTTTCTATTTAAAATAATTGGATCTTCATATTTTAAAGAAAGCTTTGTGTGACTGTTTAGTGATGTTTTGTCTATATTTGGCATTTGAAGCTATAAGTTACATGCACATAAAATTTAATTTTGAAAGAAATTCCTGCATGTGATGTTATGGAAGTATAATATGATTGACTTAAAATTAAAGAGTATTTTCTCATAGTTTACAATTTATTTTGAGATTTGACAGTTTGTCATATGAAAATATTTGGTGTTTCATTAGTTGAAATTTTTGTAACCTATTGAGCTATGTTAGGATTTTGGATGTGAGATATTTTTAGAAAGACTATATAGAATGTATAGTATGTGTTTGGCATGTAAATATTGTTTGGTAGCAAAGCATTTAGAAATTATGAAGATTGGTTTTTGCATAAAATGTTTTAAATAGTTTTTTGTTGTCAGCCATAATCAAGAGAACTATGTTAGAAAGTGGTTTTGAACTTATAAACACATCTATATTTTGGTATATTGAAGCCACAATTTTCATCCATCAGTTTCAGTTTTGAATCTTTATTTTAAAAGATAATTATGCATATAAATAATAGTGGGTTGATTTCTAAAAATAATGAAGGTATTTCTAGTTTTACACCTTAGTCTTGAAATCAAGGGTTTTGTTTTGAAGTTAGATATTGAAATAATAGTGATTTGAGGGGTAGTGACATGAAAATTTGAGCATAATATATTTGTGGAAAGATATTAGGGTTTCATTTGAGGTTTTTGGAAAATATATTGTTTATATTTTAGAAGTTCATAAAGTTGAAATATGACAATAAAAAGACATGTGGTTTTGCTTGGAAGATATTTTCATGATATTTAGATCAATAAGAGATGTTATAGTTTCAGGAAAACTATACTTAGAAAATAAGTTTTGTTCAAAGATTCATGTTTTGATAATTTAGTCTCTTAATCGATTTTGAGTAAGTGACAAAGTTATAGTTTGAAGATGAATAAAAAGAATTGACATAACTGAATTGATTTAGAAATTTGTGCAAGTTGGTTTGAAAAAGATATATATGTGATTTCATATTGAAAACATAGTTCAAAGGAATATAATAGAATATTGTGAAAATAAAATTATATTAATATAATTTTATGTTAAAGTTTTAGATAATTTTCAAACAATATTTTTGATAAAATCAAATAGAGTATTGCAGTGTTGATATTGATATAATTGAGGTAATTCAGTTATGTTATAATAAAAAATAGCTCAAAATTTTTGTTGATAAGTGACTATTTGTTTGAAATATTGTTGAATTTCATGTTAAGATATGTATGTGTTGATTTTCAGTCATGATTATCAATTTTATTTCATATATTTCAATTGAATATGATGTCTGGATGGGACCAACCCAGATCAAATAGAAGTAATGATAATCAAGGCTGGGAAAATCAAGCTTTTGGTAGTAATGTGAATCAATAGAACTTTAAATAGAAAAATTTCAAGGGGTGTTTTTAGGGTTAGGAGATTTGGCCCTAGATTTCATAGGGGTGATAGGATGTCCATTCACTTTAATGCAATAGATATTGAGTTTTGTATGTCTTAAATAATTTACCTTTCAACCCTACAAATAATAGGGGTAACCAAAGATTTTATGGACATAGGTTTGGTGTTAAGACTCCTTCTCATAATAGTTTCTCACACCATTTGAAAAATAATCTACATCATTTACCTATCCATTCACCCACTTCTAAAAGAATTCAATCTATTATTGAACCACACTCTGTTCATGGAAACACTCAGCTTGATATTGAAATAACTTATGCCAAAAACTTTTTTAATCTTGCCGTGCCTTCTATTTTTAATGAGCCTTCATCTTCTCAAAGGGAGCCTATTTTGGGATGTAGGAAGTTAAGTTTGGAGAAGCCTACTTCAGCTGGCAGAAAATGGGTGATTGAAATTCATCAAAGTACTTCAAAAAAATAGTCAGATAACTAGAATGACATAGATTCACTGGTTGAGCTCAGAGTTCTCAAACAGATTAAGTTGGAGATAGATGACCCCTCATATAATTCAAGAATGAATTTGGTTCACCTTTTAGCTATGGAAATGAAATATAATTAATGTGTGAATGAACAAGGGAAGCTTGTAATTGAGGTGCTTTTAGATTTTGATGATTACTAGACGTCAACAGTATGAAATTTTTATTTTTAGTTAAAATTTAGTTAGTAGAATTCTATACTTTCAGACTTGATACTTTGACTTTCAATTTTGATATTTTGGTGGTGATGTTTTAGAAAGTATAGAAGACTTCAATTTTATAATATATACATGCTTAAGTTAATTTTTAGAAATATTTATTATGGTTGATATAATTAGGAATCTCATAAACTTTGATTTATCTATTTCTATTGATATATGCTATTTTATTTTATTATTAATTGATAGGGGTCCCCACCCGTTAGATAGTACCTGATCTATATTCAAAAACTTTATCCATTAAGACTTTTTATGTCTTAATTAAAATTAATCTTAACTAATAACTGTTTATAATTAATTGACTTTTAAAGTCAATTGGTTAAATTAAACTAATAACTAACTAAGGTTAGTTGTAACTTTTTTCAAACCAAGTTTGAAGCATAAAATGAAATCAAGGATTCATTTGAAGAGGAGGAATAACACAGGTATTGAGGACTTATACATTTTATGAATTCAATCACTTATCTTTCTCTTTTCTATGTAACTTCTCTAAGATAACATGAATTTTATAGATAGACTAAATGGTACTTTTTTTTGATGATTGAGTAATTACATAAGAAATGCAGGTATATCCAATTTTTATATTATCATTTATAATAGATTATTTGTGGTTTGTTAAGTTTAACATCTTTTGATGATTGTTATTTGCAGTCTTATGTAAAGAATCCAAGTATTCAACCTAAATAACAATGAACACTTCACTATTTACAATATCTTATTGATCTATTTTGTTTGTAAAAGTTATCTCTTAAGTGTTTGTAAAGAAAGATGTTGGTTTCTCAAATAAAATTCATCTCTTCTAGTAAGACGACTCTCTCTTTTGAGACTCACAAAGTTTATTGTACTTTATATTAGATTTAATTTTTAATATAGTCTATTTTGTTTTAGATTAATCTATTTCTTTTTCTATTTTCTTTAGATTAATACCTTTATCTTTTAGTTTATTTTAGTTACTCTTCATTTCAGTTTTGTTATTTATTAGATAGATTTTCTTGTTTGTTTCCTTAAGGTTAGATTGTTTTCTCTTTTAATATAAACTTAATAAGATTTTAGATTAGTAGTTTATAGATATTTATTTCAGATTTAGATTGTTTCTAGATTTAGTTTATGTTAGATTATTTATTAGACTTTTTGATTTGTTCTTAGATTCTTTAGTTTTATTAGTTCTTAGGTTGTTGGATTAGTTAGATTTAGATTTTTTAGTTCTTAGATTATTTTATTTGCTGAGTATTTAGTTCTTTTCTTATTTAGTTTACTTAATTGTTTTATGGTTTATCATCTTTTTCTTAACTTAGTTATTTTTTGTTTGCTTTATTGTGTTCCTTTAATTAGATTGATCACTGCTATTTGTAGCATCTTTGTGTGTTGAATTCTATTTACTATTAATTTGATTGGATATTTGTTTATCTTTTATCTCAAATTTACCTTATTTTATATTTTTGGTTAATTATTGTGAAGTTTTAGATTAAGGTAAAAACATGTTTTGAAGGGACCCCAAAACCCTACACAATAGGAAAGAAGATAAACCTTTAAGTACATCCAGGTTAACAAAAGAACCTGCTTTCAGAAAAGTACCAACACCAAGTTTTACAGGGACCTGTAACCAACAAATAAGACTAGAAAAACAACATACAAAACATTGACCTGAGAGTTAACCAACTGGATCAATATGCTGAACAACCTCCCATACTAGTATCCAAAAAACTTGTAAAGTGGCTAGTTTGCTGACCCCTAAAGATCGGTCAGCATCAGGGATCTTTAGATGAATCTTCTAAGATGTTGTTTTTTTGTTTTTTTTGCATGACCAAAGATTCATAACTAGAGGGGGGACCAAAGTCTTAGACTTCTTTCTCCTAATTATTGTCCATCCGTCCTCTACCTTAGCTGCCTCAGCATCCCATGCCTCATAATACAAAGATCTTTGGATTCCTGTAGGCATAAAATCCTTGTGATAATAAAACACAGTCTGTCTCTTAGAAGGATCCTCCAAAACAGGGGAGGAGGCTACCACCTCCTCCTCTGGCTCATCTATATCACTAACCTCAGCCTCTTCAGGAGTTTCCTTAGATTGTTTCACCACTGATTCCTCTTCATCTTTTGGTTCAGATTGTGAAATTTCCTCATTCTCTGACTCAGAATCAGTTGTTGCTTCTCGAGGTTGTTTGTCTAAGTTTTGTTTAGATGAGACTTTAGGCCACCATGAAGGTGAATGTCTGGGATTAGAGTTCCCAGCAACACAACGTGCAGCAATATGTCCCATCTGGTGGCATTTCCTGCATCGAAAAGGAATCCCCTCATAGTCCAAAATTTGTGTCCAGGTACCCCTTTGGGATTCAATGCAAATCGCCTCAGGAAGGCCCTTAGAAACATCCAGATCTACCAAAAATCTTGCACAAGTCGAGTGGAGAGGAATCGCACTATCTTCTTTATATAAATAATCTCCTATAGCATTTCCAATGGTTTTATAAACCTCCTCTTGCCTCAGGTGTAACGGAAGATAAGGTAGTCGCACCCAAATCGAGAACTTGTTAAAGGATTCCGAGACATGATTAAAATCCTTATGCCAAGGTTTGGCCATTAGAGGAAATCTGCCCTGCCAAGAAAAATTATTGTGACATAAAATATACTTCCTATCTTCAGGGCTTTGAAATATTATTATAAAAAATCGCCTGGCGCAGGGAAGGATTTGACTGTCTTTAATATGCAGCCAGTTCTTGGAAATCTAGTTTTGTAGATCTGCAAGAGGGGGCCAGACACCATGGAAGTGAAAAATTGTAGCACAAGAAGAAAGCTGTTCTTCCAGCTGGAAGATTTTTTCCTCTAAATCAGGGTCTAGAGATACCCTGATAGGTTTTAAAGCACTTATCGGCGACACTCTAGTAGGTTCAAATGATGCATGAGGCAAAGCACCATGTATGTCCGCTTCAAAGGCCGCCACATCCGCAAAAGTTCTTCCCCCAGGTTCATACCCTGAATCGGGAACAAAGGCAGTACGCACAACCGTATTATATCCTCCCCTTGTAAATCAAATCACTTTAGGGGCATACTTATCCCTCCCCTTGCTATCAGAAGGATCTCCATCTGTAATGGTATCCACAGCCACACTAGCCGCCTGAACCTTGATAGCTGATTTCAAATTTTGAGCGAGCGCCATCCGTTAAACTGTCAATTTGAATTATTGTGAAGTTACTTGGAAGACATTATAGCATAAACCAGATATTACTTGAAATATATTATTTTATTGAATCAGATTTCTTTCCTTCAAAATATTGTCTAATTCATAGTCCTTCTCTGTCAGATATGATAGATTACACTTTCATATTTAAACTGATTCATTATTTGATAAAGTGGATTTATAAAATTATAATGGAATATGTTACATTTAATAGCTTATTCATTATTTTTCAGAATATTTAAAAAACCCCTCGCATCTTTAGGATTGTAATTGAACATTTATAACCTTACTATTAGACTAGTATGATTACAAATTGATCTTTATGATAGGTAAAAGGGTTGATTAGTTGATGGTATAATTTTCATCATCAACACAACTGTGGCAAGGTCACTTGGTTTATTGATCAATTATTGAGTTCATTCTAAACCTAGAGACTCCTTTTTCTACCCTACTCTTCCCTCTCTTTTTGTGTTTGTTTTCTAAGGTTGAACTACCCTTTCCCCTTGTGTTTGGAAATAAAAAACATAATACTTTAATTCCCATAATAATATTTGACAATTAGACCTGTGTGCATGAAATTCATATTAAAATTTTAGTGGTAATAATGTATCTCTTGGAGAATATTCACATAAACTCCATTGGTGAAGTCAAATAACCGTAGCCATGCTTTGGGTTGATCACATATCGGTTCTAAAATGGAGGATGAAAGTTATAGTTTTTTCCATCTTCCCTTTTAGTGAATACCCAATCTCATGGGCATTTCATGAATTGAGAGATCAAAGAGAACAACATATTCTTCATAACTAATGCACTTCTAGTTTCCTCCTTTGCATCTTTCTCATCCTCTAAAGTGAGGATCACTTCTTGTTCAATCAACCCTTTATGATTTATGTACAAATGATGTCCTTTATCCTCTTCATCTCTTAAGACCCCATACTAAGTCTTATCTTCATTATGTATTGAACTAAGCATTAATCCATGAAGTGCTTCATTTCCTTTGTTCATGAGCCTAGTAAATGGGTTAAAAGTTTGACTCTTTTCATCAAAAAATTATTTTCTTGCATACAAAACATCAAAAGTAATATTGCATGATAAAATCTAAGGCCATATAGCCCTTGAACTATATTCTTACTATTGTTGATCCTCTATATCAAATTCTCCTAGAAATTATTCCTCTTCAAGATAGCAAATACTGACATCCATCTCATCTTCAAGGAGATGATCACCTTCTCTTTGAATTTCAATCTAAAAATTATCCTCAAGTTCTTCACACTTGAGCTTATCCATCCTCTTAAGCTACTTATACTGTAACTTTTCTTCTTTTGTTAAGGCAACTCAAATTATTGCCTTTTTCTTCTCTCCTCTATCCACTTGATTGTATATTTTAATTTTCTCTTCATCTCCCATCCATACCATGGGTTCTTTATACTCTCTACCATGAGCCTTATCATAACTATTCTTAGATTCAACTCATCTATTTCCTTTTGAAAATATTCCTCTTCTTGTCTTCTTCTATCCCTTTCTCTTCTTAATTAGTTCTTACTTTCAGGTAATCTTTCTATTTCTATTTTCACTTTTCCTAGCATGTCTTTTTCATCTTGCTCCATATTTTGTCTCACCCAAGTCTATTGCACCTTTATATTTTAACACCTTTATATAACTTATCTCTCCTTGGATATACATTTAGAGTAATTGCTATGCTCTTATCCTTGAACTTCACTGAGCTCTTTATTATCTCTTAATATTCCCTTGACTTTTACCTTCTTTCAAGCCTCAATGGCTTTGACTACCTAAACCTTATCTTTTTAAAAACTACCTGCAGCTTAACCACTACAATATTAACACTTAAAAAAAATTATTAGTTTTTTAAGAGCTTGTACCTAAGCTCTGATACCAAAATTGATGCCATTCTACAACTTGCATTCATTTATTCAAGAAACACCATTAGCAACTTTATGATTTATTAACCCATTACCCACTTAAACACACTTTATTATCATAGTTTGACTTCTAAGATGTTATAATATGTTTTATATTTAACCTTTTTTATGACCTATGCTAGGTATTTATCAATAGGTCTGATTCAACACCTTCCTATCTTATGTTAATTCCGATCTTATTAAATCTGTTCTCATACTCTGTATAAAATAGATCTACAACTTCCCCTTTTAAAGGTCTGTTATCATAGCAATTTGAAACTTTATCCTGACACAATAAATAAATAGGATTCATGGGGTTATTAAATCACAAATACATATATCTTGATCAAACACTTATTACTTTCAAAAAGTAATCAAATAACCTTCTTACTTGACACACACAGTCTATCTTCATCTAACATTTGATTATGCAATTAACTAAAGATTTGAGACCATCAAATTATATCTTATTATTTTTAATAATTATAAAAATCAAGATAATCTCACATACCTACTCATGATTTTAAAACCTCAAGAGAGTAAACCCAAACAATTTGTCTTGACTCTACTCTAAGTTTGAACACTCGGCCTGTCTGACTCAATCATGAATAAATTTAGATATAATCAATTTTAGACCTTAAAATCACTTTTATCATGTTTATAATTAATAATATCAAGTGTTTATAAAATTTCAAGAATTTTTGACATATCAATCTCAATAAAATTTGAAAACTCAGACCTATACCTTGTCAAGAATGTCTAATTAAAAACCGCTAGCATATATTTTGGTTGTAACTTTTTATACACTGATCCAATCAATCCAAAAACACTTATATTTTATTTATAAATCTAAAATACACCTAAATAATTTTTTTATAATGTTTTTATGGCTCATTTTCCATGAAAATCAAATTTAGCTATAAAAAAACCTTAGTTTTTTGAGTTTTGACAGTCCTAGGCTGAGAGCATTCAAATTGATCTCATTTGAATTTTAAGATGTTTCAAAGATTAAAAAATAATTATTAAGATCTATCACACCAATAATCACCTTTATAAATAATTTTATACTCATAAATCTCCTTATTCTAAATTTTTAACTCTTCTTTTCTTGACTATCAAATTCTGTATACATACACAATCCACCTATATGAACTTAGTAAGAATTTAAACACACAATTAATATGGATAAAGGTTTAAAAATATTTATTAAATTTAAATAGACAATAATAAACATTCAAAACTCACCATGAATATTCATTTACTCACTCAAATAAGAATTCGCTTACCACAGTCACTGTTCAGATCAAACAAACCATGTATTTCCTTTCTTTTACTTGTGAACTTCTTCTTAGGATCTAAATACTACAAAGGATCATACATAAAATAGATGAAATACCATACTATATTACCTTTTCCATGGTTATTTATCTTTAATGCATCAAATAATACATCCATCTCTCACTATATCAAACTTGCTTACATATACCACTTTGTATTCTCTTACACAATCTTGATTTAAAGAATTAAATGAACATATTAATCTCAAACACATGTAAAGAGGAAAATCAACATTCACTAGGAATATATTACATTAATAAATACCATACTATATTACCTTTTCCATGGTTATTTATCTTTAATGCATCAAATAATACATCCATCTCTCACTATATCAGACTTGTTTACACATACCACTTTGTATTCTCTTCCACAATCTTGATTTAAAGAATTAAATGAACATATTAATCTCAAACACATGTAAAGAGGAAAATAAACATTCACTAAGAATAAATTACATTAAGAAATTCACTTATTTTATTGATAAAATCATTAAAATACTTGATACAAACTTCTAACAGACCTACTATAGACTTCTACACTACTTCTCTCTACTTTTACATACATAAAACTGATTGACATGCCTAAATCCTTGATTATTAGATTTATTAGAATCCTATTTACCTACTCCCATTCTTATCCAAGCATACCAACTTGGATAGGTCCATGATTCTCTCAACAACTTAACAACCTTGTTTGTTTAAGCTTTCTTCCAACACAGTCCATGCTTCTAGATGGAGTTAAGGTGGTTTCAATGCTACATATAGGTAAAATACATTTACATCATAATGATAAACCTCTAAGAAAATTACAAAAGTGTTTACACCCTTTATAACTAACTACAAAGGCTTACAAACTTTGAGAATAATTTGAATTTTCAAAGTATGAGCTTTTGGCAAGAAAATGTCATATGGCTATAAAGAGCAATTCCTTGGATCTTAACCAACTTGGTCCTTCTCTTAAGGATTAAACAAGATGCTCAATGATACAAAAGGACAATTTGAAGCATGCTAAGCTCCCTATCCATGACAACATTAATTATCACATCTATTTAGACTATTATCTACAAATTTAGACTTCTTGACTAATTCTTCTTCATAAAAAAACTAAGGTTTATATATAAAAAAGGTTGTACAAAATAGTTTCATGGGCCGTACAAATAAAAAAAACATGTCATATGATCAATAAATATGGAGTAAACTCACATTTTATTTGATTTTCCTCCTAATGACCTACCCAATCTCTTTTAAATGAAGCTTTTAGGTTGTATATTTCATAAAAGTTTTATTTTTTATTTAATCTTACTTCAAAACTTTAATAGCTTCAATCCTCCTTCACCAAAAAAACAAGGGAAACCATACTTTGATATTACTGTTAAAATCACTTGTATACAAGAAAAGTAAAATACTATATTATAAAATTGTGAAAAAGCTTTTCATAAAGGTAAAATTATATTATTAAAAATTATTTACAAATTGAAAGTTTATAATAAACTTTCATGAGGTGGTTACTCAGGATCCCAATATGTTCAACCACCGAACTATTTAAACTAACATTATTACTAACAACTAATAACTTTATTTAAGTTAATAACATTATTAACTATGTTAATAGTAATTTTGATCCACCAACCCAACAATGCATACATTGATTTATGTTGTATTAAGCTCATGATCATATTAAATAGATGTTTACGTCTATTAGGAATTTTACTTTTAGATCAAAGTATGACATTATCTTTTATTAAAGAGTTAAAAAATATTTTAAAAAAAATAATTTTTTTAAATAAATATTTAATTAATTTTAAATTAAATAAAAAAATGTTGATATAATAATTTTTTTTATATAAATTTTAAAAATATACATTTTATTAATTTAAATGAATTTATTATTTTTTAATATAAAGAAAATTAAAGTATAAATATTATTTTTTTTAATATATTATTTTTGTATTTCATAATACGCTAATAATTGATATTTTATATAAGAAAAATGTAGCGATAGTTCAATTTAGGTATCATGTCAATATTTTTTCTTTTTAAATTCAATTATGTACCATTTTAATTGATTTTAATAAAAATGACATACTTACATTTAAATTTTGATGTAGAGAATCTAAACATCTAAAATTTTAGATTGAATAATAAATCATATTGTAAAGTAGAGTTGATTGAGAGTGCTATCTTCTAAATATATATTACTATAGAAACTATTAACCAGTATTTATTCTCACAAGGATTACAAAAATTGGTTATTTTGAAAAGACATTATCAATATTTTTTCTTTTTAAAATTCAGTTATGTACCATTTTAATTGATTTTAATAAAAATGACACACTTGCATTTAAAGTTTGATGTGGAGAATTCGAATATCTAATATTTTAGATTGAATAATGAATCATGTTACAAAATAAAGTTGAGTGAGAGTACTATCTTCTAAACATATATTACTATAGAAACCATCAAACATTATTTGTTTTCATAAAGATTAAAAAAATTAGCTATTTTGAAAAGACATTATCAATATTTTTCTTTTTAAAATTCAATTATGTATCATTTTAATTGATTTTAATATAAATGACACACTTACATTTAAATTTTGATGTGAAAAATCCAAATATCTAATATTTTAGATTGAATAATAAATCATAGTACAAAATAGAATTGATTGAGAGTACATCTTCTAAACATATATTAATAAAAAAATCATTAACCATTATTTGTTCTCACAAGGATTAAAAAAATCAGCTGTCTTGAAAAGACATAAACCATGAATTTATATGGCATAATATCATGCTGACCTTGCATAGCTCGTGCTCATTGCTCATTTATAAAGTCTAAAAAACATGAAAAAGACTTTGAACACAGATTCAATACCTACATAGAATCTTTGAGTGCAAAAACAAAATGGGATTTTGACCCATGCAAACACAGTCGGTTTCCAATTTGAGAATATTATTTGCGAAGATGTTTACGAATGTGTGTTTTAATTTGTGTATAATTTTATTCAATGCACATTTAATATTGATAACTATTTTTATATGTGAGAGAATATTGGGGATAATTTGAGAAATAATTTCACTTTTTATTTTATCAATAATTATTTTTTATTTTTTTATACAAGGATTTTTTATGTATTTGTGGAAATAATGAAGCTTAGAGTCATCTTTAAATTTGGTAGAGGTGTAATTTTTTTTGAGAATCTTATTTTGGTACAATCATTGTTAGTTGCATACACATATAATGTATATTCATTAGTGTAATATAATGTTTTTTTATTGGTGAATTTATTTCTCTCATCTAAATACTATTGTATAGATGGATGTGTTCATTGCATATTTTTACTTGGCCTTCTTCATTTATAAATGGTATCACAACTATGTTAATTTAATAGGATATAGACTTTACAATACATGTAATATATTTCCCTTTGTGGATTGTTTGGATAATTTTATGCAATATGAATCATTTCCCCACATAGATAGAAAACTATGTGTTGCCTTTGTTGTCTTTGTCCCTATTTACGAGATTGATATATGCCTTATCTCTACAAGGGTCTCTAATTACGATGTTAGTTATAATATCACCCATATTGTCCTTGTGGTGATAGAAGTGTCCAATTTGGTTGAGACTAAGGAGATTGTAGTGCCTACCTGGACTAATGTTGAGAAGATGTTGGTGCCCATCCTGTATAATACTAAGGAGAAGGATGTGTTCATCCTATCTAATATTATGGAGAGGTAGGTGTCCATCTTCCTTATAGAGGAATCTATGTGTCTTTCTAAGTTTGGTTCTATTGTTGTAGAATCTCTGTGTCTTTCTAAGTTTGGATCTATTGTTGCAATGGCTGTTGTATGTATGGGCTATGATGATTTATAACTATCCTCTTTCTCTTAATTAGACTAAAACTCAAATAAGGTCATAACAATATATATTGTTTATACTTGGAGGATTGGGTGAGCACCTAAAATAACCATAGACCTAATAGAGGGTAATTTACACTCAAATATCAAAAGGAAATGATTACAAAGCCTAAGTCTATGACATTGGGTATAACTATCATTAGGGATCAATAATGCGTAAGTGATTGTAATGATGATTGTAAATGTTATAATAAATGGGATAATTAGTGCAATGGTCAATAAATGGGCAGTCTATGAAACTTGAGGTGGTAATGGCAAGCCTAAGCAACCATATATCTATATCAATTTATTTGGTATAAGGAGTATAAGCAAAGATGAACACATATATTCATAATAGAAATAAACAAACAATATCTAATATACTAAGTAAATAATGGAAAGAGAGTAGAGATAAAGATACATACCTCTGGGTGGACCTATCGAAACTTTAATCTCCACCTTTAACTCAAGTGGCACTTTACAAGAGATGTTGTAGGCTGAAAAAATCAAATGGAAAGATGAAGACCTAAGTATCCTTAGTTGAGGACACCAAAGACTAGGTATACCTCTTTGATTCGACTTATCCTATTGAACTTAAAACACATTATAAGACTAGATCTCTAAGATAAGACACTAAACGCAAACTCCTCCAAATATTACTTAGGATAAAAAATGTGAGCATAAACAAATCACATGAGTGTGTTATATCTATTTGGGAATGAAATATGACCCTTATATATACAAGTCCAATACTCAAAACTAACCTTGAGATCTAAGCTGGTGTTTTCAGATTGGTTGATATAGTTAAAAATGTTGATTGACATAGTACTATGCCAGTTAGGGAAATACATTATAGATGATATAATATAAACTCAAAACTATATCAACTAGGCCAATACAATACAAGGAAAACAAGGATAAATTTTTTTATTGGTCTAGCTGACATAAAGGATATATGTAAGCTAGAAAATATGGATGGAAAGTAGATGAAAAGAGACTAAGAGTACATTAGACTGATAATATTGAATAATAGTATGCAAACATCTCTTAAAAAGTATCATGAACCGATCCCACCCCATTCCTGGTACACCCTTTAAGGTGTGCACTCAAGGAGACTAATGCGTCGATGATCTATTGCAAAAAGTGTTAGTAAAGTGTGAAAATTAAAAATATAAGGTGTATACCAATACTGTGTAGTTACTACGAAGACAATCCTTGTAATATATTTCTCAAGATCATGTAGAGCTCTATAATTATTCTCATTGTGAGTAGTGGATTTAGAAAGATTATAAGTCACATTTTGTGTTTGTCACATATAATGCTAAAACCTAGTGGCATTTTTATGTTGAATGGTCCAAATTGAGATAAATTTCACATGTTTTTGAAAGTATAAAGGCATTCATTGCAATGATGGCCTTTATGACACACTTTACACCCCATATTGAGAGTTTATTCTTTTTCCCTTTTTAATTTCATCCATTATGCATAACACTGCATCTACTTAGAATCTACATTTACACTCACTAAAGAGTTATTCTCACAATCCTCAATTTGTTCTACCCTCAATGCAACTATGATGGCTTTACCCTATTTTTAAATTGCATTTTTACTATTACAACCATATGTAATTTCAAAATACTTATCCAAACCATGTTTCCTGATCTTATTATTCAAAAGATAAATTCATCTTATTCATTACATATGTGTATCTTTAATCATAGTCTAAAAATTATTCTCCTAGATTTGTCATGATCTCTTTGAGATCCTACAAGGTCTAGCTCACACATTTGTCTCTTATATTTTGTGATAAATATTATTTTTACCCTAGCTAGATCTAACTTAAGGCCTCCAAATTTGCAATTAGACTCAAAGATGATCTCTACTTAAAGTTCCTATAAACTTGTAACATCTGGTTTTATCACCTTGTACCCCCTTAACTTCCCACTTCTTCTTGCAAGTAATGAGATATTTTTTCTAGATAAATAGACACATCATATGATTTTAGAGTAATAAAACCTCTTGCTTGAATTAACATGGATCTTACATGATTAATATTTATCACTATCTTGTTAGGTGTTAGAACTATCGTATCAATATTGGTGCTCTGATCTTCCATATTTCTAATCTCTATTGTGATACCCTAAGAGCTAGATCCTATTCTTTTATTAGCTAACCTTTATTTTATTTCATTGAACCATTTCCTATCTTCCATTTTTTTTTGAATAAATTCATATTGATTACCTCTACTTGATATACTTGTGATGGCATAAGGGATGTACTCCTTATTGATGGATGAGGTGTTTTCATTTTCTAACCGGACCTTTCTAACTGGACCTTTCTCTATACAAATTCTTAATCATTGGTTTATCTTAAAATTCAATCCAAACATTTTGAAGATGAAACTGCCACATAAAACCGTTACTAAATTATTCTATTTCATAACCTATTTCAATTTTTGTGATATTTAGATCACTCTCCCATTCCCATTCTGAGACATGTTCTATTTATCAAGATCATACTATGATTCCTATGGGTTCATCTGACTTGATTTGAGTCTCAAGCAGTATCACTTATAGTGGAGGCATCTTACCTCTCAGCTCTTGTGATCTTATTATTACACTTATGCTCACAACTTAATTGAAATGTTATATATCAATAAGATTTTGTTTTACCCATCTCTTATATTTTCTCAATTCTTATTGAAGCCAAATTATATTCATTTTATCTGATACCTTTTTATGTTCATTTTTTGTCTTCCTTTTTATTAGATCTATCTTGTGTCTAGTTACAATAGTTCACATACATTTCATTCATGTTTTATCAGATCACATCCTTATGTCACCTTGTTTGACTAATCCATGTCAGTTAGAATGAACACCATGGTATTTCCCACAACCAACATTTTACTAGCATAGTGAGTTTTTGGATTAATTTACCTTGTATGCCCTTAATAAATAAATCATATGCCATATAAAGTAAAAATTATCCTTGAAAAACATATTCATTTATGTACTTTTCAAATAATATTCTTTACCCAATGTTAAATTTCTCATATCCATTCAAAATCCAAATTTGGCAACCATTCTTATTTCTCCTCAATCTACTCAAAACTATCTATTTTGCAAGGTTTAAAATAATAGTGCTCCAACCTTGATAACCATAATACTAGAAATTTAGAAGGATCACACCTATATGCTTCATACATCTCACCATGCATATGTTCTATGATGATTTATTATACAATGATACCTAATATAAGATATTTTCCTTAGAAAAATAATTTATCTTATCCTCTAGCCCTCTCTCAATGTCTTTCTGACCAGGTAACCATATTAATATTTTACAGGTCCTAAAAACATAGGCTTTATTAGTAGTGGTCTCTAAAAATACTCTTTAAGACATGCTAGTTGTTTTAGTCTATCACAATTACTTTATTATTTTTAAGGTCTCTACCATTGAATCAAATCCTTCCTAACATACATTTAGTTTTCAATTACACATACAAATTACATAAAGTAATTCATTACTCTGAGATAGAATCAAGTCAAAAAACTCAAAATAAGTATATACTTGCTATAAATGAATAACACACATAGATTATTGTAAATAAGATTCATATATTTATCAAAGTATACAAGCCAAGGATACATTATATATATTATGAGTATAGTAATACAATCTATACAAACTTAACTAACTCTTATGTAGTGCAAGTTATACAATATATAGAGTCTTCATAAATCTTAAACTTCTTGAATGTTAATTTCTCCTTATTAGGAGACATTCAACCGTTAATTTAATTATTTATTTTCAATATCAATTACAAAATATACATATAACATGGCTTAGACATATATAAAATAGTTGTGAGTTACCATTCGCAATCCCCTACCAATAAGATTTATAAGAACCAATAGAAGATATGGCATGAAAAGCATATCATGGGGAAAGTTTTATGAATTAGAGAAAAGGTTTTTATATATGTCTCAAAGTATTCCAAACACCATGGAAATATCCACATTCGATGTATGGGACCCTATGTCATCCACATGATTCTTGAAAATGATGCATGCAAATTGTGTAGCTCGAATCTACATGGGAATTTAAATGGAAGTGGGCTCAAGCCCTACTCTGAGTAAGTATAACACAAATTACCACCAATAAGGTCACTTTCCAAGAAAAAATTATAACCCAAAATTAATTTATATTTTACTCATTTTATTTAAGTAATTATTTATTTGTATGTATGACATAATGAGGAAGATATGGCCCTAAGTGTAGCTTTGTGCATAACTCAATTTTTTAGAGTGAAGTATTAGAAATAAAGGGAAATATGAGTACACAAAATAGTTTAGTTATTTATAACAATTGGGTTCAAAAATAGAAACAAAAATATGCTCGATACAAGGGTGTGAAAGAGGTCTTTGTGCATAATTTAAAATATGAAGATGTGGGTTATAAGACAAAGAAAATATGATAAATACCAAAGGAAAATACATATTAAAGTTGCACAAGATGTATTTGAACATAATTAGTGTGGGGAGAGGGATGCTAAATTTTACAAAAGAAATGTGTATTGTTCAAATATAAAAGTATGTACAAAAGGTGCACATAATAGAAAAAGGTGAGCATTATATAAAACATTCATCTACCTAGTATATGGATATGTGAGAATTGCATGGTGAGGTAATGTGGTGAAAGAAATGGTGTGCACATGGACTAAAAACATGGTAAAACTATAAATGGCATAAGTCACACTACAATATAAGCATTTTAAAAGAGTGACATCATAAAAAGGTAAGCATGTGGGAAAACAATGAGAGAAGGGTAGGTTAATGATAAAATATTTATTGAAGCTCAATAAGACATACATTCATCATAAATAATAGCCATATAAATAGCGTATTAAAAATCATATAATATAGGAAGGTAGGCATAACCAAATTGAATAGGAAGCTCAAATAAGCATGACCCAAATAACAACCCAACCACTTAATAACTATGGAACCATAGTTTATTTTACTTGTATGTACCTAAATCTACTCACCCCGTTAATTACACTAATTCTGCTAATTTAACCTATAAATACACTTCCTAGCTAATTGACCATTGTCCCATTTCCTATCCTAAATCTTAAAATCTTTATTCCATACCATAACCAATTAATCCCGTTCACTAATCTACTAACAAAACCAATTTACCTACTAAAATACCCCCTAAGCCACTTGCTAATTTAAAAATACAATTATTTTACCTACCTATCTACCAACCTATTCCTAGCTATTCCTAAACCTCTGAACCTTAATAGAGATTTATAGAATTGGAGAATTATATTAATACCCCTTATTTTAGCCCATTTTCCTCTAGAATTCTCTATTCTAGAGGTTTCCAAGGATTTTTAAAATTCTTTGGAAATACCCTAGCCATTAATCATAATGGCTCAAAATTAAATTTGAGCCATTAATTCTTCCCTCCATTTTCTATATAACTAAGCCACCTTAATCCATGGAAACCAAGTTGGAACTTGAAATATTGAAGCCTTATTACTATCTTGCATACATAACCATGCTTATTTCATCCATCAAGATCTATTACCAAGTTCAAGAATCCATTGGAGGCCATTATCAAGCAAACACAAACAATCCAACATTCATCAATTTGGCATCAAACATCTATTTAGAAATATTGGAGAGGAGATATAAAGAGGTAAAATGATTGCAAGAATTCTTCTTATCAATCTAATTATCTCTTTTATCCCTCCTTTTGATGTGTTTAGATTTTAGGTTTTTATTTCTAAAAATAGTAATAAAAGTTGAATTTAATTAGGCTACATTTTGGTGACCATGGTGGGAGACTACTCCCTAAAATAACCTCTAATATTTTTGGAAGTGATTTGGAAGCTTGCAGGGATAGTTAGACATAGATTGAACATATGATTTTGAAAATTTATCATGTATAGGAGATTTGTGATTTTGCACTGATCTTAGTGGTATTGTGGTTGCAATTTTGTAGGTAAATATAAATATTGAATGACGGTATGGTCTTAACCACTAATGGTTTAGGGTTTTTATAGGTTTTTTGACTTTGTGCAAAATCACTACTTGTTAAGTAGTGATATTGGCTTGTTAATCATGGTTTTGTAAGTTGAATTGTGGTTTTGCAAGGTATACTAGTTAGGGTCATATCTTGGTCCTTATTTGTTACTAACCCTTTTGAAAGATTATTTTCTATCTAGAAGTGTTTTTATCTCCTCTATACAGGACAAAGAAGGGTTAATGCAACATCTTGGCTATTTATAACCAAATGCAATACTGTGACTCTTGAAGTAGCAATCTTGACTTGGTAACTATAATTTTTCTCTATTAATCATGGTTTTACTAAGTCTTTGGTTTGCCCTATATTCCTATCTTTTATCTATTGCTAATCTCCCCTACAAGATATTTTTGTCCTATTTATGTTGTTTGGAGGGTCTTTCTATATTTTGTGTGCAATAAAGGGAAGAATTAATCAAGATTTTAACCACTTGAGCATAACCTATAATATAGTGACTTTCCCAATTGTGATCTTGATCTAATAATCATGATTTTCCATTAAGAATTACGGTTTGCCTCTCTTTTCCAAATTGGTAAGAACATGACCTATCAATTCTTGATTTTTAGATAAGAATTATTTAGTTTCTATTAGACAACCATAAGTCATCCATAAATAAACCAAAGATATCTCTCTTCCATCCTAAATATCTTGGCATTTGCTTATTTCTACCTAATTGTATGCTTGAAAAGGGATATTTGGAGTTGGCTCAAGTGTGCAGGACAATATGTAGGAGAGAGGGAGTAGGGAACATATAAAACCAAACACCTTACCTTTAACTTGTTTAAACCTACCACAATACCGTGACTTTTGAATTAGTGACTTTGCCCTGATAATTGTAATTTTGTAGTTGGAATTGTGGTTTTGCCAAAATTATGGTTTGCTCTATATTCTTGCTTCTTATCTGCCACTAACTTCTTGGCAAGTTATTATTGCTCTATCTGGGTTGCCTAAGAAGGGTATTTAGTCTCTTGTGTGTAGGGAAAGGGAATAGTTAATCAATATTTTGACCATTTATACATGACCTCCAATATCTCAACACTCTTATTCAATTTTTTACTCTGGTAATTATAGTATTACCATCGTGAACTGTGGTATTGCCTTTCTTGGCCAAAACTAGTAAATTTTTCTACCTGTCAGCTTCTGATTCCTAGATAAGTATTTCTTAGTATCTGTTAAATAGTTATAAGTCCTCCTTGATAAGACAAGATCATCTCTTTTCCATCTTAACTATTTTGGGATTTGATCATTTTGGGTCTAATTGTGTGCTTGGAAAGGATATTTTAAATCTTCTATATGTGCAGGGCCAACAAATAGAAGAAGAGGAGAAAGGAAAACACAAACAAAACATAATATTAACCCATTAAAACCCTTGTAGAAAAACCATGACTTTTGAATCTATGATTTTGACTTGTTATTAGTGGTTTTATAATATAGGTAGTGATTTTATTTTTAAGTAATTTTATTTTTAAGTAAAATTAGGGTGTAGTTTGGTCTTTTTAATTAATCTTCTAAATGGGATAGTTTGTCATTATATTTGTACATCACAATATATTATCTAGATATCCTTCTTTTAACATCCTAACAATATAGTAAAGTTTATAAACTATCATAAGTTAGTGGTTAAAAGAATTTTTAAGTTGACCTGTCTATTTGGAACATTTTGAAAGGTAAGTCATCTCACTAGTATCAAACATAATTTTATAATTTTCCATTTAGTGTAAAACTACAGATCCTAAATTTTTGAAAATTGAGATTTTTATTTGTTAGGTATGATTTTGCTTAATAATCATATTTTTTAAGGTTAACTATCATAGTTAGATAACTATTACAATATCACAACTTGTAATGAAAATTTTTGCTCTGCAATTACAATTTTGTAGTCTATAGTTATGATCTTATATATACTTGACTATGTAACTATGGTTTTACAGGGGAGTTGTGATTTTATAGTAGATAAAATTACTAACCCCTTTTGTGTAGGACCCCTTAATATCAAGGCACCCCATTTTGTTTCCTAACCTTTGTGTTTGATGGAGGGGTACCAAAAACATAATATTTCAATCTCATTGCTTGTATATATTTCTTTGTAACTTTCTTGTATATGTTTGTGTTTTTCTCACATAGGTAATTAGTTGGGAAAAATTAATTTTGCTTACTTATTTGTTAGCCCCTCTTGAGTATAGGATAGAATATGATGTGGAATTCATCCCTATGCACAGGCTTATCAATTAAGTTTTGGTGACATGGATTTCATCACCATACACTAGATCAAACTCCATGTTCTAGAGGAGTATAAAAATCAAGAGAGATGTCATTATGCACCTAAGTGAAATTCCTCATAAAGGGTTCTATGGAGTGAGGGGAAATTAAAATCCATTATGCAAGGTGATTAGACAACATCCTATATGGACTTAGGCCCCACTATAAATTTATGTGTATCAGGGAATCCCCTAGAAACCCTTGTGCAAACTTAGCATAGGACCTTTCGATTGTAACAAGCATTTTTATATAGGAGGCAAGATTGAATCATAAAAAGCCATTAAGTGCAGATGATTTTGGGAGATTTTGGTTGATTTAGTAATGGGTAACCATCCTAAAAGCTCACCCATAAATCTATTATATGGTATGAGTGTTGGGTTACACACCCTATTCACTTTACCATCTTAGGGCATGTCGCTATGTGTGTGTTGTGATAGACTTGTATTATTTGTAAACTGAGTTAGCCATACCCCATTTTATTTTTGATACCTTAGATACCCTTGGCTAATATCCATTCTTAGACACCATAATTATATCCATACCATCATCATATCCATCCCATCATCCTAGACCATGTCTATATCTTTTATCTTCCACTCATCCTATATCATCCACTCATCTTCCACTCCCTATCCTAAACAACATCTAATATCTATCCTATATCTTTCATCCTCCACCCATATTCATGTCACTATCCTAAACAACATCCATTATATATCTTTATTCTCTATCCTAAGTAACCTCTATAATCCATATTATAGCTTCCATTACTTATCCCAAACAACATTTCATATATATCTTATATTTTCTATCCATCTGATACCCATCTTATAACCTCCATTACTCTCATTATCTTATATCTTCCATCATCTATACCAAATCCATCTTATATTCTCATATCTATCACCCTTGAATTCTATACTTGGTCTTGGAATCCAATTCTAGTTATCACTCATCCCTTTTATCCTCATTGTCATTTTCTAAATCCTTGGACTAGGAATTATCAACATACATAACCTTATCAAGACTTTAATCTAACACCCATTACTTCTCCCTATCAAGTGTCATTTCATACCTAGCACCCATCCAATCTCTTTCTAGTATAAAAAATTATTTGATCCCATCACTCCCTTTCATTTTTGCTAGATTGGACTCATACAAATCTTTTTCTTTTAGTAATACTTATTCATCCCAATCTTCTCATCCATTTTTAAAAAATCACCACATCACCTTCTTTGACCACTAGTAGTTTTGATTTCTAGACTGAGTTAGTATTCAAAACTTCCACATCACCTATCACACTTCATCACATCTCCACTTTACTCATCCAATATGGTGATCCAAACCTACCTAACAAATTAGGATATGACAAGATTCCAACAAAAGAATGATTTACTGGGGAATTTAGGTGATCTAACTCAGGATCATGATGATATACATAGTGATATGCACACACCTAGAGGAGAAGATGATTGATTCAATCCCCTTCATAATGATGATTTTAGGAATTTAATTGATCGATATCTCTATGAAAACCATGAATAAGTTCTAGATCGATCCATTGAAATGGGGGCCATACTACCCTCAACATTTGACCATAGCCTTCTACAAGACATATTCCATCCCTCCACGCATTAATACACCACATTTAAATATACACACTAATCAAGTACCCAAAGAAGAGGAAGGTGTGGACCAAGAATTTAAAGAATAAGAGTGACCCATACCTCTCTGAAATAATTGTATTCAGGCTAACAGGAGGCAAACTATCTTAGAAGACCGACTAGACCATCTTACACAACAAATAAATCTTTTACTCTAGGCCCACAATCAATGACTACCATCCCCACATCAAAATACCCATAACACCCATATACCCAATAATAGTCATTATAAAACATCCAATCCTCTTGGAGACCCCACATTCACATAATAATGGAAAGAGATGAAGGAGACATTCCAAAAAATTAACCCACATTCACAATCAATGAAATATAAATATGAATATTTTTGCTCTTCTCACTTGGATATGAGTTTTTTGAAAATACATTTTCCACCCCACTTCGAGGTATCTAAGTTTGAAATATATAGAGGGAAAGGTGATCCCTGATACCATGTACATGAGTTTTATGTGGCTTGTCATGAGGTTGCATATGAAGATACCTACTTACTAAGACTTTTCCTAAAAAGTATCACTGGACTAGCCCTATAATGATTCATGCATCTACCAAAGAGGTCAATATCTAGTTTTGGAGAATTAACTAAACAATTTGTACGACATTTTTCATTTAATATTGAACATGATGTCTCCATTATAGACCTGTATAACACTAAACATAGAAGTGGGAAATCTTGGAATCTTTCTTGTAATGATGGAGAAGCCTAACAAGTTGCCTTCAATGCATAGTACCTAAAAAGGAGCAAGCCAAAATATTTGTTGATAATCTTAATGATGATCTAAAATATCAGTTAAAACACCAATGTACCAAGATTTTTGATGAGATTATTGAAAAGGGGATGCAAATTGAAAGATAACTTATTGAAAAGGGAACAATTAAACTATACTCCTCAAATGAACATAATCAAAACCAAGATAACTCCTTTTTAAGAAAGTCAAAAATATTCAACAAGAACAAGAATGTTGTGGGAGATGGGGTTAAAGATTCCAAACAACATGTTCAAATAATACAAAAAAGGAACCCTACATATCAATGGAATGTCTCCTCTATTTGAGTACCATGAGGTACACCAAAATGTCAAACTAGAAAAAGACCTCTCACCAGCCTTAGAGTGCCCATTGAAATGGTCCTTGAAAAATTAATTACTACTAACATGATCACTCTTCCTGAAATATGACCTTTGGATGATCACCAACCTTGATTTGATTGGTACCACGAGAATGAATCTTGAAAATATCATAGAGTCAAAGGTCATGACATAGAATGGTACATGTAATTAAGGAATTATATTCAAGATCTAATTGAAAGAGGTGATATTGAAATAGAAAGGGATAATACTCCAAATGAATCTACAAATTAGTAGCTAGGCATTTATCAAGACCCCCTACCCAAGCATGATCAAAAAAATAGGAAGACACCAAGAGACCAAGGTTAGGCCTCTTCTTCCAATCACACTAACTATCATGCCATGATGTATCACTACATCAACACCATAAAAATTTGTATCCCTCAAGAGACCACTCCACCATCACCCACCATATTAAAAATCAATAGGGCCACTGCTGATTATGTGGTTACTACTAGATGTAGTAAAATCATAGTTCCTAGGGCACCCCCCAAAGACCCATCAATGTCTACATCCCAAAAGGGGAATATCAATAAGAAAGCTTTAGTATCTTATGATAAATATTATGATATCATTCAACAACTTGAGAAGAAACCCACTCAAATATCACTAATGGAACTTCTCAAAACATCCCCTCTACATTAGGAGATACTCAATCAAGTTTTGAATGACCTCAAGGTCCTTAAAGATATTGATACTAATCAATTCCATGCATTAGTGGGTCATTTATCCCCTTCTCAACAAATCACCTTTGGTGCCCAGGACATGCCTCCCATTAAACGTCATCATAACTATCCATTATTAATATAAGTCTCCATATCCAATCACTGCATTCCTCAGGTAATCATAGATGGAGGATCTGCATTGAACTTATGCAACCTAGATTTCTTAAAGAAATTAGGGTATTCTAAATCTTCTTTAGGGCCTACTATGATTATGATAAAAGCGTATGATGATAATAAATGACCATCTACAATAACTATCTACTTTATTATTGCCTTAGGACCCATGATACATTAAACCTTACTCCATATTATGGATGCTGATTTACCCTATAATATACTGATATGTCACCCCTAGATCCATGAAATGCAATCTGTCTATATACCCTTCATCAATGTCTAAAATTCCCGCACTCAGGCATGAAAGTCACCATTCCTAGGGAAGTTGATCATTTTCATAGTTTATAAATGGATCAATCCTAATCATATCATTGTCTTAACATAGATAAGTCCATTTTAAGACCAAAAACTACTAAATATATCTATTTTGATGATCTTGTGCTTACTTCTGCTCTATTACCTAATGTCACTCATCTCAAAATCACATCCATGAGCTACAGGGAATATGAATATAAATCCTTCTGTATAAGTGACCTACCTCTTTCCTCACATAGTTATGGGTCCTCGGCAATGCATAAGATCAATCCTATCAAATATTGTTAGTGTAGTGCTTTTTCCCACTGGGTTTTGCCTACATGGTTGTATGGCCATTCTAAGCTTCCTTAGGTTAGTTATAAAGGGTCCATAAGATAATTATATTTTATTTTAATTATTTAATTAGGAAAATTAGAGGCTTCCTTATGTTTCGCTAATTTTCTCTATATGTACCCCACTTTTCCTTTTTGGAAGGTTAATGAAGAATTCAATCATATCATTTTGGATTTCATACCTTATTGAAAATATCATGTGTTTTCTAGAGATCTCACGTTGCCACATAGTATTCAACTTGATTGCATGAAAAATATTTAGAGATCTTGATAAACTCTTTCATAGTACTAGAGCTATCCTAATATTCTTATGCATCAGACTCCCTAGTAAGATCTTCCATGCATTCACCTTGCTAATTTTTCTTCTATCTTGGCTGCCATTTTTGACCTTGGAGGTGTTTTATTAATCTACCTCAAAACTTGTGTCAAAGGGCATTTGATGAAAAATATGTTTGTATATATTTTCTAACTTTTTTGAGATCTAAAATCGGTTGTTCTTAGTTTTTTTAGAAACTTCATATATTTTCCTCAAAATCCATTTCTTCCATCTAGTCAGACGTCCGTATGGATGAAGTAATACAACCTACAAACCCCAATTTATTATCCATAGACCAAATTAGGTTCTTGAACTCCTTTAACTTCTCAAAACATAATTACTTGGAAGTAATTAGGTTCTTAAAGGACAATTACTTGATTCCAGACAAAATCAAGCTTTCAGAGTGCTTCAACTTCTCCAACAGAATTACTTATAAGTAATCAAATTTCTCAAGGGAAACAACTTATAAGTAATCAGGTTTCTCCAAGCTGATGACTTGTGCACAAGATCCATTTAGGTTTTCCAAGGGTAACTACTTATTACTCATTTATTTTTTAAGTAATGCAGTTGTAAGATTTTGAAGTAGTACCGGTCTAAGAACCCAATTTACACTGAGCAAGACCCATTTGGGTTTGTGGAGGTTGACTACTTATTACTCATTACTTTCTTTATAAGTAATAAGTCAAGTAACTGGAAGAACTTAAATTACACTAGGAGACCCATTCAGTTTTTAAAAGAGCTTTTACTCATTAATTTTTATAAGTAATGTAGCTACAAGAAATTGAAGTCAAGCAACTGCACAAACCCATGTGACGTTGAAGGAGGTGTCAAATTTGAGGTGAAAGGTAATGAAGAGATAGAGTTAAGTTGTTTCCTTTTTTGGATGAAAAAACACAAGTTTGGAATTTTTTTTCCATTTTTAGAAAGGGTCCATGAATATGTGGGAGCAAGAATCAGTAAGTGCTATAACTTTCAATCCATAACTCCTTTTTTGGGTGTAATTTTTTTGAGAGTGCATATTTTCTCAAGATTTACACATTGGTGACATTATTTCAGGACTTTTGTAACATCCATTTATTATATGGTGTAATAGCTTAAAAATCTCTTCAAACATTTATACCTTTCTTCTTGGATGCATTATCAATAGTGCCCGATGTCCCTCTCATATTCTCTCACATTGATTTCTCATAGATACATTCTCGACTTTGCCCGATGTCCAAGACTGAGCGTGTGTGCATTGTAACTTTAGTGGGGGGGGTATTTTTGATAGCTCAGGGGGTACTTATACTATGTGATTTCTATTTTTTTGATTTCATTTCAATTTTTTAATTTATCTCATTACACTAATCGATCTAAAAATTGAACCACTCACACCGTTTAACTATCTAAAATATAACTCACTTTGAGAGGTAAAGGACTCTATCAGATTACTATGGCTGAGGAAACTAAGCCATCTATAGATGTATAAAAGGTTAAGTGGTATAATATATGTGATGAGGCTAATGGGTTTCAATGCCTATCAATGTCTCCCAAGCTTCTATTTCATGTTGGATCTACAAAAACTCCAAATGAAGTTTGGACAATCTTGGATAAGATTTTTGGAGTGCAAGACATCATGAGGGGTCATGAGCTGGAGAATGAGCTCACCATATTGATCCCAAGTGACTATAATACCCTATAATACTTATTTACAAATATAAAATCACTGAGGCTATATTTGAAGCAATGTGGCATTGAGAAAATAGATGACCAATTGATTCCATCCATGCTTACAAAACTAGGTCATAACTATTCAGTTTTCATCTCTACATTTCATGCTACCAAATATGCACTTGGATCCACTTAAAAAATTCCATCATTTGATGCATTTTTTACCAATTTGACTCAGGAATAAGATAAATTAGTTTAAACAGGTGCACTGAAGTCTTCAAAATGACATGCCTTGATTGTCAATTAGGATAAGAAGAAGCCTTCTAACAGTGGAAAATAAGAGAAGAAATAGTCTAAACCAGATCATGAGCATATAAAAAAATTAGATGCCAAGCCTAAGGTATTGTCAAATGAGTCGTTCTCAAGTGGGAAACCTAAGAAGGAGAAACTCAAATGCAAATTTTGTAAGAAACTTGGGCATGATGAATCTCAGTGCATGGAAAAGAAGATTGACACCTTGACTAAGATGCTTGAGAAGAACACCATTAGTGTTCTTGAATATTCATCTTAGAACACATCAACACAATATTTTGCAAAGGGTAAAGATAGTAAAAAAGGTAAAAATAAGGGCAAGGCACTGGTTGCAGTAGCTTCTCAGCCTTCAACTTGGGTTATTGACTTAGGTGTTTCCTATCACATGGCCTCCTTAGAGGATCTATTTTTAGAAATAAAGCCATCTTATATGCCTTCAATTTTCATGGGTGATGACACTTTGGTAGAATTTGGTGGTAAAGGATTGGTAGAATTAAGTGATGGGACCTTCAATGATATTTTATGTGTTCCTTCACTATCCACCCATCTTCTGTCAGTATATCAAATCATTCACATAGGTGTAGGGAAGCGAGTTGAGTTCAAACCTAATTTAATGGTCATCAAGGAGATGTAGAGTGACATTGTAGTGGATTATGAGAAGGCCAATCATTAGTCTAAGCTATATACCTTCTCACATTTTGCCTTAGATCAATCCTCTACTGCAGTACTTACTTATGTAGATGGAGTAAGCAAACAATGGCAAGAAAGGTTTGGCCATTTAAAGTACCATTACCTAGAGCAACTCAGTCATCAAGACATGGTTTTAGGATTGCCTAAAGTCAAATTCTTGGATGGCCTATGAAGTGGCTGCATTCTTGGTAAGCATTTAGAAGAGAAATATGACAAGGGTAAAGCAAGGAGAGCCGAATAGAAGCTATAAATACTCCATAGTGACTTATCATGTCTATTTCCAAAAACTTTATTCAATAAGACAAGATACATGCTCACATTCATCGATGCCTTTTCAAGGTACACCTAGGTGTTTTTTCTCAAACATAAGTCTGAGGTCTTTGATCACTTTAAGGACTTCAAGGCACTTATGGAGTAGTAGTCAAAATGTTCCATCAAAATATTAAGGACTAACAATGGTGGAGAGTATGTCAACAACATATTTAAGTAGTTTTGCACATAAGAGGGGATTCATATGCAACACATAGTTCCATATAGTCCTTAATAGAATGGTGTGGCTGAATGCAAGAATCGTAACTTGAAGGAAATGGAAAACTACATGCTTCAATTAAAGTCTCTTGCTCTTTAGTATTGGGCTGAAGCAATCAACTATGTGTGTTACATTCATAACTAATTTCCACACAAAGTCTTGAAGGGAATCACTCCTTTTTAAGCTTGAGATGGTTATAATCCTGTATTATATCACTTTTGAGTGTTTGGATAACCAGAAATGGCCCATGTTCCCAAGAAGAAATGCAAGGCAATGGAACCTCAGAGTTAGTCTTTCATCTTTGTGGGGTATGCAGAGGGTGTTAAGGGATATAGGATTTTCCATCCTAAAAATCATGAGTTTTTCATTGAAAGGAGTGTCAAGTTTTGTGAGGGCCCACTTGAACACAATCATGGTAGTCTAGAATCTTCAAAAGTCTCACTAGACATTGATTCCACTTCTGACAGTGACGTAGATCCACCTCAAGATCCTCCTGATGATGAGGATGACCCTTCTTCTTCTTCAAGTTCAATAAATGAGAGTAGTGATGAGGATTCTCTTCCTCCATCTCACACTCACATTACAAATGATGAGGACTCACCTCTTGATTCTCCAATCTCATATAATTTTGATCCTATTTGGGCTAGACAGACACTTCAAAGTGCTAAAGGATGGGTTGGAAATACATTGAATACAAGGTGAAAATGATCAAAGTTTTAGGGGACACACATGCCTACTTGGCCATTGCCTTAGATCCAAAAATATTTCATGAGGCATTTGGCCATTGTAGAAAGAGTATAGTTCCCTAATAAGGAATAAAGCATGAGATTTGGTCGCTCTTTCAAATGGAAGAAAATTGGTTCATTAAAAATAGGTTTATTGGACCAAGTATGGTGAAGATGGGTTAGTCGATAAGTATAAAGCTCATCTAGTTATAAAGTAGTTTTATTAGGTGCCTGATATAGACTACACTGAGACATTTACTCATATAGCCAAGATGATGTCTATAAGACTCACTCTAGCCATCGTAACCACACATTGGTGGGATGTTCACCAAATGGACATAGATAGTGCTTTTATACATGGTGACCTCAAAGAAGATATATATATGGAGTAAACATAAGGCTTTGTGGAAGATACCTCCTTATTCTATATACTCAAGAAATATATTTATGGACTCAAACATGCCCCTCGAGCATGGTATGCCAAGATGGACTCCTTTATCCTTATAGTTAGGTTCAATAGATGCCACTTAGATCTGAATGTCTACATCTTATAGCAGGATGATTGTCTATTAATCCTAGTTTTTTATGTAGATGACTTAATGATTATAGGGAACTCATGATCATCCATCTCAATAGTGAAAACTACACTTTTAGACAATTTTTTAATGACACATGGGATTGTTGCACTACTTTCTCAAGATTGAAATCATTCAGTTAGATTCAAGGATAACTTTATCATAATCCAAATATTCTCTTGATTTGCTTGTGAGGTTTAACATGGATGATTGTAAGCTAGCTCCTATTCCCTTCTTGTCTAGTGTAAAGCTTGAGGTTGATTATCCTATACCACTTGTTGATGCAACACTATATCGACAACTCATGAGTAATCTTATCTATCTCACACACACTAGACCTAACTGTAGACACTGAAAATGTGTCTACACCTTGGTCATCTTTCATCCTCCCCCCTTATCCGCCTCGACCCATATCCTAACCCTTGTCCCAGCCCCCTCCATTTATCAAATTAAAATAATTAAATATTTGGCCCCTTTCCACCTCACCCTTGCCACCTTGGATCCCCTCCTTGGATCCCCCCACCTCTCTCCTAGCCTTTATTACCCCAAATCTCCCATTTATCCTCTCTCCCGCGCCCATTAAGCCTTCCCATGACCATTTTCCCCATGACCCCTTGACCCGATGACGTGCAAGAATGGACAGAGGCTAATTTTAGCCTCTCTCCCCATTCTTCTACCGCCGATGTCGGCTACACTTCGGCCGACGTCGGCGATCCTGCCAGCGTCGGCATCCTTTAAGACCATTTCCTGTACCCATTGCAGAACCCCCCATGAACAGAACTCTTGGCACACTCTTTGGCATTCATATTCTCCTTTTTCTCCACCTCGTACAGCAACAGAAACAAGTATAGGCACTCTACATCAATTATTTCTTCTTGCAACAGGCCTTCCACAGCTCCAACAATAGGCTCCTTCATTCTTCAATCAATAAGCAGGAGGTAAGCAGTTTCATTGTTTCATTTCATTTTTTCATTTGATTTCATTTACCTATCCTATCCACTGTCTACCACTTGCCCTGTCCTTTCGCTGAGAGGCTGAAAAGCCTTCTCAGACCCTATCTCCTGTTCATCTTCCTTTTGCCCTGTCACCCTTTCATTCCAATCCCAGACAACATGCTCAGTCCCTCAGACCCAAGATAAGTCCCTCAGACCTCCAAGCAATCCCTCAGACCTCTAAATAGACCTCCCTGACCCTCAGACAAGACCATAGTCCATTCTACGCATCCATAGAACCTGTCCACAGTCCTGAAACCTACCCAAACCTCGCCCACAGACTGCTGCCCCGACCAATGCCGGTCACTTCCCCAACCGACGTCGGCAGACTAACCGACGTCGGTAGACTTTACAACCAACGCCAGTAGGACCACCGACACCGACAACTGTGACCAGGCTGACATCAACATTCAGATAAGTATTTGCTTCCACTTTTCATTTTGTCTTTATCATTTTTAGTCTTTTATCTTTCTGTCCTTTATCAGACAATCTTTTTATTAATCAGTGGGTTGACATCTCTTAATATTTTGCTTCTGGGATCAAGATTTTGCTTGGCAACCCACCATCTCCTTATCTAACACCTTCTTTGTCTTAGCCTCTTTCTTTTGCAGGTGTCATTCCTCCACAGCCAAAGAGGAGTACCTTCTATCATCTGGATTACAGTGCACAAAACTATATCTAGGTACATTAAGCCTTGACCATTTCTTTAAGTTTCTCATTTTCTCTCTTTGAATGTGAAAAGCAAATCTAGCGTAGAAACACTAACATATCCTATACAGTTGATTTGGTCTCTTAGTTTATATAGGAGCCACATGAGTTGCAATGAAAAGTAGTAAAGTGGATTATTCACTACATTCAGGGTTCACACAATTATGGGATACACTATGGATCAAGAATAGAGGTTGATTTGATTGGATACATAGATTCAAATTCAGCTGGAGATATTCAAAGTCAAAAGTCCACTTCAAGCTATAGTTTCTCACTTGGTTTGAGTCTAATAAGTTGGTCAAGAAAGAAGGAACATACAATTGATTTATAATCCGTAGAGGTAGAATACAGAGGGGTTGTTAATGCCACCACTGAAGCAATATGGATTTAGGGGATTCTCAATGAGTTTAGTGTCCAGTTTTATAAGCCAAAAATCATCTACTATGACAACCAAAGCACTATCTAGATTTGTAGGAATTTGGTTCTCCATCAAAGAACCAAGAACATAGAGATTCAAATGTATTTCATCAAGGAGATTATCAATGAGTAAGTCATTGATCTTTGATACTGTCCAACATCAGAGTAGATTGCAAATATTCTAACCAAGCCTTTTATAGAGAGTAAATTTGTTCATCTATGAGCTCTCATTGGAGTTAGGGCTGCTCTACCTTCTTCTTCCTCTTATGGAGTTTTATCACTATGTACTTGGGTACCTCATTAGGATTTCAATGTCGAGACCCAATTATCATCTCACCTAAGCTATGCTTAAGGGGTGGTGTTAGTGTAGTGCTTTTTCCCACTAGGTTTTGCCTACATGGTTGTATGGCCATTCTAAGCTTCCTTAGGTTAGTTATAAAGGGTCCATAAGATAATTATATTTTATTGTAATTATTTAATTATAAAAATTAGAGGCTTCCTTATGTTTCTCTAATTTTATCTATATGGACCCCACTTTTCCTTTTTTGAAGGTTAATGAAGAATTCAATCGTATCATTTTAGATTTCATAGCTTATTACAAATATCATGTGTTTTTTGGAGATCTCACGCTGCTGCACAAGATTTGACTTGATTACATGAAAATTATTTAGAGATGTTGATAAACTCTTTCAAATATCAATTGGACCAATGGACTTATCTAGTGTAGGACTATTATCTGAATAATATATTGATGAATTAGATGAATCATGGATTATTATAAAAGATGAGGCCCTTACATCTCCTAGAAAGAGATACCCCCATGTTTAGAAAATGATACAAAATATGAATTATCAAGGGAAAGGACTAGGGAGACATGAGTAAGGTAGGCTTAAACCCATAATAATTCTATAATGTCCATAATATGTTGCCTTAGGGTATAAACTACTTGATGATGACTTAAATGATATCATTGTGGATACTGCTTTGGTCCTTGAGGAGTCTCTCTCCAATAAATAAATCAAGATAGGTTCCATTTATAGTTTTTATGAGGAGCTTACTACCATAAAATTTTTCCTTGATACCACTATTTCCACCATCAATATATCCCTCCACTATCCCTCTTTAATTGATTGGAATCAACATTAGGATCCATCCTTCGATATGTTTCAAAATGATGAGGCAATCTTAGAAATTATGGGAGCTCGAGATTTCATGCCTTCTAGTGACCATAAGAAAGGATTTTTTATTAATCTATGTAAATTAGATTATTTTAGGGAACAACATTACCTTAACCAAAGTGAAGAAGAGTAGTCCAAAGAAGAAGAGCCACCTCAAAGTCTAGAAGAATTTCTACATGATTCAGCTAAATCAAAAGATTACACTGAAATAGATACAAAAATCCCAGATGGTTTCACTTTAGATATCCCTGATCAGTCATTTCCCCCTTATTTTCAAGATCAGTCACCCTCTCTCATTGAGGAGGTAATCAAAATTAATGTTGGAACTGAATAAAATCCTAAAATTGTCAAACTAGGGGCAACTCTCACACCTTAGGAATGTCAGATTATTATTGAGATGCTCCAAAAAATTATAAATGTTTTTGCATGGTGTTATTCTGACATGCTTTGGCTTGATCCCTCCTTAGTAGTGCATTATTTATTTTTTCATCCTAATGCTAAACCAATCAAGCAAAAATTATGGAAGATGTACCCTAAAGTGGTGGCAAAAATTAAGGAACTACAAAAATTCTTGGAAGCAAGCTTTATCCGACCCATTGAATTTTTTGATTGGATATCTAATATGATTCCTATGGATAAGCCACATGGAGGAATTTATATTTGTATTGACTTTCAAAACATCTGTAGACACCTAAATTTGGCCACTGATAACCTCCAACTAGGGTTTTGACCAAATTCTACTAGAGTGCACAATTTGGCCTAAAAACACTAAAGGACATTAAATGAGTTGAAATTGATATATTCAAGTGTTGATTTTGGCTAGAGTATTATTAAATGGGGAAATGCAATTTATGGGCTAGCTAACTTTAATCAGATCATTTTCAATCAAATTGCCAATTTTGCACCTAGGTGCTCTGGATTGCTCTTTTCTATCAAATATCTTGCATGAGACATGTGCCTTTGATTTTTGATAGAGTATTATTAAATGGGGCAATGCAATTTATGGGATATCTAACTTTGATTAGATCATTTTTAGTCAAATTGCCAATTTTGCACCTAGGTGCTCTGGATTGCTCTTTTCTATCAAATCTCTTGCACGAGACATGTGCCTTTGTTATTTGGTATTAGTAACATTCTAAATGGGATAATGGATACAACTTATTTGACATCAACTTCCAATTCCAATCTAGTCAAATTTTGGACCAATAATAAGACATTTTGACCAATTTGATTAATTTGTGCACCAAGAGCTAACATTTGCACCAAAGTTGACTAATCATGGTTTAGGCCAATTAAATAAAATTAGGGACTTAATTTAATTTTCCATGGAACTTGTTGAATAAATCTTTATTGGAAATTAATTTTGATTAACTACATCATTAGGTGACATCATCATATGGGGTGGCATCCATAAGCCATAAATGCATAAAATATTAGGATTATGGGTCTCCATGCCTATTTAATTCCCCTCTATCTCAAATATTAATGGGGATATTTGTATAATAAATTTTATATTTGGATTTATTCATGGCCACATATCTCAATCTTGAGATGGATGGTCATGGTTGATCCTCAAACCATTCCAAAAATCTATAAACAGGAAGCCTTTCTTATTAAATTTTAAGCTCTCACATGCCAAAGTTATAATGGTAAATTGTTTCTAAATTTTCATGCAAATTAGTGTTATAATATCCAAATATTTAGCCAAGCCAAGCCAAGCTAATCCAAGCCAAAGACATAAGGTGCCAAGGAGAGATGGAGGTAGCCAAGCTTCCATTGATATAGAATTCATGAGCACAAACTAAGAAAACTATTAAAACAAACATTTTTAAGCATCCAAGGAAGGTGAAAGTAAGGTTTATTTTGCTTTTTAGTTGTGTTTTCCATTCATGTTTTGTTAACTAAGCTCCCCCTAGTAACTAGGCCTAGAGATGTTATGCTAGTGTGTCTATTTCAATTTTGATTTCATTTTTGGAACTAACACAAAAATAACCATCTTTTCTTGAGTTAAATTCCTATTCTACATAATGGCATGCCTGATGGGACTATCTTCATGAGAGCGTAACCCACAAACTTTTATGTATTTCATAGTTTTAAATATTTTTTTTGTTGTTTTTACTTTGAATAAAAATAACCAATAATAAATTCATAAAATTTTATTTAATTAATATTTCATATAATTTTTTTTATGCATATATATACATATGTCATTGATATTCTCTAAAAATTTCACAAAACAATTTTTTATATTTTAGAAGTTATAGTTGTTTTAGTGACTATCACTTTCTATTTTTTATTTTTCTGGTAAAAATAGTTAGAACAGAGTTAATAATTTTTTTTTATTGATTTTTTGGACTTAAATTTTTTCATAGACATGCATCCTAGAGTTATTGATAACCTCTCAACATTTTGTGGTAAACTGATCTATATTTTAAAAGTTATGTTAAAAATACTAACTGCAGGTTTTTATGTTTTATGTGTAGGCTTTTATGTGTTCTGTTGTGTTTTATTTTTAGCCTTCTATTCTATGGTTTTTAGGTGTTCATATATTTAATATTATTTTTTTAAAAATTTTATTGATATTTTTTCTAACCAAGTTTAATCTAACACATTTTCTTTCTTGAGATTTTGCCTTCGGGTTGACAGATTTTGCCCTTCAAGGTTACCTAATTTGATGAATGTGCTTCAAGGCTAAATAAAGTGCTAACATTTTTTTTGCAAGATCTACATGGAAAGTCATCTAATAAAACTAATTCATTTCCTTTAACACTTCATTTGAGTATTTAAAATGAATTATGAACTTTCTTTTTGATCTTAATGAAAAATTTAGATGCTTAAGTGAATGCTTTGATAATTATGCTTTTAAAGTTACAACTTAAGACCAAGAGGTCAAAAGAACACCACCTAATATTTTTTTTGGTACTTAAAATTAAACACACTTGTTAATTTTTTTTTAAATAATTGTTAAGTTAGAACTTGATTGGAAAAAAGAAGGTTTACATGTGTATGTTTTTCCATTTGTCCCCTTTAGGGAACCCTTGGAATCAAAAGCGCCATCCTTATTGCAAACATGCCTAGTCCAAGGCATAGAAATAATGTTGTCTAAAGCACTACCCAAAAACTCATAATAGTTTGGGTGACCTTGAAATGACCATAAAGTCTTTCTATCATGTCTTTTATTCCATTGCATCTTGGCTTGTGACGGGGATTTCATCACCTCCCATGAGTTCTATAGGGTTAAAGTACATAGGACGTATCTATACCTTGGACACCATACTAAGAAAGTAATGGATGTAGTCGTACATTTTTGTAAAAAACCAAGTACCATGGAAACCCATTTAAAGTGCATTTACTTTGCATCATTTGGCATGAAAGCCATTGTGCAATTGATCTATGTAGAAACCTTTGAAAACTTGTAGATCTTAGACAAATCCCCACTTACCGTAGAAGTATTGTTGGTGCAAGGTGAACCTCAAGGTCCATGTTGTAGTACTGTCATTTGAGAGAAGGGGGGTGTAAAAACCTTACTATATAATGCACATTTTAATTTTTGGATGAACACTTAAAAATTCTCTCAAAATGATGTATATTGATGGATTCCAACAATACCAAGCAATCTTGTCAGTTTAGGATCAAAAAGCGATTAATTAGTTGGTTTTGTCCTAGATTAAAGTCTTTTTTGGAGTCAAAAATTGGTGTGAACAAATGATAAAAACCAAACACATAGTTCTCATTTTCCTTTGAACAAAGAGGTGTTATGATGCTAACATAAATCATCAGTTTTCATTGTTTAAAGTTCATCAAAACTTAGACTCATATCATCCACTTTGGTGTATTTATGCTACCTAATTAAGTCTAGACCTTTTAATAAAGTTTGTTTAAGTTCTTCATTTATAATTCACATGCAAATTTGAACCTTTCTAAGTTCTAAGGGTTGATGTGTCAAGTGGGTTCTCCGTTTACACATTAAACTTATTTTAAATTAGGTTCAAATTTCCATTTGAATTGAGGGCCATTTAAAGACCCATGATCATTATCATAACTTAATAGACTTAAGTCATTTTGTGCTAAACACTTACACTTTGAGTTTATGCAACAAACATTTTTGTATTACCATCCTATTTCCATTGAAATCATTTGAAGCATACCTTCTTTCATTAGAAATATTGTCAAAACTTTGAAGGTGTGTATATCATTTGAGTTAAGAAGGGTAGCATTACACTGCCAAATTTATGAAAAAACATCTTTGCCTTAGAGAGTTTTTGAAGTAAATATTTTGTTTACATTTTTTTGATTAGTTTAGCATTTTTATGCTACCCAAAGCATTTTAAACATTATTTCATAGACCCTCTTACATAGAATTCAGTTTGTGCACATTTTTCAAACCAAGCCGAGTATACCTTTTATGAGTCTTTATCTAGCACAATTACACTGTTCACACTTGTTTGACATATTTTTCAAAATAACCAAGTTTTATACCAATATTTTTGAGAAAATAAATTATCTCTAAAGTGAGTTTTATTTCATGCCTTATACCTATTTGATCGAGTTCATGTCTAAGAGTCAAATGCCTATTTTTTGTTAGAAGTGTTTCAAATTTGTTAGATTAAAAATCTCATTTATTTCAAAGTCTAGATTTTGACGTCATTTGGCTAAGAGTCCTAACACATGCCTTGTTTGAACCTATATTTTGATGCCACATTTGGCCAAAAGACCTAGCAACTATTATTTCCTAGATTAGATTTATTTGAAACACTTTGAACTTAGAGTCTAGCATTTTTATTTTTGATCCATTTACTTGATATTTTTTGTATAAGACATGTAACGTTAGAAACTTAATGTTAGCTTGTTTTATCACAAAGCATTATATAAACCTTTCTATCTTTTTGATGAGTCTAGATCAATTTTGAACATCAATTTTTAAACATTATCTTTTTAGATTTTGTAGAAACCTCCTCCCTTTATATCAAAAAATATTTAATATGGATCCCAACACGTATTATTACACTCATAGTGGAATCATGTACAATTTAGGGATTAGTAATGTGGTTGTGAAATAATAAATGGTGCAAGACCCCTATGTAGATAATATTGTTTATTGGATGGATCATTATCCCTATTATAATAATCAGATAGGGGCACAAAGCCAAGATCCATTAGCTAACTATTTGGTTAATATGCCACCTTATTCAGAACAAGACCAAGAACAAACCAGACAATACTTGGCTACAATACCCACAGTTGAAGAACTAGTTCCTCAACAATCATATTCTGTTAATACACCTTCCACGTATGATCCATTTTTTTTTAGCATCATTTATTGGAGAACAAAGATGAGATTTTGGTTAGAGCCATAGAGGTAGGGGCTAAATTTATAGTGGAATTTCCTCATGAAAGTTTACCAAGCCTAGTAAGAATGCCACATAACATATTATACAATCAACATACATCATATATCAATCCTTTGACTCTAGTTCAAACCATGTTTCAGAACCCTAATATGCCTAAAAAATTAGAAAACCTAATGGAAGATCACTTTAACCAAATGAAGACAACATATCAAACCTACTTGAATCTAGCGCATAACTTCAATCAGATGACCATGGTGAATAAACCTCTTATTGACTTAGTTCCTTCAATAGGAGTTTTGATGGAGTTAATTGGTCAAGACAATTAGAATTCAGATCCATTCACACAAAAAACTTTAGTAGAAAACTTGTTACATATTCCAATTATTGAAGAAGTGTCTTCTATTTATACATAGAATAATGAGCAAAATATAGTGGACAATGTGCAAGCAAGGTCCAATCCAAATCAAAGTGGTACTAACACATAAATAACTAGTCAACAACATGTGGTTATAGTTAATACCAAAAGTATATCATCATAACAAGGAATAGGAGATTTTTCACCCCAAACTTCACCACCTACTTCCCATCCTCTACCAACTTCTTCATCAAGCATGCAACCAACAAGATCAGGTAGTCAACCAACAACTAGTGCAATGCCTCAAAAAAAGACTGTGATGAATCTTATTCCTCCTCAATAGGTGGTGAGTGGAATTCCACAATAATAGGTGTGAATGAATGTACCAACATAGCAGAGGACAAACATATTTCCACCTCAACAAGGGGAAACTCATTTTCCACCTCGTTAGGTAGTAGAAAACATACCTCTTCAGTCACAAGCTAGTGTGCCAATTCAAAACCAAGTAATGTCTAATCAACAATGTATAAATATTGGTCAGTGATAGATGATAAATACCCAACATGCATCCACTTCCCAATAGGTATTTATGCAACTAAGAGGTTCTAATTTTTCTCAAGTACCTACTAGGCAATAATTGCCTTTTGTTCAAAGCATACCATAGGTTTAGAGACAGTGTCTTGGTTCAAAAGTTCTCACTCAACAACAAGGTTTGAATAGTCAACCACAGGTCTCTATTCAACCATAATCGGCATAGTATAGTTATATACCTCCATCCCAACCATAAAATCCTCCAAGTCAAACCTTCATAGCCAACCCAAACCAGAATATTACACAACCAAATGTGTAATTTTAAGTACATCCTAATCCTTGTATACATATTTTTGGTCCATTTCCCAACCAATCCATCATACCCTAATAAATATCCCCATCATACCCTGGTCTAAGTGCTCCACTTATGACCACTCAACCACCTACCTAGGCCAGTATTCCTATGAGTTTCCTAGAGCAATAATTACAATAGATGAAGGATGTAATCACTACCATCCAATTGGGAAAACATATTAAAAATTTTAAATTGGATGATGTGTGTTCCTATCCTTTCAATAAGGAGTACTTATAGATTCCATTTCCTCCAGGATATGAGCCACCAAAGTTTGATAAATATAAGGGGAAATGTGACCCCAAAGCTCATTTAACTGAGTTCTTTGTTGCATGCTAGATAGTGGTATATAGCGATATATACATTTTATTATTGTTTCCAAGGAGATTAGCTAGAAAATATTTGGAATGGTTCTTGAAGTTACCTAAGAATTTAGTAACTAATTTTGATGATATTTTAGATAAGTTTGTGTAACACTTTTACTATAATCTCAAGCATGGGATTTCATGAGTTGATTTGATGCAAGCTAAATAAAAAATTGGTGAGAGTTTTGCAAGATATCTATAGTGATGGAGATCACTTGTAATCTGATTCACTCATAGTTTATTAAATAAACAATTAGCTGTTATATTCACTAAAAACTTGCATAGTGAGATAACCTATCATCTGAAACTATAATGTGCACATACCTTTAAAGAAATCATTGACAATGGTTTGTTGATCAAGTGAGTGATCATCAATAAAGGAGTCATCAAGCTTAATTAAAATAATAAAAACCAAGGTACCAATCAAGGAAATGGCTAAAATCAACATCCAATCCAAGCACAAGCATCACAACCAACACAGGCCAATCACCAAGATAGACCAAACCAATTCAACTGTAATAAGAGTGTTGTGGGAAATGGAGTAATTGAGTCATGTCATATCCAAATGGTGAAAACATCATTTACACCACCTTTTTAGCTCACTCCTACCTGATAACCTCTTCAACCAACACTACAAGGATAATAACCAAGACCTACACAACAAATACCACAACCTTTACCATTGTAAAATGCTCCTCCAAGGAGAACTGTGCCTATGCGTCATGTTTTTAGTGACCTTGGAAAGCCTATTGAGTCTCTACATTAAAAAATTTCTACCACTAATTTGATTAGTTGGCTTATACCAATACATTACCCTCAAGGCATCCTTTATCTTGATTGGTACCATGAAAATCAATTCTGTGAGTATCATTGAGTCAATGGGCATAATTTATAAAGATGTGTGCAAATCAAACATTTAATTGAAAATATGTTAGAGAATGGGGAGATCACATTAGATAGTGGTTCCTCTACCTCCAATCAAAATCTTAGCATATGACAAAACCCTTTTCCATAACATAACCAGTAACAATAACAACAACCACCACAACTAGTGCAATAACAAAATCAATAGTATCAAAATCAAAGGCCAAGCCAATAGAACCAACAAAACCAACATAATCAATAACATAACCAACAATGTTAGAACAATGGATAAAACCAAGGTTAGAAAGGTAGCAACCAACAAACCTACTATGCAGTTGTACATGACTATAATAGGGTTGTAGGTTATATTGTAGGGGGTAGTGTTAATACCTTCTCTATTAATCCTAGACTAAATTTTAATCAGATGAGACCATTGATAACCATACCAAACCAATTTAATCACTTTGGCAATCCTTCCTTGACTTGGGACCGCATATAGGTAAACCAACAAATAGGGATTCTCACTTTTGGACCTTATATCGATAACTCATCCTTGCCCCGTGACCACATATAAGTGCATCAATAATCAAGACTTATCCTATCTGGTCCCACACCATCACCATCATTTATTAGAAATCATAGTCCTCTATATAATCCTAATTTTGTAATCACAACTTGAAGGTCAAATATTACCATCCTAGGCCCACAACCATCTGCCACTTCACCCATTATCCAACCAACCATTTAGCCTCAAAATAAACCATTCAACATTGATCAAGATAAGAATTTTGATATTATGGAAAAATTATAGAAGACACCAGCATAAATTTCTATTTTAGATCTGTTGTGAATGTCAATAATCCATAAGAACATTATGAATGAGTTATTAACCCAATCCTTTGTTGCCAATGACATATCCCTTGATAAATTTCAAGCTTTATTTGGACATCTATCTCTAGCCCAACAAGTCACATTCAACCAAAGTGATATGTCTTCCCTTGGCCCACTCCAAAATAATCTATTGTGCATAAAAGTTTATATAAAGCAACATAAAGTGAAATGTGTCCTTATAAATAATGGATCAGGCCTCAACATAGTGTCTCTAAAGCTCATCAAGCCTCTTGGGTACATGATGGTAGATCTCTAACTAGAAATGATAACTATCAAAGTCTATGATAATCAGGAAAGAGAATCATAAGGCACCATTAGTTTTCCAATTATCATTAGGATGCTGACCCATGATACACTTTTCCATGTGCTTAATCTTGAGTTGTCATATAATGTGATTCTAGGTAGGCCTTGGTTACATGAGATTCATGCAGTCCCATCAACACTACACCAATGTATAAATTTCTCCAACTCAGGGATGGAAATAAATATTCTAGGAGATTTGCACCCATATGAGCATTGCAAACATCTTGAGGCTAAGTTTCAAAGCTAAAATTACCAATACAACATGAATCCATTTTCCAGGAATGATAAAGTAAAGACCATGCTTATTGATTATCTAGAGGATAATTGCATAGATCCTAATACCTTAGATTCCCTTTCTGACATGCTACCTCCTAAAACTTCCAATCATTTTACCATTTTAGCTAATGGCCTAGGGGAGTATGTGACCCATGATACCTTTTATATTTCCAATCTTCCTCAATATCCCAAGACCTTTGAAATACCTAAAGTCACCCCACACATGCATTGGCAACAAAAAGGTATAGATAAAATTCATAATCTAGGACCAATCACGTTCATACTGACATCTGGACAAGAACAAGACCCTCTCGAAGGAGATGAATCATGGTTAAACAATGACAAATTGGATGATTATTATAAGAGAACCAAGTATCCTATTCCCAATAGGATCATGGAACATCAAGATTATGAAGGAAGAGGCCTCAGACTGAATCAATAAGGAACCGTTGAGCTAATTTCCATAAATAAGTACAAAAAACCTTATAGACTTAGATTTAAACCACCTGGGGGTGACCCCACATATATTATTTGAGTTTCATCATCAATGGCTAGTGATGATGATGCTAATAGTGAATCCGAGTCTAATCATAGTCTCACCTTTGATGACCTAGCTGAGACTACCCTGTTTGATAATAATGCCATTGGTACCCTTACCCCAGTCATTTGTCACAACCCATTACAATTATACTATCCCCAACTAATAGATTGGGACCAAAAAGAATCCAATTTGCTGATTGATGAGTTTTAAAATGATGAGGCATTCTATGACTTTTTAGGCCTTAGAGACAAAATTTCATTGAGAGATCATAAATCAAGATTCTCAATTACATTGGATCTTAAAGCCTATTTTAGAGAGAAGGTGAACACCCTTAGCCAAAAACAAATAAATAAAACATTGAGGTCCCCAAGTGAAAACCTATTTGAGGCACTTTTTGATGAGGTAAAAAGTAAAGATAAAGGCCAATCTAGTGGTGAAAACTTGTTTTGGGCACCATTAGATGGGGGTGTTCATTCTTTTTCAAATTTAGACCGGGAGACCACCAATGATGAAATTGCCTATAGATCTAAGTTTAGTTTTGAATAAAAACAAGTGTTTAATCAAATTATTTAATAATTTATAACTATTTTTGTCACATGACTAGATCTCCCATTGGGGGACTCAGATTCATCATGCCTAAGAGAAGTTGAAGAACAAGTCCTAATAGAGGACCTTGATATAGTCCAATAGTTCAAGTCTTTGCCTACTATCCTAGAAGATGGATCAACCCTTCTTGTCAAAGATATAATAGAGGTAAACATCAAGACTTCATCAGACCCAAAATGGATAAAATTAGGTACATCCCTCACTAAGGAGGAACATGAAGTCTTTACAACTCTATCAAGAGAATTTGTAGATATATTTGCATGGGAATATTCTGACATGCTAGGTTTAGACCCCACCTTGGTTTTACATCACCTTGTGGTAAATCCTAATGCCAAAATAGTTAAGCAAAAGTTACACAAGATGCATCCTCTCATTACTATATTAGTAAAGAAAGAGTTGGAAAAACTCTTAGAAGCAAGATGTATTTGATCCATTGATTACTTAGAATGGATATCTAATGTTGTACCTGTTAGCAAAAAACTTGAAGGAATCATAATTTGTAGTACTTTTTGAGACATAAATAAAGCTTACCCAAAGGGTGACTTTCCATTTCCTAATATTGATATAATCATCTAATCCATGGTGGGTTATGAAATGCTTTCACTCATGGATGGATTTTCAAGACATAACTAGATCAGAATAACACCAAGAGATCAACACCAGACAACATTCACCACTCCATAGGGAACCTTATATTATCAGGTAATGCTATTTGGTCTTAAGAATGCTAGAGCTACATATCAAAGAGCCATGACTATCATATCACATGATATGATGCATGATATTGTTAAAGACTACATCTACAAAATACTAGGCAAATTAAAAACCAGGCCGACCATCCAATAGTGTTACGTAGAATATTTGAAAGACTACATGAGTACAAAGTTCAATTGAATATAAATAAATGTGTGTTTGGAATAACCTTAGGAAAGTTACTTGGCTTCATTGTGCCTCATAGGGGTACTAAAGTCGATCTAACAAAGGTCCAAGCTATAACAGAGATGCTATCGCCAACCAATTTGAAGCAGCTCCATAGTTTGTAGGGTAAGATCTAGTCAATCCAATGCTTCATTTCTAAGTTAGCAGATAAGTGTCATCCATTTACACATCTTCTAAAGAAGGGAGTTGCATTCCACTATGATAATCACTACCAAGCATCTTTATAGTAATAAAAATATTACCTAGTAAATCCACCTATTTTATTACCTACTATGCCAGGAAAACCATTTTAATTGTACTTATCAGCTACAAATAGTGCCTTGGGGGCACTTCTAGCTCAACATGATGGCAAAGGAAAAGAGAATGAAATGTACTACTTAAGTCATACATTGGTCATGTATGAACACAACTATATTCTTATTGAAAAATCCTATCTATCCATGGTTTTCATAACTCAAAAATTATGACACTACATGTTGAACAATAAGACCGTGGTCATTTCAAAAGTATATCCGCTCAAGTATCTACTCTCTAAAATAACTTTACAAGGTAGAACGGCTAAGTGGATCATGTTTTTTAGTGATTTTGACATAGAGTATGTCAATTAGAGGGTAATCAAGGGATAGGTCCATATAGATTAGCTTGCTAAAACACCCCTTGTAGACATAGAGCCACTCACATTCTAATTTACTAATGAATCTATAATGACCATCATTGACACACCTCTTAAGAAGCAATACTAGAATTTGTAATTTTATGGATAATTCACAACACATGGATCAGGGGTAAGCCTCTTATTTATTACACCATAGGGGGATCTAATCCCTAAGTCATTTAGGATCAACTTTCCTTGTACCAATAACATGGCTAAATATGAAGCACTTGTTGTAGGGCTTCACAAAGTGGTACAATGGAATATATCTTATCTAAAGGCTTATGATGATTCTCAATCAATCATCAATTAGATTACAAACCATTTTTAGACTAAAGATGACAAGTTGGTTCCATATAAAGCCATGGTCAACACTCTCAAGCAATAAATTATTGACATTCAGTTTGAGCATATACCAAGGGCTAGTAATACAACTGCAGATGCCATGGCTACTATTGGATCTCTAATTCAACAAATAGACAAAGCTATAGAGTATCATTTCCTCATCAAGAATTTGGTCACACCAGCTCATGAACCTTCAACCGTGGCAATGATTTATGATATTGTTGGTCTTAATTCTATCTGGTATTTAGACCTTTATAACTATCTTTATGACCAATTTATACCACCTAACCTATCCTAAAAACAAACCAAAGCCTTTATCCATCACTCCACTCATTATATTCTACTTGGATCAACCCTTTACCACCGTAGTTTTGATGGATATTTACTTCATTGTTTAACTTCAATAGAATCTACACTAGTGTTACAGAAAGTTCATGAAGGGGTATGTGGATCCCACTATAGAAGGGCTATTCTATCCAAAAATATCTTACGTATTAGTTATTATTGGCCCACAATGGATGTAGATGTAGTTACATATGTAAAGAAGTGTGACAAATGTCAATAGCATGCCAATCTGATTCATGCCCTAGTTAAGACTCTAAAACCAATGTTGACACCATGGCTATTTGCTACATGGGGCCTTAACCTCATTGAGAAGATCAATCTCACTTCATCTGATGGCCATAAAAATATCCTTACCACCACCGAATATTTGACTAAGTGGGTTGAGGCTATACCCCTTACTTACATGACTGGAAATCAAATTTCCAAGTTCATCTTCAATAATCTCATTTGCTGCTATGGTATCCCCTCTAACATTATATTTGATAGTAAAGGATCATTCAAGAACAAGGATGTCAACAAGCTATGTGTCGAATATAACATCACACAACATTTTTCTACATCATATTATCCTCAAGGTAATGACCAAGCCAAAGCATCAAATAAAAATATTGTCAATATTCTCAAAAATATTGTTAATGATGCTAGTTGTGATTGACACCTTTAGATATTCCATGCACTTTGAGAATATAATACCAATCACCATACCCCCATAGAAGCCACTCCATATTCACATTTTTATGGTACAAAATCCATCCTTCCCATTGAGGTTGAGTTGCCTTCACTATGCATATCTTTCAAGCATGTCCTAGATGATAATGACTATCGAGTTGCTCTCCAGCAAGAGCTAGACCTACTTGATGAAAAATGCATAGTTATGTTCAACAATCTTCAGGAATATCATAACTAACTCAAAGGCTACTACAATCAATATGTCAAGCGTAGAACATTTGAACTTGGTGATCTTGTTCTTAAGGAAAACTAAAAGAATACCATGACTAAGAAAAAGTATAAAGGTAAATTTAAACCAAACTGGATAGGGCCTTTCATCATTAATATAGGTTATAGATCAGGAGCATATAGGCTAGTAACACTAGATGAAGATCAACTTCCTGAGCTGATTAATATTATTCACCTTAAGCAATACTATGCTTGAGTGCTATGGTGTATTGTCTATAAGGACTATTTCAATTGTGCCATTTTATCACTATTATTATTTATAAAAATACCATTCTTATCCATCCTCTTATCCTTATCCATTTTACCATTCCATTTTATTGACCAACCATATTTTGAATCCTATCTATCTAGCCTATTTGAATTTTGTTTCACCTTTCAACACCAATGAGTCTTATCAGTTTCAATAGTTGTTTCAAACATTCTAGATAGAGACAATATTTTAGAGTAGTATGATATAAGTTTTGGTAGTTTCATCCTTTGTTTGTTATTCTTTTCTTATCACTAATCTTGCTACTAATTATAACCACCTATGGGCAGTTTAGTACCATTGATCTAGGTCATTGTGTCCTAGTTATAACTACCTATGGGAAAACTAGGGACAACATTTGTTTATGGAGAATTCACATACCAACTTGTCACTTCCTATGTTGTACTATGCCTTTATACCAACTATGCCTTTTTTGTTTGAATTGACTACTACACTAGTCAAGTTCCTCTGCTATAGGGTAGAACTATAGTGACTTGAGGTCCTAGTTTGGGACTATGTAGGTAATGTTCAATACTTATTGAGGTTAGATCAATCACCCTTTCCACCATGATCTCACCATTTTATGAGAAATCTAAGTCACGCTCTCACCATTTTGTGAGTAACATAAGCCATGCTCTCACCATTTTGTGAGCATCCTAAGTAATGCTCTCACCATTTTGTGAGCTCAAACTATTTAGTGTCTCATCATTCTCGATCGAGTTGAGACACTCTATAAATTCTAAAAATATTTGTAAAACCATTAGAAAAAACCAAAAAACATTGACCACTTCTTTGCTGTAAGGATTTTGGGAACCCTTACTAAGTTACAAGAAAATCCCTTGTTACGTAGTTTCCCCATATTTTTTGGCCCCTTTTATCCCACGTACTTACCATTTTGCAAGACCATTCCCATTCTTTTGTCACATCCACTTTGTTTATTTTTCTTATTTATCATTTTATTCCCTTTTCTTGAGAGAATTAAATTTGGCCTAAAGTTTTTATTAGATATTATATCCATGGAACTATGTAGGTAGCATCCACTTGCCTAGTGCATATGGAGACAACTCAACCACCCCCTTATTTTTATTCTATTCCCTCATTTTGTTAGTTTGTTAAGTTGTCACGTATTTTCTTGGGGAAATATTCATATGGTTTATAATGCATTATTTATTTATTTGTTTCTACTTATGTATTTGTTTGTATGCCTATTTGTTTCTTTTTAACACTGTTTCCTTGATTTAGTCCATGTGCATTCATTGGGTGATTCCTTATGCACACATATACTTTAATTCATCCATATTAATCCATTAACATTGACATCATAGTTTCTATCACTGGTGCATTATTTTCCTTTGAGTATTGGATCTCGGGAGTCAGTCCTTTTGCATATTTTGGCCAAGTCCTCATGATGTTATACCATGATTCCTATCAACGCATGCTACAAAAAACCTTAGCTTCAATAAGTCTATTCAACAATGGTGGCATCGACATCCACTGACATCTTGATTCAATCCCAATCATATTGCAAATAGAGTAATTAACCATGAAATAATTTCAACCTTTGTTAGTTCAGATGAGCATCTCCCTACTAGTAGGTTTTTCCAATTCATCATTACCCTCTGTGTTAATTTACCATCATTAATCAGTTGATCAATCATGCTTTCCATAATTGGGGTCCAAGGATTATAACTACCTATGGGAAAATCATTGCACACCATCCCACCTAAATTTCTCAAAGATTATAACTGCTTTTAGGAAAATCATTGTGTTATCACCACTTTAATTTTTCTACCCATATAGGGGAATGTTGTTATCTTGTTTGTCTATCCTAAATGGGGAAACTCCATATTCTCAATGATTATAACCACCTTTAGACAAATCATTATGTTATCATACCACGTTGCCACTATCAAGGTACAATACTTATAACCACCTTTGGGCAAACTATTGTACACCATCCCACTTGCATTCTTAGTGATTTTGACTACTTTTTCAATATAATTGTGTTCTCCTCCCATCAATTTCCTTTTCTTTGGTCCTTGTCTCCATTATTTCTTTCAAGGGATCACTTGCCAACCTTTCCTTGTGTCAACCATTCCCTCAAGGGGGCATCATGTAGTTAGTTTATCATCATTGAAGTTTTAGGCATATAGGGCCTTTTCATTCTTTAAGAAGAAGTTACTATGATTATATCTTAAAATTCCTTCCCAAATAGGGGCAAACTATAGACACCTAAATCTAGCCACTGATAACCTCCAACCAAGCTTTTGATCAATTTCCACCAAAGTGCACAATTTGGCCTAAAAACACTAAAGCACATTAAATGAGTTGAAATTGATATATTCAAGTGTCAATTTTTTCCAGAGTATCATTAAATGGGGCAATGAAATTTATGGGCCAAATAACTTTGATTAGATCATTTTGAGTCAAATTACCAATTTTACACTTGGGTGCTCTGGTTTACTCTTTTCGATCAAATATCTTGCATGAGACACATGCCTTTGTTATTTGGTATCAGTAACATCCTAAATGGGATAATGGATCTAACTCATCTTACATCGACTTCCAATTCTAATCTAGTCAAATTTTGGACCAATAACAAGACATTTTGACCAATTTGATTAATTTGTACACCAAGAGTCAAAATTTACACCAAAGTTGACTAATCATGTTTTAGGATAATTATACCAAATTAGGGCCTTAAGTTAGTTTTCCATGGAACTTTTTGAATAAATCTTTATTGGAAGTTGATTTCTATTAACTACATCATTATATGACATCATCATATGGGGTGGCATCCATAAGCCATAAATGCATACAATAGCAAGATTATGGGTCTCCCATGCCTCATTAAGACCCTCCATGCTTATTCAATGCCACTTTATCCCAAACATTAATAGGGATATTTGTATAATGAATTTCATATTTGGATTTATTCATGGCCACACATCTCAATCTTGAGATGGATGGTCATGGTTGATCCTCAAACCATTCCAAAAATCTATAAAGAAGAGGCCTTGCCTATTGAATTTTAAGCTCTCACATGCCAAAGTTATAATGCTAAATTTATTCCAAATATTCATGCAAATTAGTGTTATAATTTCCAAATATTGAGCCAAGCCAAGCCAAGCCAAGCCAAAGGCACAAGGTGCCAAGGAGAGATGGATGTAGCCAAGTTTCCATTTGAGCACAAACTGAGCAAGCCACTACAACAAGCATTTTAGAGCATCTGATGAAGGTGAAAGGAAGTTTTATTTTGATTTTTAGTTGTGTTTTTCATTTATGTTTTGTTAACTAAGCTCCTCTTAGTAACTAGGCCTAGAGATGTTATGTTAGTGTGTTTGTTTCAGTTTTGATTTTAGTTTTGGAACTAACACCAAACTAACCATCCTCTCTTGAGTCAAATTACTAGTCTACAAGATCAAAAAGGCATGCCCAAAAGATGAATTCCATCTTCAAAATATTAATATGATCATGGATTCAACAATAGGATATGAAATGTTATCTCTAATGGATGGTTTTTTGGGCTACAATCAAATCAAAATCATGCTCAAAGATCAACATAAGTCAATCTTCTTTACTCCATGGGGGACCTTCTACTATCGAGTCATGCCCTTCAGTCTCAAAAATGCCAGGACTACTTATAAATGGGAAATGATAGTTATTTTCGATGATATGATACATGATATAGTTAAATATTATGTGGATAATATCCTAGGGGAGTCCTGACTCTGATCATAACATCATGAAGTCTTAAGAAGGATTTTTGAGTGGCTGTGAGAGTATAAATTTAGATTGAATCTAAAGAAAAGTGTATTTGGAATAACCTAAACCAAATTACTAAGGTTTATTATATTTAGGAAAGGCATATAAGTGTATCTAGCTAAATTTAAAGTAATTATGGAAATGCCTCCTTGCAATCTAAAATAACTTGAGAGTATTTAGGGAAAGTTGTAAGTTATTTGTCAATTCATCTCTTAGATCGTAGATAAATGTCACGCCTTCATTCATCTCTTGAATAAGGGGACCAATTTTAATTGGAATTTTGAATTCCAAAAGGCCTTCAATAATCTCAATAAGTGTTTGGAAAATCCACTTATGTTATCACCCCTGTCACGAGAAGACCCTTGCTCTTGTATATTTATGCAACTCTGTGTGCAATAGGTTCCCTTATTGCACAACACAATGATGAGGGAAAAGAGAAATAAATTTATTATCTCAGTTACACCTTAATCTATTATGAGTTAAATTATACTCTAATTAAAAAATCCTACTTGGTTGTAGTCTTTGCTTAGCAAAAGCTTTGGCACTATATGCTTAAGAATCAACTCCAACTCATTGCTAAAGTTAATCCCCTCAAATATTTACAATCAAAATCATCCCTGATAGGATGAATTGCTAAGTGGATTATGTTGCTTAGTGAATTTGATATTGAATATGTTCATCAAAAGGCCATTAAGGGATACGTGATAGCAGATCAACTAGTAAAAGCACCTATTGTTGTGATTGAGTCTTTTACCACAACCTTCCTGAATGAATCTATAATGAATACTTTAGAATCTAATGGATGGAAGCTATATTTTGATGGCTCTTTTACCATGCATGGATCAAGAGCAAGAATCCTTTTAGTCACCCCAAAAGGTGACCTCATTTAAAAAGCATTTTGCCTCACTTTCTAATGCGCCAACAATATATTAGAATATGAGGCTTTAATAACTGGCCTTTACCTAGACATATAATAGAACTTCCAACATTTACAAGTATTTGGTAATTTGTATCTCATAATCAAGTAGGTTAATGATGAGTTCCAAACTAAAGATTAAAAATTACTCCCTTATAAATAATTGGTAGATCAGTTGAAGTAGAATTTTTAGACTATTACATTTAAACAAGTGCCAAGAGGGAGTAATAAATTAGTTGATTCCATGGCCACTATTGGCTCTCTAATTTATCTCCCTGCATATGTCTTGGAGGGGAATTTTCTAATAGAACATTTGATCCTACCAACGCATCAATCTATGGACCCTTTATAAATGTGGTCAATTCCTGATCCTAATCTTCCTTGGTATCATGACACTTATAATTAACTCCATGATAACATCTTACCATCAAAACTCAATCACCACCAATGTAAGGCCTTCATTCATTATACCTCTTGTTACACTATCCTTGGTAAAATACTATATCTCATAGGTTATGATGGGACTTTGTTAAGATGCCTAACCTTAGAAGAGGATTCTCTCATGATCAAGAAGGTTCATAATGGTATTTATGGCTGTCATGTTAGTGGAATGGTCCTAGTCAAGAAATTGATTTAGATTGGATATTATTGGCCTACCATATAATAAGATGCATGCCAGTATGTGTAGAAATGTGTAGCTTGTCAAAACCATGATAATATTATCCATGCATCTGTATAAGAAATATAACCCATTATGAGTCTGTGGCCATTTTATATATGGGGACTTGATTTGATTAGAAAGATAAATCCTACATCTTTTGATGGACACAAATTCATTATCATTGCTATAAAGTATTTCACTAAATGGGTAGAAGAAATGATGCTTACCTATACTATATGTCTTTAAATTTATAAATTCATCCTAAACCAAATCATTTACCATTTTGGCATTCCTACCAACATCATCTATGATAACAACAAGTCTTTTAAAAATCAAGAAGTCAAAGCCTTGTGTCAGTGGTACGACATCAAGAAATTTTTTTCTTCCCCTTACTACCCCAAAGGGAATATATAAGATGAAGCAAACAATAAGATCCTTATCAGTATTCTTAAAAAAATAGTCAATGAAGTAGGTTGGAATTAGAAGCCACAATTATATCATGCACTTTGGTATTATTGAAAAAGTGTCCAAACACCTACTAGGGCCACTCCTTATGCTTTAGTATATGGAACCAAAGCTATCTTGCATGTGGAAGTAGAGCTCCCCTCCTTACAAATATAATTATGGGGAATTATTAATGATCACAATTTTAGACATGATAGGATACAAGAGTTTGATATTCTAGATGAAAAGCATCAATTGGTCCTTAATCATTTACAGGCATATCATAATAGATTAAAAGGCCAATACCGCAAGAAGATCTAGTCTAGAGAATTTGAGGTCAGTGATCTAGTCCTAAAATAAAATAAAATAAATACTAATGTAGATAGGGATAATAAAGGAAAATTTTAATCCAATTGGCTTGGTCCATATATCATAATTACCGTATTGGGATCTAAATCCTAAAAATTAGCTATATTGGATGGTGAAGAGCTTGATGATCCAATGAATATAATGCATCTAAAATGTATTTACACTTGACAAGATCCACCTCACCTATGCCTATGGGTCCCCACTCTTGGGGGAATATCCCTTTTCATTCCATCCCACCTTTCCCTTTCCATTCTTCTCTATATACCCATCCCTGATCCTAGACTTAAAAATGGACATCTATTACAAGTTTTTTATGCAGTAACAAGAGACATATGTTTTTAAACAAGGAAGAAGTCATTGCTTATTGTGTGATGAGGATGTTTGTTGGGGAAGTACTCTGGAGTTTATTTATCCATATCTATCATATATATCCCCAATATTATCACATCCTTCTACTTATCCTTTATCATACCACCCTATCACATCTTCTTTGACAAGTGTGTCTCCTTTTAGCCTCAAGCTAATCCCATCCCTGTTTGTCCCTTGTTGCCACAAAAACTATGGTCCAAATCTTCTCACTAATGTTATCATTGTGAAGGGGTCAAAATAGGTTTTTACTCTTGGGGTTTTGCATACATTATGACATCGAATATCGATTGATTATCCTAAACCCCACATATGGTTATTTTTGAATAAGGTTGGAATCTTGTTCCAAAATATAATAGTTTTGGGCACTTTATACCCCATGTACATATCCCCTTATTTTCATTAATCCCATTTTCCATAATCACTTCATTATCCATTTATATATCCTTATCATTATCCCTATATTTAGTCTATGTTATCTTATGATTGTCCTATGTGGATGTATGTATATTTTGAATATGTGTGGTTATTTGGTTAATCATGTACATACTATTTACATTATCTTATTTATTTAATAGTCTTGTTGTCATTTTGTATATATTTTATCTTGTTAATGTTTATAGGGAACAAGGATGGTATAGGTGACCCCCAAACTTGTTTTGGGAAAGGTCACTTTAAAGCAGAGTTCTATCACACCCTAGTTGCTTAATGTGTCTTTGACTTTTCTCATGTCATATAACACACCTATATCTACTAGTGAAATATTAAAAAGGATTGAATACATTTTCAATGGCTTCCAAATTTTCCACCCATCCCATTCTCCTCAATCCTATCACTTATCTCATATAACCTATCATTGTCCCATC